>CM073778.1:87505159-87881740 GCA_037158775.1 Hetaerina titia
GGACAACCTAGACGAAACCGATGACCAGGTTCAAAGGGCACCTAGATCCTTACGAAAACGGTAGTTTTAACCGATTAGCTGTTGCCAAACATATGTGTTTGGCAAACAGGCCACGCCATCACACTCAAAGATTTAACGTAAATCAAACAGACAGGTAAATTCACACTTGACGCCACCGAAAGCGTACACGTGCACATGAGCCAAGAAAACATATGGGCAATGAGCCAGTCAAGTCGTGTAGATGTTTATTTGCCAAGCTCAAATACATGGTGATATAAAGTAATATACGGAATATAAAAACGCCGGACAAGTCCGTTAGAGGCCGTAGCCTCTTCGGGCGAGTGAAGGGCTGATGTTGATGTATATGAGCCAGGAATCATAAACAGCACACTTATCCAAACGGTTAAAGATTTTAACGTTGCCCAATTTCAAAATAAACCAACCGACATTTCTAGCAATTCACTCCCATCCCTCCCACATCTCCCTTCCCCCCCCTACACCTCCCCTCTCCTCCCCTCTCCCTCCCTCCCCGAAATATTAATATTCGCTCTTTCCTCGGGCAATCAGGAATCATAATATTAACAGAATCGAAGCCATTGTTGTTACAAGCTGGTACCAGATTAAACGCTGCTTAGAAACGATTTAGTGCATTCGTAGGTACATGTATTTGTGCGTATTAGTTGTTTTTATATCTTTTTCCATGAGTGCAAATCAAAATAAGTTCTGCACGAATATATACATACAGGGTTCGTCCGGAAGATAAGTGTACTGAGCTCAGGAAAAAAAATTATTACACTTTTACATATCTTAAGCTAATATTCCTCAAAATAGGACCCTTGTGAGTCGATACACTTGTTCCAGCGGCGTTCCCATTCCTGGAACGCTCCCGCGAAGGCATCATCGGGAACCTCTCGAAGACACGTCGTCACGGCCTCTTTGACGGCGTCCAAAGTCCCGTATCGCGTTCCTTTCAAACTCCTCTTTATCTTCGGGAACAGAAAGAAGTCCGGTGGTGTGTGGATCATTTTTGCAGTGATCCGCAAGTTGTGTCGCGATTTCCAAACGATTGAGTCTTTGATCATCACTGAGCACTTTCGGCACCAACTTTGCACAAATTTTTCGCATCTGTAATTGGTCCCTAATAATCTCGTGCACTACTGTTTTTGGCACATTACACTGCTCTGTTATCATCCGAACACTAAGACGACGATCAGAGTTCAGTACATCGCGAACTTTTCGCACATTATATCTGTCGGTGAGTGTCGTTGATGGGCGTCCAGGCCGTGGTTCGTCGTCGACCTCTTCTCTGCCCTCAACGAACATCTTGTGCCACCGAAAGATTATGTTTCTGGACATGGCTGACTACCCGTAAGCCTGGTTAATCATACCGACAGTTTCGGTAGACGATTTTCCAAGCTTTACCGCAAATTTGATGGAATAACGCTGCTCCAAAAACTCCGGCATCGCGTTCCGTGACGTGGGTCGAGCGTGGAGGTTCGCGTTAACTGAGCTCCTCACTACACCACAGCTCAGAGCCGACTGCCTTTTTCAGCGTCGCTTGCCAATATACCCCCCTCCAATCGCAGCCCGTCAGAGCGGTGCTGGGCGCGCCTGGAGCGGCGGGAAAAAATCAGTACACTTGTTTTCCGGACGAACCATGTATATACGCATTAGCATTGCATTATACGCATATATTGCATTATCGTGCATTAGCATGATTTTTGTTGGTATTCCATGCAGTTGCAGTCTTTTTTTTACTGGTGGTGTCCTAGCACGCCCTTTCGGGGTATTGTGTGGACATAGATGGAAATGAGGGAAAATTGCAGGCTTGCAAGGCATGCTGTGGAGAAGAATGGAGAAAATAAGTTGGAAAAAGAGGAAGGGAAGGGAGGAAGTTTTAAATACGAGTATGCTGCGCGACGAGAGGAAGTCGCAAGGGGAAATCCGAAATTCGCAATGTAGGCGAAGGAAAATAACGTGGCTTTAAGTTGGCATGAAGGAAAATATTACTAATGATACAAAGTTGAGTATAATGCAGGGAAAACAAAAGGAAGTTATCTCGAATGGCATAAGATGGTAGACCAGAGGGACCTGAAAAAACTAGCCACTAGCGTGTAGAATACCTTGAATGTAATGAACGTCATTGTGTGGAATTAATGAATCTCTGTATCTTGCTAAGTTAACTTGTTTTGCAAGCTAAGTCGAAGTGATATTTTGCGTTCTGTCCATTTCAGAACATACCTGTAAATCCGATTGTAGCCGTAGTGAGTGAATGTTTTCCATCTCGTAATTTATAGAACTTCATTAAATTGAATTCACTAGTGACTTTGCAGCCATTAATGCTATCGCATTAAGTACTGCTCATTGATATTACCAAACGCCAGGCTGATAATTTCAGTCTTCAGTTTCCCTGCTCTTGCCAACCGCAGTTTGCTTTAATTTCCACTGTAGCCGTGAGTTTCAAGGGTGTTTACTCGCCCTGTGCTGCAGATTCCTGGATCATTGCATTTTCTCCACTCCTCCCCCACCACCACCACCCTATCTCCCCCTCCTGCCCATTTTGACATCGGGGTTTCACTTCCACGATCAAGGGCCCGGGGGGTAGTTAACTAAACAGTTTTCGACACGCTCATAAATTAGGACTTAATTATACCAGCCATGAGCGTTAAATTCCAACGAAGAGACTCCGTTTGCTCATTGAGAATACCACGATCTAGCTCCCTGGACTGAGAAGGATGGGGAAGGACGGGGGTGGCGCTCATGCCTAATGGGTTTCCTAAAGGGAGGAGTCGTGTGCCTTCCCCTAGAGGGCTGCGAATCGTCGACCTCAAACCGGAATCTGATTTGAGCACTCCTCGAGGCGTTCTGGCGAGGGAGGGGAGTCTGGGCCTCGCGGACCGCAAATGGCGTTCTATTCCCGCGATTAAGTCACCCGCCGCCTCTAAATTGCAGCATCCTTCCGTCTTCGCTTCGTTTGGTACCTCATATCCCGTACGAATCCCACTCCACTCTCTCTCTACATCTCCCCATCCCTCGACCGCTTCTTGACGTTCATAAGATCTCCCGCTACCATCTCCTCTCCATCCATCCATCCTCCCTCCCTCCCTCCATCACCTCACGCACTCGATGTGCAATTCTCCAAAAGCCCTAAGCTCCTTTGGCACGGAAAACCCCTGAAGCGAGTGGGTGGAGTTTAAAGGTAAAGTTTGAGTGGGGGGGGGAAGGGGATGTTTTTGAGAGTTTGGGAGGAAGGCAATGAGGTAGGACTCTTCTTTTTAAGGGATGACTTAGCTTTTTCGCTGTCGGATATGCTAAAAAGGGTCTCGCGGTTTCGAAGGGACCTCGCGCCAAAACCCTTTGGAGATTTCCTTCACCGGAGGGCAAATACACGTCCTCCCTTCCAATCCCCACTCCTCCCGTTATCTCCCTGAAGGACCAGTGTGGAACTGACGTCTTATCGCCCACAGCGCACACACTTCAGACCGTAAATGGCTGCCGTCGCGAAGCCTACCCCCTTCGGACGTGATTTCTAGTTCGGTTTTCGGTCGTAGTTTACAGAAATTCAAAGGGCACGTCGTTTCTGAATACTTTTACCCTCGGCTGTATGTAAATAATGTGGAGTAAGGAAACAGATCATTTGGTTCGAATTTCATGATACATCCGGAGTGAGCAACAGCAATATTTGACCTAATTTCCTGAGAAGCCACACTTGGCGCGCATTTCAGTTATTCTTTGCATTAAGAGATATTTGGGGAGATAATAACTACTATGTCGTCATAATCAGAGTGAAGGTATTGGTTTAATTAACTCTATACGTGATAGGGGAATTAGGATTTGTGTGATGTCACCGTTACTAAACTTTTCTAATATATACATGGGGATATGGCAGTTCAGTGGATTGAGAGTTAGACTACTGACCGTAAGAGCCCTGGTTTGGTTCCCGCCACAGTTAAATTTCTTATTTTAAAGTAAATTATCCATCAGTTATCACACTTTCACAATAGTCCAATCGTTTTTTTAGGTCTTTTATTCATGACAAATAAAACGATCAAATTTTCAAACCTAAATATCAGAATATTTAATTCAGAACTGCTATTTTTGGACAGCTATAAGAGATAGAAACCTTAAAATAGTAGTAGCTACAGCGCTTTAAAAAGGAAATGATATTATTGAAAATTTAAATTGTTCTGTACTTCAGGATACGCTAAACAAGAGTGCGAAGGAGATGGTGAGATGCAATTGGATGATGAAGATGATAACAGTGGGCCACGTTGGGAAATTAATGAGGAGAAAGAAAGAACAGGGATTTTACATTGAATTAATGATAATTAGTAATAATTAATGAACTTGCTAAAGTGTGAATTTTACACGATATTGGGTATAGTACTGGGTGAGCTCTGCCGTCATCTAACAAGCCGACATAGGTTGATAACAGTAGTTGATTAACAAACAGCGAATGCATTTCACGCTTTGAAATTGTTACATTTCAACGTAAATTATCAGATAACTCTATTGCAGTTTCCGTCGCGGCATCTTCCGCAGTTTCTTAGAATGTGTCCGACATGGTTGCTTTTAAATCCATGCTGCTCATACTGTAAAATTGTCTAATGGAGGATGCGCTGTAATCTCTAAAATATTGTGTGTAGCATGATTTACAAATTTAACATATTTGTCGACTTTCTTTGTAAAAAAAGATTTTAAAATTATTTGAGACCATATTTATGAAGTTCCTTCCGTCTATGAGTCGTGGTGGATCCGCCCCATTCATCAATAATCATTTATGATGAGATTGTTTAATCCATCAAGAACATATGTAAACAAAAAAGGCTACGCGGTTTTCGAGAAAGAGAAAGAGGAAAAAACAAGTTAAACATTACAACAGAAGTTCATATACTAGAGCTGGTGGAACAGTTTACGTATCTCGGAAGTGTTTTGGACCAAAATGGTCAAAGTAATACATGAGGATACGAAGTAGTACATAAGCGGACTTAAGGAGAAGAATTATGTTAGGCAAAGAAGTTTTCCCAAGGAGGAGGGAATCGAGGACAGGAACGTTGAATAAGGATGCTAGAAAAGGCTCGTAAAATTTTTATATTGAGCGTAGTCGTCTATGGGGCGGAAACGTGGTCATTGAAATTGGATGATAGGTGTGAATTGGAGGCTTTTATAAGTTGGACGTGGAGAAGGATGGAAAAGGTGAATGGGGCAGAAAAGATAACAAATGAGGAAGTACTAGGTATGGTTGGCGAGGAGAAGGGTTTGTTGGGAGAAATCCTATGGAGGCAGGAAAAATGGATGAAGGGCGTATTGATCGGCAGAAGGATGTGGAAGGCTGTGAAAGAGGGGAGAAATCTAGGAAAACGATGAAGGGACAGACTAGGATAGGGATGTTTTAGAGTATGATGTTCGGTTGTGATTCGTTATGAGATATGAGGAAAATGTCACTGTACCTTATCCGATAGATTACCTATAGTAATAATGCTGGTTATTTTGAATCGAGGGGGCTCCTTTTATGGACTGACCATGCGAGAGGACCTAAGTATGAAGAGGATAGGACTCCTATTCCCTCCTGGCGGCGGAGGGGAGTTGGAATTAATATAATATTGCTTCCTGGTGAAATGTAAGAGTATAAGCAGGGGAGTATGTACGTTCTGTTTGTTTTTCTGGCGAAGCGGAATTTTAATTACCATTTAAGGGCATTGAATGAATTAATTTCCCATCAATCTGGTCAGCGTAGCGAATGTATTGGTTCTTTATCTCTACGATTCCATTTCATCAGGAATACAGCAGCAAATAGAAATGAAAGAGGGAATTGGTGGTCAATGATGGTTCATCTGTTAATAACCAGTCGTAGGATTGAGCATTTATTTATGTTTATTTTGTAGCTGTGATTCAACTGCATCTTTGTAATATTATTTCAATCATTGATCGCCCTTTGTGATATTTTCTTCCTGCGCATGTCGTAGGTCATTTGCAGTTTCACATCTATTAAAGGTAGATTTTAGGCGAAGCATCCCCAACGACAATTCACTTCTATGCATCACAAAATTTTCCTCTTAGTTGCCATTTATTCTTTTATCGTCATTTCTGTGCAACTTTTCCCTGCCTTTATCCCGCCCATCCAACGTTCGCTCACCTATCAATGCCTTCAGCATCCCATTCCTTTCCTTGTTTCCAGCACCCACTCATTCCGCCTTTTTCAAATTTCTTCCCAACAATCTCCTCTTTCGTTCGTCTCTTCAAATTATTCTTTCCATTTTCCGCTACACCTACATCTCAAAGACGTCCAACATTTTCAAAGTCTTTCCTCAAGGATCACTTTTTAAAATCCATGTAGCCCTACACTGTGTGAATGAATATTCCTTCGCCGTATGGCGGGATTTCGTGTTTGAATGTGCATTTGCCCAATGTGGCTCATCCCTTTCTTCTGGCTATGCTTCCCGCGAAACGCACTGTTCCTATCCTTCATGATTCCCATATCCCATGTGGTGTTGGATGATTGCTTTCCTACCGTCCTTTCCTCTTGTGCGTGGTCTATTTCTCCTTTGGTGGGTGAAACAGCTCCATAGCGTCATCTCTTGGCCAAAGAATCGGGGCACTTGGATGCTATTAGACTAGCAAATCTCAGCGTAAATTACATTTCCTCGATAGCTTATATTGAATATATGTGCGTGTCAATGGTACACACACACATATATTATTATTATTAGGTAATCTACCGTTTAAGGTAGGTCTTTGGATGGACACAACTATCAAATAAACATTTTAAAATATGATGGACGCAAAACACACACACACACACACACACACACACACACACACACACACACATATATATATATATACACAAACACTAAGATAATAAATATTACACACACAGAAACATAAAAGAAGGACACTTACAGTAGATATTTACGTTTCGACGGCACGGCCGTCGTCATCAGAATGCCATATACATATATATATATATATATATATATATATATATATATATATATATATATATACGTATATATACATACATATACATATATATACATACATATATACACACATATATATATGATATATATACTTTTTTCTATTTATTTACATATTTATATATAATTTAAGATTCAGGAAACTCGAGCGTTATATACTCCGGCATACCCAAATTCGGCTCCTGTCATCCTCGCACGCGTTACCCATTGCTGGTAATTATGGCTTTCTGGGACATAAGAGGATTCACCATCGTGCTTGCGCGTGCGCAGTGATGTCGGAGCGGCGCGAAGCGCTTCGAAGTCGAGATCCTCCACCCGCCCGCGAGGAGGCCTCAATGATTCCGGATTATGATCGCTTCCTGGGAGGGAGATGAAGCCGCGCCGAGCTCTCCCCACCCCTCTCACCATACTCCGTCCCATTGTTTTGCCAGGACAACAAGGGGGCTGTTTGGACCGCGAGGCCTTTGGGCGTTGACGAGGCCGGGGATGCCAGTGTTCTTGCGGTGTCGCTGAGAGAGAAGTGCGTGGAGAGTGATTATCCTCGTTAATTGGATTGGGTGAAACACAGAGGGCAGAATTGGTCGGAGGCATCTCTGGCAGCATTAAATGGTGGACGAGCATAAGCATCGTCTAGTGTACCCAATCTCTCTAGCTCCTGACTACTACTCCATGTCAATCTGAAAAAAAATCATGCAACACATCGGCTAGCGGTTTATTAATGATAATCCCCAGAGCTTAGCTTTTCTCCAAATCACATTCCATTGGATTTTCTACAATATTACTCCTGAGATATTTTTTTATTGTTACATGTTTACTTAATTGAAAACTAAAGACCTAATTCCAAAGCCTATTTTTCCCAAGGTTTTACAAGTATTTTATATTAGTTAAGAATTTCGTCAACTGCATAAAATTTTCCTTAGCTAATATCTAAATTCCCGGTCAACACTATCATCAATTGTCAATAATCCTAGGGTTTTGTCTGATGCTAATCTCGTCCTAATTCTCAAGTAAACCAAAATTTCATATTAATATAGATTTCTTTACTTTCAGATTTACCAAAACTTCTTGTTTCATTTATTTTATTTGGGATCTTTCAGTTTTTCTTCTCTGCGCCAAAGAGAATTGGAAATTCCGTTCCATGGTCTTGTTATTATTCTTTTCGTTCTTGATTAGCAAATGGGGACCGGGACGGCGCGGAGGCTTACGTACAGGCTTCCCACCGAGAAGGCCCGGGTTCAAATCCTGGAAACAATTATTTTCAGTTGTATCCCGATCCTTAGTTGAGGTGCTTTGTGAAGAGCACTTTGAGCGAGTACGCCGTCCGTCGGATGGGACATTAAACTGTGAACCCCTTGGCGCCTTTCGACAAGAGTAGGCTAATGCTGACGTCGGGTGTCTCTCTACCCTTCCTCCTTTCCCATCTATCCCTAATGGTGCAAATGACCTTAACTGTCGGTCGCCTCCCCAAAAAAAATGGTTAGCAAAATTTCTGGCTTCAGTGTTATAGTATATATTTTAAAATCTCTAATTACCATAACATTTATTTAAATGAAATCGTAGGAATTAAAAAGAATAGACGTAGATTGGAGAGATGGGAGAATCCGCAAATTGTACTTTTGTGACTGCTCAGATGTGAGTGGCGGATGGAGAGTCCGGATGGGCCTTGCTAGGAAGAGTGGAAAGACGGTGGTGTCCTCTATCAGCTGCGCTGTTCAACGTGCATATATGTGGAGGAAATGGTGAAAATGGTATGGAAGAATTGTAGATTGGATTGAAGATCGGTGGAGAGTTATGAAATCAGTTAGTTTTGCCGATGAACAAGTTTTCCTTTTTCAGATTGTCAAGGGGTTGGAAACTCAGATTAGTGTATTAGAGCAAAATTGGGGCGGTGCAAAATGTACAACGTCTGTCCTTTTAGTTAGTAGAATAATTGAAATTAAATTATTTACTCCGTAATTCCACACCCTTTATTTTAAACACGACCCAGATTTAGACGCTGAACGTCACCTGATGACGTTGAACGTCGAAACCTGGGTTTCGTTTTTTTAAATAAAGAGTGTGGAATTGCAAAGTCAATAATTTCAATGCATTTCAATATGTAATGAAAATTCCATAAATTTACGCTGGTGACTTAGTTGACTAAATCTTGGGAAAAATGTGTTGCAGATCAAAGTAGAACTTGCTAAAATTCTTCATGAGAGCACCCTTATGTATTGTCATATACCAAATCCAATGCCTCCCCCAATTGGTGTATGCCTCCTTTAAGTCCCTGGTTAAGGCACTTCTTCACGGCCTCTTTGGCATAATCCAGTGGTCCAAAATGGAACTCAAAGGGGTTGTATTTGGGTCGTACTCAAAGACCCATGTCTTGTCACCAGTAACCACTTATGCTAAAAACTTTGGGTCAATTTCACCGTGGTCCAAGAGGTCTAAGGTAAGATTGTCACTCAAGCAGTCTTCCGAAAGCACCTTGGGAACCATCTTGGAACCACCTTTGTCATCGTTAAATCATCTGTAAGAATGGAATGTACCATGGATTTCTGAATATTGCACTCTTCTGCTAGCATCCTGACACTTGGGGGTCCATCAGAATTGAGCATATCTCTCATTTGTTGCACATTTTCATCACACAATGTTGTTGATGAATTTTATGGGCATTCCTCATGGTAAACCTCGTCGTTACTCTCCCAGAACATCCTGTGCAAGGAGAAAACCATCACTTGGGACAATCCTCCATCTACATAAGCATCCTTAACCGGTCATGGTCTCCGAACCCAATTTTCCAAGCATAATGCACAATTTTATCGCAAATCATTGTTACATGGAAAGTGGTATCTTGAATTCGTCGAACAGGGGTTCAGTCTAATAGTAAACTGCCCACTTGAAATGTCCACAGCTAACTGACATGGATCACGTTGCTTTCCCAAGATCTCCCATTACCTTTTCCACCACAAGTCACCCCCCTCCAGTCATCCTCATTTGTGGTAAAAAATCATTCTTCTTACATTTGGGACAAACTCTATATGGTATGAGAGTAAATTTAAATAAAACAAATATTATTCGGTTTCCTAGAAGGCTGAGCTTAATGTTAAAATAGGGGGAAAACGTAGGTTAGATTGAACAGTTTACCTATTTCGGACGTATCTTGCCCCAAAATGGGCAAAGTAGTAGCGAAATAACGTGTAAAATTGCATTAGACAACGTAAATTTCACAAGCGGGAATTAATTGATGGCAGGAATGATGAGTTAGGTTGTTAAGAAAAGCATCGTTAAAACATAATGGTATTAATGAGGGACCAAGGGTAGTGTTGGATGTTAGATCCTTTTGTTTATAGGAGTGATAAGTAAATGCACTATTGTACGATTGAGTAGGCTGTGTCCATCCAGAACACAATTTAACTGGTATATTACCAATAATAACATAATGAAATGATATGTTTCGATCTTTTAGTTATTCCTAGTGAGCAGTTCGCCGTTCTTAGTTGCTACAAAAATTCCTATCTGTTCTCAGGGCAGTCAAACCTCCAGGATATTACAGCTCTGTTATTCATCACAATTCGTATTTTTCCCTTCATTAGATGATATTGAGACGAGATGACATGGGATGAGTTCATGAGCTGGATTCGGAGAATGTAAAATGGACGGGAACGAAAAACAAACGTAGGAGTTATAGTCATGGCTTTGGAGGAACTGGGAAGAGAGAGAAATTCAAAGAAGGCAGGGAAGGTGGATGAAGGGTACAATTGTTAGCTAGCTCATTAGTAACTTTTTGAAGTTAATAAATAGTCGGTCGCACAAATGAAAAGATTTCTTACGTCTACTCTCTAAATAAAACTCGAGATATTATAATACACATATATACTTGCTGCAGGGAAAGAAACTGGCCCCCCTACCCTGATGTGTGAATATTCACACGCCGTCGGGCTTGGTACATGGGTGAGCTCTACCATCACCTACTAAACCGACCTTCGGGTTGATTACTGTGTTAATGGTTTTTTTTATATACTTGTTGGTACCCTGCAAGCTACCGCTAGGGTGGGTACCTAGTTCGAGTGTGACAGTAGGTAATTATCCCCGACTACTTTCGATTCAAAATACTTTTCCATCTTTGGACAACGTCATTTTGCTGCCTTATCGTTCGTGGGAAAAATGACAGCTTTAATGTCTCTGCTCTACACTTAATATCTCTAACTATGTTAACATGATGTCTCTTGCCGTAGTATGATGGGACTATTCATACATCATCGCTTAAAAGAGACATCCTTCCAATTTTTTCAGGAAATTTAATTTGTATTTTAAGCGTCGCTCCGTGAGTGATTCCCAACCTAGAGCCTCCATTATTTTGGATACGTTAACAAGTTTGCCATAACAAAATGTCACAAGTATAGCTCCTTCACGCTGCACGCAATCATATTCGGCAATTAATCCAACTTCGTGAGGATCCCATATACTGGCAGTGTATTCTAAATGAAGTTTAACCAGCGGAAGATAACATTTCTCTTTGACCTTTTCATCACATTCATCCAGTGGTCTTCTAATAAATCCAATTTTTTCAACATCTTGTCCACATAGTCCCCCTAGTATATTTTTCACCCAGGAGAGATCGTGAGTGAGGGTAACGCCTGAGGTATTGATTGGGCCCACACATTTCATTTCGGTGCTGTGCAAGGTTCGCGAACCAATTAGGCCTAAAATTCGGAATTTAAAATTGCCTTCCATTTATCCAAAAAAAATTATCTGGCAACTTATCATAAACCTTAATTGCATTCCGTATTGCGGGCGGACCTCTGAACAGTCGTCGAGTTTCCCTCTGAATCGCTGTTTGGTGCGCATTACCTCTGGTGATGTCCTGGCCACATCTACCTGGGGCACCAACCTTTGGGGACTTAACCTCAAAGAAACACGCATAAAAAAGTAGGCGCCTGTTTCGGGATCAAGGTGTGGCCCACGATGGGAGTTCAGAGAGGGAGAGAAGGGCGTCGCCGTTGGAATGGAGGGAGGGCTGTAGATGCACGGGAGTAGATTAGGTGGTTTCCTCCGTCGTCTCTACGTGCGTAAAGGGGGCGAACGGAGGAGAGCAGGGAGGGGACAGAGGAGTGCGAAAGGGAGGGGTGGGAGTGGGAAAAGATCTCATGAAAGTGTATGTGCGAGGGTGTGCGGGGGGGGGGGTAGGAGTGATTCTGTGTTTTGACGGTGGAGGGGGTGTGAGGGAGTCGGATGATTGAAGGGAGGTTGGGAGGGGTAGGTGCGAAGTGAGGCATCTTCTGAATAAATAAGAGACCCTGAGACCCTCTCGTAGTCCTCCCTCCCCCCCACGGGCAGTCGGGAGTGACCGCCCTGTGCGGTTCCGTGGGTATGTAAGGTGAAAAGGGTGGTGGGGGTTGTGGGAGGGAAAGGAGAAATTGGTGAAGGGAACGGGTAAAGGGTCTGTGTGTGTGTTTGGGTGCAAAGGCGGGAAAGGATAACGTTGGAGGGGGGGGCAGGGTCGAAAGGGAATGCGAGGGAATCTTTCCCTTTGAAGATCGTGGGGAGCAGCGGTGTTCCAGGATCGGGCAGGAAAGTAAATAGGAGCCGGAATTTTAGGTGGGGCAACGAGAGGAAAAGATGCCTTCGCGTTTGAAGATCCCTCACGATTGTAACTGGTGGTAACGTGAGGTTATCGCGCTCGATTTAGCCATGACTTCCGGTAAATATCTCGCAAATCACACCGTCGAGAAAAGTATTGTTTCGGTGAATATGTAATGACACTCACCATAGCCTTCAGGGTTGGGGCGAGTTTTAAACACTAAACTGTGGAATCACACAAAAAAAGAGCACACTGCGAATAGTAAGCCATATTTACAATAATTTATCTTAACCTTATTTATGGTTGTGTACATATGTGCGTGTGTATATATATGCATAAATAAATAAATATAAACATATACATACATACACATATACATTCATCTACATTCATATGCATTCATATACATGCATACATACATACCGGTAGCTATACTCGACTTTGCCAGACCAATTTTTCCGTACAGCTGTAACTTGATTTAATTCGCATTACATAACTTTGCATGTACATGTGTAAGGTGATATGAATGCGTACAAAAATATAGAAATAATTCTTCATAAAATAATTGATTTTATTAATTTAAAACATAATTCTGTCACTGCTATGGAAACCAACATTAATGCATTTATTTTACTCACATTAATTGCTTGATGCAACTTATCAACTTATTAGAAAGTATTTCAAACTTAACAGCAAATGAAAATGACTTCTCCGGTGAATTCAATTATTAATAATTTTTTGAACACCCCCCAAGTCACCATAATGATAAATGGTAAAAAAATTCAATTATCTTCGTTAGTAAAGTATTTTTGGAAAGAAAAGTCTAATAATAGTGTTGAATCTGTTGAAAAAATTTTCATAAATTTAGAGCAGATGAAATCAGTCTTATGGAACTATTGAGTATCGGAATATTTTATAAATGTTGCAGATTTTTCATTTGTGACGTTTGAAATGGAACGAATTGGCCGAATAGTTTTGTTTTATTTTAGAATGCGCAGTTGTGAATTAATTTTTCTGCACCTTAACGTGAAATATCTGATAAATGTTTCATCGATCACGTCATCCATTCAATTGGATTGTGAATACATATGCCGAGAAGAAAATGTAACGAGAGTCTTAAAAATTTGAAAACTCATTTAAAGCGACGTGAGTGGAAAACGTAGGAAAATCTCATTCAGCAACAGTTACATTTCTTGACACTGGAGATATTATATAAAAGTTAGATTCATATCCCTAGAGACACTCCGAGAGGGATCCAGCAAAATCTTTAAAGTTTATAACGTATTTAAAGTAAGGAAGGATAACTCTCCAGTGTCATATTATTATACAATTTCTACCGATCAATGTTGGTTTTGATTGGACACAGCTAATACAATTGTACAACGGTACATTTACCTGCCTTTCCTAACAAAAAACACAACCCAGTATCTAAGCCCCTCTTCATCTCCGTATACTTCCTTCCTCCCTTCATTATGTCCAGCATCCCAATCCTATTCCTGCCCTTAAATCGCTAGCCTAACATTCTCCCCTCTATTACAGTCTTCAACATCCCACTGCCGATCAATATGCCCTTCATCCATTTTTCCTGTCTTCTTATGATTTTTCTCAACAATTCCCCCACCTCCCCCCCTTACCTAGCACATCCTCATTTGTTTTCCTTTCAGTCCACTTCAATTTCTCCATCCTTCTACACACCCACATTTCACAAGCCTCCAATCCACGCCTATCATCTTGCTTTAATGTCCATGTAGTACGAAGCCATACTCCATATTAAGGTTCAGTATCATTTTTTTAATGTTGCATCATTTGTACATTATAAAAAAACTTGCAATATACTATATCTAGAAGCGGATTATATTTGTATATTTTAACAGAATGTGGTAGTCTTTAAGGCATTCCATCCTTAAAGTGCAAAACTTTCTCGCACCTATTAAAAATATCTATGTCCCATAGGAACGCGAAGTTTATAGGCACACACACACACATACACAAATGGTTTCAATTTCGTTTTAAATTCGTGTGGGCCCTCCCGAGCATATGTGAGCAGAAGGAGAGCCATAAATGATCCCTGGGAGCTTTCACTGTCCCTGGAATTAGGTCCCTTATCCGACGAATTAGAATCGACACAATCCGGTGTGCGCAGGACGATGTGGAGGCCGCTCTTATGTAATTGGCGGCATCGCTGGTTTGCCTCAACCATTCATTGAGCCTTATACCGAGAGGCGAACCTCGGGAGGAGAGGTGAGGAGATTTGCAACGAGTGGAGGGAGGGCGTGTGAGTAGATTAGTTCTAAGCGTTCTCAACGCAGAGAGACGAAGGGAGAGTGGGAGCAGAGTCAGCCGTTGAGGGATGGATGAGAGAGAGAGAGGACGTAGAGGAGATGCGCCTGGGAGCGGCAAAAGGGTTACAAGGGTGGCGTGCGGAGGGGGGGGGGTATATAAAGGGATCTACGCCTGTACGTGCGTGAGATAGTGAAAGGCTGTTTGTGACAACGTTCCCTCGCGGAATTGTTAGCGGAGGAGAGGAGAGGGGTGGTAGGTTTGAAAAAAGATAGTTAAAATGGGAGATGGATGGGGTGTGATTATTTTTTTCAGGAAGGGAGGTGACGGAAAGAGAAGAGGAAATAAGGGTAGGGGTGGTGGTGGAGAAAATACGAGAGAAAAGAGACTGGAGATAAAGAGAACAGGAGGAGCTCGGAAACACCATTTAAAAGGGAATAGCGAGTTAAAGAGAGGGCAAGGAAGCTAAAAAAAGGAGGAGAGGCATTCCTTGGATTCTCGCGCGGAACCGCCTTTGCTATGTAAAGTAGACTCGCACGGTGCAGGCGTACACCTTGCTGGGGAATAACTCCGATTTCCATTGAAGTTCCGCCAACACAGCTCTTTTACAATGACAGGCAAAAACCAGCAATATACTCTCAACTAATTCCATGAAATATTTTTTGTCGAGTTTTTTCAGAAAGTTGTCACGCGTATTGAAAATGTAATAATGCGTTTTCTTTCCTTGAGTTGATTCTCTACCGTATTTAGACCAACGTCCTTCGTGAGAAATCCAGTTGCGTTTAGCGAAAGAATAAAATTATCGATATTATTAAGTTTTGAGTTGAAGCATAGACATTTCCAGACCTTGTCTCGTATTCCTTAATAACTATTATAACTCCCTATTTTCGTGTTCGTGATAGAATGGACTTAAATACAAACCAATGTTCAGAAAAATATAAAAATTAACTTGCATTAAAAAAAAGCGTTCGATATATCAAAAAAATTAAAATTTCGCAGTCAAAATTAGAAAAAAATGCATAACTGACGAGACATTAAATATTTACAAAAGTAATAGACGTTGCTGAAGTCATAAAAACCAAAAATAATCTAGCTGCACTAAATACTCATTGGATAAAAAAGCAATTGTAAGTTTAAGATTAGGGGTGAGAAATGAACGGTTCATACCAATGTCTGTTAATTTGGATTCTCAAGTTAAGTCCTCCCATTCAATGCACACCGGTGGTAAGAGACCACAGAATAGAAGAATTTTAGTTTGTTTACGTTCTGAAATAAATAAAGGCCCAAACCCAGCATGTATAAGCAAATCCAACAGTTTGCATGCATGACGGATTCTTAACTTCCAGAATATTCTCAAATATAGAGCATGTTCGTGTTTTTAATTGTTGGGTATGTAAGATAACTAAGGCTCATATTATGTTTGATAGTATTCATTTCCACAACGACACTGGGTGGATGCTGTAGTAAACTAAATGCATTTCTCATATTTAGAAATGAATTGAAAAGGACATTTAATCTCTGATATCTTCTGATACATAAATATAAAATTTCGTTTTATTATTTTTTGGCTTTGGGACAAATCACACCAATACGATACGGATTAAGGGATATTATTTTTTGTTGGATAGGGGAAAAATACACAAAGTAGCATAGGCTAGGCTCAATTTGGATTTGGTTTTATGAAATTTTTCAAGAAAATATCTTTTTTTTTTAATTAAAATACTTTTTCCCTCACCCAGATGGCAGCACACGTTTGATTCAGAAATAGAATTTCAATTCATTCACTTCAATAAGGAGCGACAATTGGGGTGTCGCATTTTTTTCTTCAGCTATATCATATCATTTACAGTCGTATTCTATGATTAACACCGACGCTCCGTACATGGTAAACAAATGCTAAAAAAATTCGATAGTCTCGAGTCATTTCTTTGGAAGTAAACTTTAAATGTTCATTATTTTGAGTGAATTATTACTGCATTATTCGAATATCATTCTGTATTTTCGAATTCGTCGTTCCTTATCCTTGGAAAAATCTAATCGCATTTGTTTAAATTATTGCTTGTACCCAAAACCACACCGCGATAAAGAAACTGCCCAAAAACAAAATTGCGAATTAAAGTCAGTTAGAGCTGTGTGGATGAATTTGTTGGGCGTACCCGTGAGTAATATACACGCATTTTATTTGAATGTAGAATTAACTTTTCACCCAGAGCGAGTTATAGAGTATGCCATAACTTGACGTGCAAGTTCTTCCATACTCGTATATGGCATACTCATATTTTAGACAGGGGACTAGACAGTTAATGGGCTAGAAAAGGACTAGAGAAAATGATCGGCCGGTGCGGTGGCTTCTGTTCTGACCTCCTAACCCCGATGGCTCAAAGTACTCGATTCCCGATGGGTGCAGAATGATTTAGAGGTATCCTAATATCACTACTTGGGGTGCAGTGTGGAGGTTACTTTGAGCTAATTACACTATGCTCGTCGCATTGGACGAGACCCATTGACAAACCGTTAAGACACCGAGTTTCCCTCTCCACACTTCTTTCCCCTGAAACTGAAAACCGTATAAACAGCCCACGCATATCTAATGGTGTATACGATCTTATTTGTCGGTCGATCGCATCCACTAATACCTACTGCTACCATTCTTAAAGCTAGGTTTTAATAATGTGTCGTTTAACTGTTGGCCAACTTGAACGTACGGTTTAGTGAAAAATTCATTTTTATGATTTCTAGTTAAAATCAAAACTGACCGTTAAATTGCTCTGTAACTAACAGACGATATGGTTTCAATGTTCACATTCATCTTAATTGAATTTAAACTCGGATATGTCCGTATTATCCACGCTAAGTTAACGTTAAATAACGATTGGAATTAAGTAGAAAATATAATACCAGGGCTAAATAAATCGTAGCCTTGGAAAAGTAGAGGCTTTTACGGATTAAATTCCGTCTTTTCCGCTCTAAACTTCTGTAGAAGATAGAATCAGCATTCTAGCGTAGACACTTTGCGGATGACCGCATTATCTACATGAAGTTTTAAAATGATAGCATTCGTGAAGTCCTCTAAATTGGCGTAAATGAATTGCTGATTGGCTTATAAATAATGGGATGGATAGTGTTAGTGAGTGCAAATCCATCACTGTTAGCAACAAGGTAAACGTAACCAGTGGGGACCGCAGACACTCTGAAAATACCATCCCTGAATGTGTTAGCTATTAATAATTACGTGTTTATTTGACCAAGAATTTATGGTGAGGGCCAAACAAGGAACTTCGGTATTGCCAAGAATGTTGGACATACTCAAGGGGAATAAAAAAACTTGGGAGGATTAAGGGATAAGGCGTGGGAAATCCTAACTTTATAGGAAGAATTAATCTTAGGTACAAATTGAAGTGATGCGTGCAGAGAACTAATATAAAAAAGTGTTCATCTCTCAACAGAACAATCATTGACCTGAATAGTTTGCATGCAGAACTATTCGAACCCTTCCCAAACAATATCAATGTATTGAATAGACCTGCAAAAATTATATAATATGTGCGAAGTGCCTGATTGTACATTGAATATATGGTACCACTTAGCAAACTGTCAGCTCGTGGTAATTTCCTTTAAACTTACTACAAATCAGCATAATTCAAATGCGCCCCAAGTTCCACTTCCTTAAACGAGTTACGCTAGAAGAGTGAAATATTTGACGTAGCATTGTGGAACTCCATTTCCATTACACGGGTACGGACTAGGAAAACGCCGATATACACGATGCGTTTATAAGTGGTGAATGACGGTTTGGATGTTATTGTTTTCATGGGGGAATCATATCCAATTAACGAGTTTATTTAGATTTTTCATTACTTTGAACAGAAATAAAGAAGGCGAAATGGACCGAAAGGAAAACAAATGAAGAAGTACTGGTGATGGCGGGTGAGGAGAGGAGTTTGTTGGGAGAAATCCTATGGAGGCAGGAAAAATGGATGAAAGGCGTATTGAGTGGCAATGGGATGCTGAAGAAGGTAATAGAGGGGAACATGTTAGTCGAACGTGAAAAGGGCAGGGACAAGATGTTGGACGGGATGAAAGGAGGGAGGAAGTACACAGAGATGAAGAGGGGCCTGATATAGATTGTTTCTTTTGGAGTCGCAAGTTACTTGTGTGATCAATGTGTCCATCCAAAAACCTACCCAAGCCAGTAGATTACCTTATAATAATAAACAGAAATAAATATAATAATTTTTTATCCAATTCTTGAACCCTTAAAGGTGGTAGTCCAGTGAGATAGAGCGATTAGGTTTGATTCCGGATGTTTAGGAGTTATATGGACGAAGGGACTTAGTCTAAAGCTTGCTCCAATGAAGACGTGCTTTATTACTTTTATTATTCGTCTGGGCACCATCAGCTCCACCCACCAAGCTGCGTGATTTTTCGGGGATCCACGGGCGTCAATGGGAAAGGGACTGAACCCTGTTAATGTGTAAACTTCACCCTTCGTATAAAGCTTCTAATTGGGTGAATTCTATACTCGTCTATCAAAATATTATTATGGTTGATTAAGGTTGATATCTAGAATTCAATGACAAATCACAGTTGACCAGGGACCCTTCATGTGACTACTGGAGAGTACCGTTGCTCTGAGATGAACAATATTCGTCGATACAGGCGGCGAGGAAAAAACAAAACAAAAGCATTAGGCCATGCGAAAAATCGAAATGTGTAAAAAGTAAAAAAATAATGAAATTATTATTTTTCAACCAACAACGGCAAGGACAAAAAAAGGGCATTAACGCATGCACGAGGCACCGAGAGTAGAAAGTAGGGTTGGATCGTGTGTGAAAAGGGCTGGCCCAAGACCAGCCAAATTTGAGTCCTGCATGCTAAAAATCATCATTTCAGTAGCTGAAGACTTGATTACGTGTGAACAAAATCGCCTTCATGGCAGAATCAGATCGGAGTAGACAACACGAATATACTTAAATAAATACGGATAAGCACGAGCGCAGGAGAATAAGACAGTTGAATGACTCATTTCCGAATTTAAAAGGCGATTATTTCGCAAGATTATTTAGTAAAAGCCGGGCGAAGGCGTGGAGGGAGAGAGAGAGGAGTGCGAGAGGCGGAGAATATTGGAACGGGATGAGATTGCACGCAGGGTGTTGTGGGAAGACTGGGAAGCAGCTGAGCTAAGGAGATGCCGACAATCCAGGAAATCAGAGGAGAGGGAAGTGTATGTGTGTGTGAGACCATGATTTTCGAGGAAGACAAGACCGGGGGAGGAGGGAGGGCGGAGGTGAAAGGCTTTGACGCTATTCGTGGAGAGAAAGGGAAAGGTCTTGCGACAGGATTATGGGGTGAGGGAAGAGGGGAGCCGCGGATGGGGGAGATGGAATAAGGAAGTGAGTGAAAGGGGAGGGGGAGCTCCTTAGAGACACGTGGATATGGTACTGTTTATCAGGCGCAGTGAAAGCAATGACTGCAGTCAGGATGAGGGGAGCGGCAATGTCTGGAGAAAGATGTAATTTCATTAAAGAGAATCTGCATTGATGTGGAGTAGATGGTTAATGTTCACACTAATTTCTTTTTCACGATTTGTCAAGAAAAACAATGCAAAAGAAACAAGTGTTGCAATATATTGCAGAAAGATAACAGCTGTATTTATTATTGAATTTGATGCTCATAAAATTAAGCAGGTGAAAACGTTTATCTTGCTTTGAGATATTTTTAATCAAAATAGTTTAAGAAGTAGGGACATGAGGAGAAAACTTTTCGTAAGGCAAAGAAGTTTTCATGATGAGGATGGAATTGATGACAAGGATGCTAATTTCAAATGTTGAGAAAATGCTAGCCAACATTTTGATCCGGACGTGGTTTTGTATTATGTGGAAATATGGCCACAGAGGGAGGATGACAGGTGTATATAATCTCCCTGAATACCAACACATACTACCTTGATCAAAAAGTTCCCGGAATTTATTCAGAAAATTAAAAATACAAGTTTATTCATCTAAATCTATATTGTCCCCTTCAAAGTAATCCCCATCGACTGCAACACACTTATGCCAGCGCTTGATCCAATCCTCGAAACATTTTTTATATTCGGTTTTCGGTATGTCCATCAGTGCTTCCTGCGATTTTTCCATTACTTCCTCTCGGCTGCTAAAACGCGTTCCCCGTAATGGTTTTTTAACTCGATTGAACAGAAAGAAGTCACAGGGAGCCAAATCAGGTGAATTCGGTGGCTGTTGGATGGTATTTGTTGCATTTTTCGTCAAAAATTACGAATAATGATAGCACTGTGCGACGGTCTCGACGCACTGTGCGACGATTTCTGGTCTCTTTCGGCGAATTGCTTCACGCAAACGTCTCATAACGCCCAAATAATACTCTTTGTTTACTGTCTGGCCTTCTGGCAAAAATTCATGATGCACTACACCGTTGTAATCCATGAAAACCGTCAGCATTGCCTTCTTTTTTGGCTGAAAACGACATGGTTTTTTTGGTCTCGGCTCATTTGGTGAACGCCATTCACTTGCCTGATGTCTGGATTGCGTGTCGTACTCATAAACCCACGTCTCGTCTCCAGTAATGATCCTTTTGATGAATGTGGGATCGGATTCAGCCTCGCAAATCATGTCTTTTGCGACGTCAACACGGTCTCTTTTTTGCATGAAATTGAGGTCTTTTGGCACCAACTTTGCTGCTACACGACGGAAACCCAAATCATTAACCACAATGTCTTGGGCGGATCCATAGGCAATGTTCAAGTCCTCCGCTATTTCTCTGATGGTTAATTTGCGGTTATTGACCAACATTTCTTTTACTTTATCAATTTTTTCACCGAATTTCGATGTCGATGGTCTGCCACTGCGTTCATCATCTTCGATTGACTCACGACCACTTCTGAACCGCTCGTGCCACTGGTAAACGACCGTTTTTTTTAGAGAATCGTTGCCGAAACACTTTTCCAACATTTCCAACGTCCGTGCGCCACAAAATCCATTTTTTACGCAAAATTTAATACAAGTTCGTTGTTGCAAATTTAAATCCATTTCTGCAATTGCAAAAAATCGCCAACACACACAGAGATAGATGTACTCTTGGCTACGTAAATTTTGCAAATGTCAAGTTATGACACTAAGATTTAAAGGGAATATCAACAACAGATGTACCAATTTAACAAAAAAAAACAGAACTCAAATCGGAACGATGGGAGCGCCACACGGTGGTTATTCCGGGTGGTTATTCACTCGTACCTCACCTCTCCTTGAACTGAAACCGATCATCTCCCAAGTAATTATGTTCCCGGCTCTCTATCATCTTGTTGTGAAGATCCTGAGGACAACTTTAGCTGCGTGGGACACCAAGCTGATAGTTCTGTAGTCCTCACATGATGTAGCCTTTTCCTTTTTCGGAATAGATAATAGAACTTGTCTGACAAAGTTTTCCGGTTAAACTCCCGCCTCATAAATGCTACGAATCAGCCCATAAAAACTCCTCCCATATTTTCCTAAATGTTCATGTAATGCCGCGGTAATGTTGTCTGCTCCCCACGGCCTTGTTTGATTTCAATTCCACCAATGCCCTTTCCATCTCGCTACCTATTTATCCTGGGCCTGAGCTTTCTTCATATACGTCATATTCTCTCTACATCTAATCTCGCTGGCCTTAGTCCTTTACTACAGAGTTCCTCAACTTTCAAGTATTTGTATTACAGCACTTGTATTACTTGCACCTCTCTTGAATCTTTTCTGGTTCCACTAATATTCATCCTTACTTATCTTTGATTGTTTGCAGCGATTTTTCTCCTCGTACTTCCTGACATGGTTTTAACCTTCCTGTCACATTCACCAGTTTTACCCTGCCTCAGTACACTGTCTATTTTCTCGCAACGTGTTTTCCACCACACTTCTTTTGCTCTATCTGTTGCCCGCCTCAGTTTATTATTTGACTTTTCATGCTTCCTCCTACGTAATTCTGTGTTAAGATTCCTCCATGCCCGTCTCATGTGGATCTTGTTAATCATTTCGTCCGTAGTTTATGGTTTCCTTGTCATTTTCCTGTTCAAACTTCCTTTCATTTCGCCTTTGCCTCTCGACTTCCCTTCTTTTATATGTTCGCCTTCTTCCTCTATATTACTCAACGGGAAGATCTGGTAACCGAGCACCCTCAGAGACATCATCGAGGATCGTGCTCTGACTAATTGGTCGCTAGCCTAGTACTCTTATCCCCTGGACTTGGCACGTCTCCCTAATAACTGCGTATGCCTGTTGCCCCTTGGGTCACAAAATAATCAACAAAAAGGATTTCAACATAATATTCTGTAATAGTAGTTATAACAATATACGCTATTATTATTATTATTTTAGAATATTATTTTGAACTCCTATTTGATGATTGCAATGTTGAACAAAGGGGCGATGAATGGAATAAAAAATGGTAATCTGGAGTTAAAATTAATAAAAATAACGAGTTAAAGAAAGTAAGGGTTAAGTGTAGAGAATAAATAAAAATTTGCGCTAAATAAACATTAATCAATGAAAATAAATGCTATTTTTAAAATGCAAATGAAATATAATTTGTATTAAGGATCTAAATTTGAAGTTATTAACTTAATTACCTTTTTATCTCAGATGCCTTTTTAATTCAGCAGCTAATTTATTACATAATCGGATTAGTTTAATTTACAAAACCAAAAAATTGTTTCATCCTAAGTAGGGTTCTCTTGTTGTTCGTAACTAGAGACTCTAATGAAATCAGAATGTTCGGATGTGGAATGAATACTTTTTTAAGTTTCTTTAAAAACGTAAATATTCTTTTCGCTCTCACATTAAATGCTTCTCAAAAAAAGAACCGATAAGAATACGTTGTTTTTCTTTATAAAATATCTTTAAGAGATCAAACGCTTGAATTGCAGCGGAAGGTCGCGTTGTACGCAATGCGTTTTTTTATTCGAAACTTTATAATTCTTTGGATGTGAATGGATATCGACCGGAACTATAGAAAAGGAAGAATGCCCTTTCTTATAATGAAATTCGCATCGGAATGAGCATATTACAGAGAAAACTCAAATATTCAGAGAGAGGAGGATTTCGAAAGCAAGTGATTTGACTGAAAAACTGTTAAAATACGTGAAATTCTTATCATATCCTTTGTATTTTGTGTTTAAAGAATTTGTAAATATTTATATATTTTATCTCCCTTTCATCCTGAACAACTTGGGTTGATGCGTGCCCGGGATGTTTTTCTTCTTCTCCGATGCCCTGATCTTATCCCGTATCTCATAAAAATTGTATGCGTTGGAAAAAGGCAATAGCAGATTTGAATATGTGCCGCTTCAAAAAAGTATTTCACTGCGGTCTCATACTGAAAATATCAAAGGAGCGTTTCTCATTTTTTTCACGAATATAACACGGTCTGCATGTAAATAAAACTGCGGATATTCAGTAGAAAAATGCGATTCAAAAGGAACAACTTCAAAAGATTCAACTTTATTCCTTTTTTGCTCCTGAATTTTGTCCCTCCCTTACATCCTATGAAAATGGGGTTACGAAATTAAAGTACACTGAGTATAGAAGTGCTGTTGACCGCGGATGGATTGGTCCACTTCATCTATGAGTCAAGCCTGGTTACTGCGGGCCAACAAATTTTATCGTGGTTTGCAGAAAAAGATAAATGTTAGAAAGAAGTTTCAGAATTCGTTTTAATGGTAATATGATCATAAATTAATGCAGCAAGGAGGTCCGCATGTCATTACATTTCTCTTGACAGAACTATCATATTCGATTCATAAAGATGTGGTGTATTTGTAATATTCCTACATTCTGCTGAAGAAAGATATTTAACTGTAAATGATTTATGTGATTTGTAAATTGCACGTATTTAAGATTAAAGAAATAATAAATTTACATGTACACAATACCCCGTAAGCAGCCGCTAGGGCGTGTGGCTGGGGTGTTAGATCATCCGCCATGCATATTCAGTCTTTACCTCTGTACGCGGATATTACTTCAGTCGTAAAAAGTTAATCACACCAAAGAAGTTGCTTACATGGAAAAATATGCAGGATAATATTCAAACGATGCAGGAACAATGTTATAGCGATGGGTCTGTTTGAGATGCATGCGTGATAAAGACACTATCTACGCTACCAATACAAATTATTCTCTTCGCGCCTGCGATTATGTCTATTTTGAATTTATTTGTTCTACTATCCAGCTGCCTGGTTTTGTGTACGTGATCTGATCTACATAGTAAGTCTGTTATATTATTTTAATATCCTCAAATAAATGATCTTCCATAGATTTATACAGTAAATTTAACCAATATTTCAAACTGCAGTCAACTACTGGTTCCCATCCTAATTCTTCTAATAGTGTTTTGACACTTCTGCCTTGTTCATTAAGACTTTTAACAAATCTAGTTGCTCTCGATTTACATAGTTCCAAAACTAAGCCTACCTCGTAAGGATGCTATTCACTTGCAGTGTACTCTAGGTGGGGCCTAACTGACGCATAATAAGAGAGTTCTTCTATAACCCTTGCATTAAAGTTGCCCGCTTTTTGAATCCTAACATTTTCTTTACTATTCCACAAATTTTGCGAGTATGTTATCCCCAGGACATGTCCTTAGTTGTTGTGACACCCAAATATTTTTACCGATTCTACCTTTTTTATATTGGTATCACTTATGAGTTAGGGAAATACTCTTCCGCCGAAAATCTATTGAAACATTTTTTTCTAATTTAATTCCATCCCATGCTTCATACCAGTTTTGAATCTCATTTAGATCATTTTTTAATGGCCACTTATCTTTTTGACTAGATATGTGACATATGGGCTTCTATCTAATTAAAATATTTAATTTAAAATATTATTTATGTAGAATTATGCTTAATTAGTTTATTTTATTCTAAATTTAATATTTTTGCAAAGAAATCCAATGGATTGTTAAGATAATATTAAACTATTTTTTTTAATCCTCAGTGGCTACCCTGTAATCGGAAAACATCATCTTACCTACGCATGATAGGGATACTCTCGCTGCTCGCTAGGGGTATTTTTGTGATCGATTCGGTTTGCTGCTTTTTGTTATCTTTTGAAGTCCTTTTTTGTTACTTGCTTTAGCCTTATTTTATTACACACTAGTACGTACGAGGTGAAATCTTCCCTAAATACGAATCGATACGAAGATTATTTCCGCACTAAAATCGACCCTGTGTTAGTAACAATTAAAATATTATCGTAATAAAAAACTATTTTATTTATTTGATACAAGAGTTCAATTAGAGTTTCAGCACTGAAGGCAGGAATTATTTCGATAATTATTGTCTGTCCAAATCCGCAATCACAAATGTACCAATCACTGATGAACAGGAGCTTTTCAACAGGCTACCAATTTTAGCGCCGGGATCAATATTATTTTTCAATCAACACCGACGTCCAGGAAAATAAAAACTAAAGGCGGCTACGCATGCGCAAAAAACGAAAGTCCGAAAGGGATATGTAAAACGGTTTGCGCTAATAATAAACTTCCACCATTGAGCATACTCATTTTAGTACAGACGCTAGTAACTGAAGTTCAAAATATCCGTAAAAAATAATTAGGATAGTAGATACTAGCCATATTAGTATGATTTCGAACTATATTGACTTGGGGGAATGCTAAAATGTGACATAAAGTAGGCTCATAGACCTGCTTGGCCTATCACGCTACAGGGATATTATGCACCCTACTCACGTGTAGGAATGTAGTAGTTCCATGGGTAGAGAAACCGGCTACTGATCTTATCGTTCGTGTTTGATCCATGTTCGCCTTTGAGTGCCCTCAGCTTCACCCAAGCTTTGTGATATTTCAGGTGCCAGATCCTCCTGGGAAACCGTAGGTGGCACAGGGAATGGGGCTGGCACTCCTTATTACCCTTCTAATGTGGAAATTTTACACGCTGCTGGGCTTAGATCTACCATAGGTAAGCTCTAATTTCATCTATCGACGAAATCAACAGTAAGTACGATGACAGGCAAATTATGTTGGCGCAAAATCCTCTGGATTATATGTGTGAGAGCCATTAGGGTATGATAGGACCTCATCTCACCTCATATATTCACGATGCACGAAGCACTTGTAAAACCATTGAATTATTTTTTTGTAAATCTTATGCAAATGAAATCTTTTGTTTTATTAAAATCTTTACTTCTTCCCTCGTTTTGTTTTTTACACTGTTCTACTTTTGAATACGTTTATTATCAAGTCATTAAGCTTTAAAATTTAGGAATACTGAATAATCACGGATATTTGAAGAATTTTTCCACGAATTAGTCTAGCCATCTGTAAGACCTCTCCAGAACTTTTGACCACCTATTTTTCTTCTTATGCAGGATAATATTGCTTTGATGGTGAAGGATTTTAATTTATAAGATACTATCTGATCCGTGCGATCCCACTATGCCACTGCATTGATTGCCTGATTTATTTAGTTTTTTAAAAGAATATATCATTAATATTCGTGAAAGAGGATAAGGATCCTAACTAAATGTCTCACGAATGTGGCGGGATTTGCACAAAACAATCCGGATTAGAATCAATGTTATTAAAATATTATTTACACTTAAATTTTTATACGTTTTCGCAAATATAACGCTTTTGTAGTTACTAGCTTCAGGAAGCTGTAAAGCTTCATAAAGCGATCTCCGGGATGTAGGAATGGAATTGTTAGAGCAAAAGAAAATTAATATGCGAACTAGACAATTTATTATGCATTTGAAATTAACCTTACCGTCATTATCCTAAATCCAGTAATCATAAATTAGATTCAATCTTATCATCTTCTCATTTTATGGGTTTGGGAAGAACTGGAGATAAAAGTTAATGTCTTTGGGAAGAACATACAATGTTTGGTGCGTGGATGTTACAGATTCAATTAATCATTCTGCCAAATAGATGCAAAACGTTATTGTGCGCATTGGAATATCACTGAAGGGTATGGGTTGCAGACAACATAGTCAAAACAAATGTTATGAGGTTTTCAAGAAAGAGTTAAACATTAACATGGAAAACCTAGGACGGGTGGATCAATTTACCTTGGTAATACTTTGAACGTAATATAGAGGTTTGAGTAGAGGAATGCGTTTGGCAAAAAAGATTTCACCAGGAGGAGGGAAATGATGGCTGGAACGTTGATTAAGGATGTTTATAAAAAACTCGTAAAAACTTTTATATGAAGTGGGGTTTTGTACAAAATGTAAACGTGGTCATTGAAGCAGGATGATACGCATTGATTGGAGGCCTATGAAATGTGGGCGTAGAGAAAGGAATACAAAAGGAGAAGTGGGAATGGTGAGGGAGGAGAGGGGCTTATTGGGAGAAATCATAAGGAGACAGGTAAAATGGATGCAAATCATATTGGTCGACTATAACACTAATACGTCTTTCTTTTGCTGAGATTGAGACTAGATTGCCCCTTTTCACACCGAAAACCTTGCTATTTACATGCAAAAATACAAAAATTTCTTTGGATCCATTCTAGTTGAATTATACTGGTATACACTATTTGAAGTAATATAACATTAGTCGAGGTTATTATAATTTATGAAACGTGCTTTTTGAGACGTTTTAAACTTGTTTATTATTTGGGCGACTTCGGCTGTTTTCCCAAAATTTAATTGATACTAATTTAAAACAAATACTCTTGGGAGCTGTTATTAAAGACTCCAATTCAGCTCTTTTATATATATATATATATAGATATTTTTTTTCGCGCATAATATCAGTTTTCTGTGAGGACGAAATCGATTTCTGTTACCGTTGTTCTTAAATTCTTTTGGCTGTAGTCTTCCACAACCGCAAAACATTTATGAAATCATGGATTTTTACGACAATTTTTATGAAAACTAATGTAGGTAAAGATCCTATTTCATGCATGTCGAACAATTTGAATGTGAACCGCTGAATAAGTTAATGATTTTAGTTAAATTAATATAGACTATTTATTATATTAAATTAATTAGTTAAATTAATTATGTTAAATTAATATAGCCTATTATTTATGTTTAAGCATATTTTCTAAGCAAATAATTCCTATTGTATTTTAGTAATTCTCAAAAATTTAATCCATGTTTTTGTTGATTAATTTTATAATGTCGTTTTTTTTTTTTGAAGCCATCTCTGAACACTGCATCGCCTACTTTGGAAAATGAATGACAAGGAATGCATTAGAGTTTGATTGGCCAGGAAGATGGAGAACCAAGTGGAAATGTGTAAGCATTGTTTAAATTATTATTATTGTTATTTTACAGGTTAGGATATGTTGTGTATGGGCGTAGACAATACAATTGTGCAGCAATACTTAATAACTTCATCTAAAAAGCATAACTCGGCGTTCGACACTAAAATAGAGACTCCTTAAATTCTCGTACCTCCTCCCTTCATTAGGTCCAGTATGTATACCCTATTTTTTCCCATCCCTTGCTCAATACCTCGCGGGACAACGCAATGGTATGTGGCGAGGACTGTTAGGACACACCTGTACAACCGAATGAATCCACACGCAAAACAAACAGAGGCATGCCAATTCACACCCACACATACGTACTCATGCAGACCCATTTTACTTACAGACATACACATGGAATGGATTATTTATTTCTTAATTAATTTTTACAGCAGCCGATACAAGCACAATACCTACCAACACCAATCTATTGTTTTCAATTGAAACTATTAGAAAAATTAGGTGTTCGTGTATATTTCAGAATAACACCATAGACGATATTTTCAGCTGCATAGTGCTAAGTTTGGTAAAACTGACATCTTCTTTTGATAGCGACAAATCTCCTAAAAATATCTTGGTAATGTTCTCAAAATTTTTCAATCCATCGGTGATCTCGAATGTACTCCACTAATTATTATCTTCTTCGCCTATATGAGTGTATCAATGAAATACAAAATGATTATGAGGTTTCACGTTGAGAGTTTATAATGAAGTAGACTCAATATCTGGTATTCCGAGTAGGAAAATTATGTTGACAAGTATGTTGCTTCTTAATGAGGTTGGACTTATGGAATTCCTTCCAATTTAAATACGAAGTATGCGATAGACCTCTTTCCTAAAAGACGAGACCAACAAATCAAGTTTTCTAGCATTAGGAAGAACTTATAAACCTGCTCGAAAATTGGTATCAATTTCAGTCGCCTCAACGACCAAGTTTCCGGGCCGTGCACACCGTGCTACACTCCGTACTGAAGTTTTCACGAGACTTACTCTTGAATAGTTATTCAAAGTTGAATCATTAAGCTCCTCTTCTTCATAAACTACTCCCTATCTAACGCTAGGAGAAACAAAGTTAGGCTTTTACATTTCGGCAATGTGATTTTCCTGCCTATGTTTTGGATTCGAAATTAGCTTAACACTTAAATTACTTTGCTGCAATTCGGGTAAAAAGTGTATGACTCCACAAATATTAATACTTAAAAAGACAAATAGCGTAATCATTAGAAGTAGTCTACCGGATTATCGTAGTTTTTTAACGGACACTGGCACGATACACTACTGAACTTGTGATGCTCACACTCAGCCGACACTAGACATCTTTATAATCCGTACTACATATGAAACTACTACTACATAATAGCTCATTCTCTATCTCTTGATTAGATATAAAAATATGAAATATATGTGTGTATTTGTATATATATATTTCCAAATAATTATTGATAAAATAAAAGGCAACAAATATGTGAAATAAAAATGATAAAGAAATAAATGAAAAACTTATACATACTTATAAAAACATACATAAAGAAAGATAATATAAAAATGTATGTATAAATATCCCTAAGTATAAGTTTCCTCCTCGCACAAAGAACAAATTTACTCAACCGTCCTTCTATTCCCTTGACAATATTGAAATTATACACCCAAGAAGACCGGTAGAGGTGAGCTGTGCTCACCGGATCGGCCTACATTTGCGCGCCGCTGCGCTGGTGCGCCACAGACTTGTTCGAACCTCTACGTACACTACTTCGCTTAATTCCGTCCATAATAACTGGACATTTCCTCCCTCCCCCTCGCTTTACCAGCATTATTCTCTTAGTTCCGTTCATCATCTTCCAACATCCCATTGCTTCTCTCAGTATCTCTCCTGCATCCACTTGCCCTTCCCTCGTCGAGTTGCTCCCAATATCCTTCATGCCTTATCATACCTATAGCTAATGCTTTGCTTTCCTTTTCCTTCCATCTTACTCTTCCTTTCTTCGGGAAACACTCTCTCCTGGGATACATAATATGCTTACCCTTTTGCCTCAAAGGCCCAGTTGCCGGGCCGTGCAAACCTGCGCTCCATATTAAAGTTTTCATGAGTCTTTTATTTAATATATTTACACATGATATAGTCATTAACCTCCTCTTGGTAGGGCACTTTATAAAACGCCATTCTTCCTTTAATGTCGTTAATAGTTTCCTCATCTTCTTCAAGAACAATTCATAAATAAGAGAACTGCTCTACATGATCCAGTTTATGATACTTAGATTCAATGTGTATGTTTGCCCTCCAATTTATTAAAAATATCACCATATTTCTCGATACTGATATTTTGAACAGTCTCCAATATATGATTATCCCCATTGCTGAAAGGGCCGTACCTGCCAAGTTTCCGAGCCATATGTTAGAAAGAGCGTATAAAGCTTCTCGAAATTTTGTCTTGATGGGAGTGGTCGAGAGAGTAGTAAAATATCTCCTCTGGACCCTGAACACGTGGGAAGATGGTGCATTAACGACGTTTGGGATTGGAGAGGAAGGAGAGACAGGCACGTAGGGACAGCGTTGGAGTCTCACGATGCGTTCGAGAGGGTTGGGAGAAGAATCAAAAGAGCGGGGGGTTGGTTCGAGGGTGGGACGTGTTTAGGGCGAGCTTTTCCGGTGTGGTGGGCGTGGAGGAAGGGAGTTTAGCGCGGCGGTGTGTCTGTCCGCTCTCGGATAGCATCGCATATCGCCCCAAAGGGCCTCGAACCTACGTGGTGGGTCCGAATAGGCACAGAGTGCGTGTGTGTGCGTTCCTGCTCTTGTACCAAACCCAATTTCACTGACCCTTCTCTCTCTCTCTCTGAACACTCCCTCTCCCTCCCTCCTCCTTCTCAACCCCAGGTGCGTCTTCCGTTGTACGCCCCCTCGAAAACCCGACCCTGAACTCTCTTACGCCCTAAAACCCCCTCCCCCACACACCCCCCTGGTTTTGTAGCTGTGCCTACGCCTCAGAAATTTCGAGGCGTGCCCTTTTCCCCCACCTCCGTATATGTATCCCTCTTCTTTCGAAATTAAATGTGAATCATTTACGAAAGGTCTTCTGCCTCTCGATTTAGCGCCCCCCCCCCCGCCTCGTGGTTTCATTTTTGTTTCTTATCCTCAACCCTTTACTCCTCCTCCCCTCTAAGAAGCTTTATTTTTGCTTAATGTTTAACCGCACACACACATACACATACGAACACGCTGTCCTCATTCCTGCACCATTTTAAAACCTCTCCGAGACGGATTAAAGAGTTAAAAGAAAACACTCGGCATTTTCTCAAATTCAATCCTTCATAGCCAATAGTGCTTCCCGTGTCGATCTTGAAGTTCAGAAACTTGAATCTTCGAAAGTCGATCTTGAATTTCAGAAAACACTCGGCATTTTCTCAAATTCAATCCTTCATAGCCAATAGTGCTTCCCGTGTCGATCTTGAAGTTCAGCTGGGAGTGAAATTCAGAAACGTAAATTTGATTGTTGCATTTGGATTTGTATTATGGCCGTCTGACATCTTGGGATATATTTAGTGGAGGTGCTGCCTATCAAGTACGGGATTTCTAATTCTCATTAAAGGCGGGTAAAAATTAATAATAATTATAATAGAATTCATTAAAAGCTATAATTAACTAATAATGCAGACTTTCCTCTATTTATTGAAGGCTGACGATACAACACCCCTCGCCACACGCCCTTTAGGCGACTTGTAGCTTATTATGAAGATGTAGATATGTAAAATATTAAAGTTCAGGGATTTGGACGATCCCCGTCGCTTATTATCTTCCACCTATCACGAGAAGCTTCTCTCTTACTTCAAAAACGGAGTGAAAATAAGTATACTCGTAGAACATTAAGTCAAATATCAGTGCTTTGAAATCAGGATTAAAATCGTGTCGTGATAGAGGGTAGAACATGATGCAATCGAAGAAGAGGCAAGAATAGGATAGGGGTATTAGATGGAATGAAGGGAGGAGGGACATATGCTGAATTGAAGAGGGATCTTATGATGTTTTTTTGTCCGGTTGTGTGTTTTAATGTGACGCGAATAACCATGGTAGCACAATAAAACGGGTCGGGAAATGTGGTGGGGGGTCTGTCCTTCCAACGTAGCTAGTCGCCAGTTAGCTCTCCGCGTGAAGTGGTAGAAGATTATCTTGTGTACTTCCCCGGTATTCTATATTCCTCTTGATTAGTGATCTCATTACTGCAATGGCATCAAGCGTACCTCTTCCTTTCCTAAATCCAAACTGATTATCCCCTAAGTAATCATTTGCCTTATTCTATCCTTTTGTTGTTGATCCTGAGAATAACTTGAGCTGCGTGGGATATCAAACTTATTGTTCTATAATTCTCACATAACGTAGCCTTTGCCTTTTTTGGAATAGGAATTAACACCGATCTCACAAAATCTTCCGGCCAGATTCCTTCTTCATAGATACTACGAATCAGTCCATATAGGGCCTTCTTCCCGCATTTTCCTAAACATTTCAACAGGTTCACAGAAATGTTGTCTACCCCCACAGCCTTATTTGCTTTCATCTCCTTTAATGCCCTTTCTTTCTTATCGTCGAGTATGCCTGGACCTAAGCTATCTTCTTCTACGTCATGCTCCTTTTCAATGTGTAACCTTGTCGGCCCAAGTTCTTTACCGTACAGTTCTTCTATATATTCCTTCCATCTATTTTGGATCTTTTTGTGTCAATAGTTATCTTGCCAGACTTATCTCCAACTGTTAGCACAGATCTTCTCTTCTTACTTCCCGATAGTGTTTTAACCTTGTATAGCGCAGCAATATCACCCTTCCTCTGTAAACTTTCCATATCCTCGCCCTACATCTTCCGCCGTTGTTCCCCGTCTCAATTTACTATTCAACTCTTTTTACTTTCTTCTAAGTAACTCTGTGTTTAAAATATTCCATTTCCATTTCTCATCTATCATTTTAACCATCTCATCCGTGATCCATGGTTTCCTTTTCCTTTTACCATGAACTATAGTTCCCATAGTTCCTTTTGCGGCTTTTGATATCTTTTTTTGATATATTTCATTTTCCTTCGATAGCACTTAGCTCTTTACCGTCAACCATGATATTCCCTACAGCCTGCTGATACTCCTCCCTTGTCAATCCATTAAATGCTTCCACACTTTTTTTCTGAACCGCCGCTCCTGCGTTATCCTTTTGAAACGAACGCTACACTTACACGCTACAACGAACAACACGAACGCTACAACTATTGTGGTCAGAGTCTGCATCCGCTCCCGGGAAGCTGTGCGAATTTATCACACTGTTCCTAAACCTGTGCTTAACCATGATATAATCTAACTGATACCTTTCTGAGTCACCTGGCATTTTCCATGTATACCTACGCCTTTTTTGGTGTCTCTATCATATGTTAGTGATGAATAACCCCTGTCTCTAGAAAAATTCAATTGATTTCTCCCCGCGATCAATCCTCGTGCCTAAACCGTAGTCCCCTCCTCATCGCCATCTCCTCTTTTGCCAACCGTCGCATTCCAATCGCCCATCACTATCAAATGCTTCCCTGCAGGAACACACGCGATTGTATCCTGTAACTCATCGTACATCCTATCTACCTCTTTCTCCTTGTGGTTGCTCGGTGGCATGTATACCTGAACAATGACCAAGTTCGTCGGTTCTGCTTTAATCTATACGAGTAATATTCTATCAGTTGCTTTCTCTATGTTCACTTCCCTTGTTAGTACCTTTTTATTCAATATTTCGGTGATTGTCCTAACATTTCAGTTCCTATTCTAACTAATGCGGTCCTCTTCTTCTGTGTCTTCTGTTCTGCTGTTGTTGGTTTTTCTTTGTATGTATTTCGTGGGATGAGGACCGCGGAAGCCTTGTTTTCCTAGCTGTTGCGTATGGCACACGGCCCCTTGGGCCGAGTCCCGCAGTTGCCAGGACTCAATTTTTCTACACCGTCCATCATAAAATTCTTGGGAATAATAATTGAGGTGGCTTCCCGTTGTCTTCCTCAATAGTGTTTTTAACGTGACACCATCACTCAATGGCGGCCCCACTGGGATCAGACGCCTTTGCAGCCACCTTCCTTCCTATCTGGCCTAACCTTCGAACTATCCTGGCATTGTTGATCCTAATAGGAGCAATTATCATTGCTCCCGCCAGCATAGCTCTACATCTACTCAATATCCCGTAAGCCTCCGCAAGGGCGTGTGATGGGGGGTGTTAGGGTACCACCCTTAATTTGCAAAGAAAAAAAACCGCATGCAGAAGTCACAAATTTGTAGTCGACAAACCAAACATGGTAAACACTCGTGCAAGAACCCTTTCACCCCACACACATGCAAACCCAAGCCCTAGGGGTCATCGGAACCCACAGGCCCTTCCACCACGTCAAGGTTGTAGTCCATGGGATGAACGATGAACATGTATGCATTCTTTACAATATGCTTGAGTTGGTAATCCGTCTTGAATGAGTATCGTAACTCCTTGATATATTCTAAGAATTAACGCCTTGATACGCGAATTTGTTTGTGATGTGTCCTCCCCTTTCTCACTTCTCCATTTATGACGAAATAATATTTCCGAGAATACTACAGAATACTTATAATTTAGATTGTAATGATCTCGAGACGTATTCGAAGGACAACATAAATTACCAGTTGCTGAAATTGAGAAAAGCGAATTCTAAATTTTTTCATTGTCTTTGGTCGTATTTTTTACGAGGGAACTGTTTCAGGTTCTGCGGAAGAGGGAGGAGGAAATTGCATTTCTTGTCCCTCCGGAAACAGATATATAATTCGATTTAAATTGAGAATTGAAATCTTTCCTTATCACTTCACAGACACCCAAAAAACTCCTTTGCCCCTTGGTCGTCGTCTTTATAAATATGATCCAGAACCGCCTCCGTCATATCCAGGTTTCATTTCAAATGGCCAGTCAAAAGGTATCCCCGTCAGGTAGTTGCGCGGAAGTGTATTCTCTCTCTCTCTCTCCGTGTCCGGTGTATTCCCCTCTTTGAAGTGCGGGAAATAAGGAATCGCTACTGGAGGTCTTTTCTTGCACCTCCTGGGAAATATATTCCCGCTGACCTTCTCCGTGCGCCCTTGATTGAAGTGAACTCTCCTCTCCCCTCGCCTCGACCCCCGCGTTGGCTCCCCTCTTCCGATCGGGGGGGAAAAAGAAATCAGGGAAGGTTCCCCGCTCTGCTTTCCTTCATCCACGCCCTTTCACCTTTTTCCTTCAACCTTAGTGCGCGTATCGCCCTTATCGCACGTCCCCCGGAGTGCCATGCGTTTCACAAGATATTTATCGAGGAGCCGAATTCTTCATCTACACAACACCCGTCAGACACCGCCTGTAAAATATTATGCAACTAAAAGAAAAAAGATAAAGCTTATGCTCACCACATACCCGTATATTCATGCAAAATTATTTAAACCTACTCACAAGAAAATACATATGCTAGTGCATGTACGCAAGTACATGCACCTACGAATGGTCCACATTCTAAGCAGCGTTTAATCTTGTCCTCGTTTGTGATTCGAATGTCTTTTCAATTTCTAATATAACTTCGATTTTATAATATTACGATTCCTGATTGTCCGAGAAAAGAACAAATATTTCTATTTATCTTTTCTGGAGTTTATATCCCTTATCTTATCTTTATTGAACAACCTGCTCAATTAGAGTAGGGCCAAAGTAATTCTCGTTGTGTTCTAGTTAACCTATGTTTAAACCTCTATAAAAGATGAACTTGAATTGTTGACTTTTTAAACCCACTCACCTTTACAAAGTCAATAATTTAGGTCGTTGCAATATGTTACATAAATTCCATAAACCTACGCCGGAAACAACAAATTCTATAGGAGATGGTAGGAAAGCATTGAAAAAGGTGATACGTGCATTTGTCGTGTGGTTGCTGTGACCTCTTTCTTTTCTTTTAGAGACCTCTAAACCGCTCGATTTTAATTTCCTGACCACATTTACTGAATAAAATTTTGTAACATTTAAAAAAATCGGTAATGGGATGCGATAAAGTACCTTTATTTCAAACTGTTTCGAGCGTAAAGATTCGTTTTTCATTGTTGCGTTTGACTAACTTAGTTTTTTTGCTTTTATTTCGATGTGATTTATTAATTGTAATTTGATAATGCTATAGTGCTAAAGCCCAATGATGAATACTTTCAAAAGCTAACGGGAATGTCCCGAAACTAATTTTTAATATGGCCATCGTTACGTGACGATTCAAATTCCCCGTCGTAGTTTAACATGAATTTGTCTTTTGCAAAATTTTAGTTTTTTCATCTTCATTTGAAGATAGTATTGCGAGGATCATTTTCAATTTAGTTTGCACGAAGGGAAATGATTTTGTTAAGATCTAGAATAGCAATTGAGCTAAACAAAATAGAGGTGAAGAAATTTTTGCGAAATATGTGCCTTAGTAAAAATGTTAAACTTGCAATTTATAAACTAGAGCATAGACACATTATTTTGAATGACAATGGAATGCTTAAAACTGTGAGGGAGGAAACGACGTTAGGCAGGGTTTTCAGTGAAGGAAATGGATAGACGTAATAAGGAATTGAAGAATGGTTAATTTTAAGGTATTTTGATGACTCTTTGTGTAGTGTCAGTTAAGAGTTTGAATACCTTCAATCAAATCCTAATTTAATATCTAATTTTTAATATTTTTTCATTCAAAGCATTGACAAGTAGTTAAGGCCAGAAAATTATTCTAGGATCTGAATCGGACCACATTGTATGTAGGGGAAACAAAGTACTCAAAGAAGAGATCAATGACCATTAGTTTGATTTCACCAAGAGAAAGTTTTGTCTTTACGATCTTCAATAAAGGATGATGAAGAGAAAAAATAAACATGGCTTTAAGTGGGAGGGGTAGGCATCATGCCGTAATGATAGAAAGGAATATACCCAGAATATGAACCAGATTCGTTCGTTCCGTAGATTTCGAGAAGGCAAATGATACAGTAGATATTTTTTGGGAGATTATGGGAAATTATAGTCGAAAATACCTTCATGAAGTGGAAATATAGCTATATACATGCATTGGTGAAAAGGTCCCCAAAAATATTGAAAAACCTTTAAAATAGGTATCTTTTTTGGAAATAACCTCCTCGATCGACGTGAATCGTATTTCCGTGCCGAACCATTTTTTCAAGTTTGGAAATAAATATAGTCACAGGGGACCAATTATGGTGAATTAAGCTGGAATTTTGTAGAACTTTAATTACATAATTTTTCAATCGAAAATGCGTAGATGTGCTTCACTAATGGATTGTCTTCGTGCAAGATGATTTTTTATTTGCAAAATGAGTTTCATTACAACAATTTCAGATTATCAAAAATCATTCACCTTGACCGGGATTTTTACACTCTGAAATTGTTGCATTGAAATGTATGTTAGTGGATGACTCCGTCACAAGTTACTGTTGCGGCATCTCCCGCAGTTTCTTGAAATTTGCCAAATGAGGACATTTTTTCTTGATTTCCTTGCTTTGCCGGTGCCGTAACGACGCATAATACTCTCCATTTATCATGTGTCCTCCTTGTATCCTTGCCGGGGTATGCAAAAGGGACATATAAAAGCCGGGCCCCATTTAGAAACCTACGGTTTCGACTGTTTCTTTGTCTTTGGAGTGTGGTGTTGTATTCATGTTTCGTCCACATTTGTGTATCGACGCTGAAACTCGTCAGGATTACGACGCAAAAGCGCGCAGACCAGCCTCCGAATTGAACACATGGTAGTGTTTATTCCCCACCGAGGGCATACGCAGCACCCATCTTGCTTGCAAGATGCCTCTTACACCCAATTTTTCCAGTAAAATTTAAGACCGCTGTACCTTGGGATATGCATTAGCCTCAACTATTTCGCGAACTTAGATTCATCAACTAATTTGAACCATATCGTGGATTTTGTCAATCATTTCGGAGGAAGTTACCGCTGGACGTCCTAAACAATGTTCATAATTTGTGAATGTATGGCCATGTTTAAATCGATTCACTCAATTGTACGTACACAGTCACAAACACAGGAGCAGCGGTGCCATGAACTTTTACCCAACTTGGATTTGATCTCTTTCGGTGTTGATTTTTTTATCGAAATGGCTAATTATGGCACAATTTTCATTTGCTTACATTTTTCTAAATGAACAAAACTTTGTTGCTTCGATCGAATATGGGAATAAAAAAGTGCGTGATGGATATAGATGGAGCTTTAGCAACTGTCTAGTGAGAGATGAGACTTACTAAAAGCAAACCGTTTCCAATAATACGAGCAGCATCTCTTAGATTTTCGAACGAATTGTTGAATGATCAACGTATCTCTTTTTTAGTCAAGCCATTATTTGACACGGATAGAAAATATTTATACGGATGAATTTAGTTTAGACTTAATCTTATGCGATTCAATCTTGCAACAAATTAATTTGCAACGTTTTAGATGGTTCGCGGTTTTTCAATACTTCTTTCCCATCCTTCTCTTGGAGGGTGCTTTACCTTTTTCTCAGCCGTGTAAGACATTATTTCTCCTACTTCTCCACGCTAATTTACGCGGGAATCTGAAAAATCAAATAAAAGAGAAGTGCAGTTATAAAACCGAATTGTCGAACTGAATCGATATGAGGGACCTATAGAAATATTCGGAAATGACGTGGATTTTGGGGAAATTTTGCCAAGGAATAGCCAAAGTATCATCTAGTGCTGTTAAAAAAAGTCATTTTTATATTGCATCTATTCTAAAATGGTTCTAGATAGGATAATTGCATAGTGGTATATTACGAAACAGCAAACTGAAAAACTTTCGCCCTTCTGGTCTTACTCTCAGCGCCATGATCTTAGTTCATACTGTCTATAAATATTACGGATGAATAACAATAATAAATCGTTCTTTGAATAAAGTACGATTATTAGTGAGTTTAATTTGTCTTTTTGTAAACTATATGGTCATGTGGTAATTCATTCTAGAAGAAAACTACTCTGTCAGTCTTAGTAAGATTTTAGGAATTTATCAGAAAAGAGTTACTGAGCGTTTATCATTATTTTGGGTAGTTGATCAATAAATTTAAATACATCAGCACAAATCTCTCCATCAGCCACCTAAAGGGCGTGTGGCGGGGGCATCGGCCACACATGCAGAAATACCTGATTACATATTCATCTAAATAGATGTAAGTTTAAGTGCAAAAACACTCTTGCCTATTACATAATACATCATGCATTAATTGTAGTTTATTAATAAAATGATGGTATGTTACTTATTTATGACGGGCGGTTGGTTTCGATTTTGTTATAATTGTGTCAATGTTGCGTGTAAATAACGAGTAATTGAATCCGTCTGTGACGGTGTCTATTTTTGTCTTATTTTATCTTCTCACTGTTAGAATAAACCAGGATAACTTGGTGCTCTTATTTTAATTGCCTCAGTGTCGCCAGAAAACTCTGCTGTCATGTATTTTTCTAAGCCTGTCTTGCCTGCTCTCTTCGTAAATCAAGAGGCTACGAGGTTAATTCATCTAACAATATGTGAGTTTTAATGCTTAAATTAAACTTTAAGAATTGGAAGCTCAATGTTTCTTAATATTTTTCAGAATCATGAAGCTGTGTTTGTCCAGTTTTATTAGGTCAAAGAATGAATTTTCATGATTACATGTTTAAATTAGGCGTTGGTATCCACCGGAAATTCTATTTCAACACTTATGGCTCATTCAATCCATCTCACATTAATTGTGGTATAAAACATTTGTATTTTCTTTCTCGAAGGATTGGATTGGCATACGCTATATCATAAATGGAAATCACAAACGACGGGCCAATAGAGATCAGAACAAGTTCAGAGATATTTCCCTGTACAAGTAGTTATGTTCAGAGAGCACAAAAAGAAATGGGTACGTTTATCGTTTTCGAAAAATGTTTCCCATATTATTGGTATATACAATCTCTGTAAATCTCTTTGCAATAGGCAATTGTCCTAGTGGCAACGGTCAAGTCTGGTCAACGGACACTCTTACATATTTACACTAAGGACAGATATTAGAAACAATGCTCTTATATGCAATGACACTTTTAATTTATATGCTTACTCTTACTAACATTAATACTCTTACTAACACACTTTGCAATAGGCAATTGTCCTAGTGGCAACGGTCAAGTCTGGTCAACGGACACTCTTACATATTTACACTAAGGACAGATATTAGAAACAATGCTCTTATATGCAATGACACTTTTAATTTATATGCTTACTCTTACTAACATTAATACTCTTACTAACACACTTTGCAATAGGCAATTGTCCTAGTGGCAACGGTCAAGTCTGGTCAACGGACACTCTTACATATTTACACTAAGGACAGATATTAGAAACAATGCTCTTATATGCAATGACACTTTTAATTTATATGCTTACTCTTACTAACATTAATACTCTTACTAACACACTTTGCAATAGGCAATTGTCCTAGTGGCAACGGTCAAGTCTGGTCAACGGACACTCTTACATATTTACACTAAGGACAGATATTAGAAACAATGCTCTTATATGCAATGACACTTTTAATTTATATGCTTACTCTTACTAACATTAATACTCTTACTAACACACTTTGCAATAGGCAATTGTCCTAGTGGCAACGGTCAAGTCTGGTCAACGGACACTCTTACATATTTACACTAAGGACAGATATTAGAAACAATGCTCTTATATGCAATGACACTTTTAATTTATATGCTTACTCTTACTAACATTAATACTCTTACTAACACACTTTGCAATAGGCAATTGTCCTAGTGGCAACGGTCAAGTCTGGTCAACGGACACTCTTACATATTTACACTAAGGACAGATATTAGAAACAATGCTCTTATATGCAATGACACTTTTAATTTATATGCTTACTCTTACTAACATTAATACTCTTACTAACACACTTTGCAATAGGCAATTGTCCTAGTGGCAACGGTCAAGTCTGGTCAACGGACACTCTTACATATTTACACTAAGGACAGATATTAGAAACAATGCTCTTATATGCAATGACACTTTTAATTTATATGCTTACTCTTACTAACATTAATACCCACGTTATTATTTGAAAACCCATATTATTAGGAAGCTAGTAAAATACTATATATGAAGCCGGGGTTCGGGTACTTGCGTTGGATAGTATACTTATTTCCCACTCCGAGGAGCAGAGTTTGAATCTTGGCGGTGGAAGAAAATTTCGGAGGCATATTGATCCCTATGTTACTTGGTGTATTTTTACCTTATTTATGCAAAAAATTAGCAGACCTTAGTCCGTAACATTTTGGCGTGATATTTCCACAAAGAAAAAAAGAATCAAACAACCTTATTTTGTCCTAAAGAAAAAAATCCAACAAATTAATTTTTAGATTTATACATTAGTAAGATTTTTCATTTCACCGATGTTTTTTTGTCCCTTTGTAATAATTTTTGAAACTCTTTAAGTAAAATTATTGCAAAAATACACCCGAGTTACACTTCTCTAACATAAATAGCCAACGTTAATTTTTCTGCCTGATTTAATCAATTTTGGGAAATCTCATTTTTTTCCCCATTCATGGTGCGGCCTTAGAATATCCGATGTGATTTCTTGGCGATTCTCGGAGAAAATTCGTTATTTCGGTTCCTCGAAAAATTGGCTTGCACCAATTGTGACTTGCGGGTGTGCGATGCTTCCGCGGAATAGCCATTCCCAGGGGCGGGTAAACTAATCAAAGACATGACCACGCGTGTCCCTGGACGGCTGCGAATTTGCGTATTCCATCTGCATCTAAATGACGACTCCCAATCCCATCTTCCACGATAGAAGACTCCCGTCACACTCCCTCCCCACCCACCACCCCACTCACCGTTCCCTTTGGCCATGTGCGGGTTTCCCTTTGGCGCGTATAAGATGCAAATCTCCCTATCAATTGCCAGGTCGATGTACCATGTTCGGCATCTTCTCTTCGACTTTCCTCCTGCGGTTTCATCCCTTCACGCTGGCAGTCCTCGGTATAATGCTCCAAAGGCGGGGGCATTCCATTTCCCAGGCAAGCAAACCGACTCAACGCAGTGACTTTCGCACGTTAGATAATTACATGTTTGATTGAGGGATACAAAGGGAATTGCTTTCTTTGTTCAGCCAATTCGAATTGCCTACATGTGCAATTGTAAGTTATCCCCGATGTCATTAGTTCAGGGCTATAATGTGTTTTCCTAGTTCCAACTTTCCGTCGAATCATTTTATTTACGTTGCATTCCATTGAAAGATGATTTTTCGTTTTCATTTATCCACTCAAGCGACTTTTCAAGTTTTTTACACCTGATCCGTAGACAAGAGGAGCCATCAATAAAATTGAGAGTGATCATTATAGAAATTCATTATTTCAATTTCATTTATAATTACTATTATTTATGACTTATCATTTCTATCATTTATGAGTAATCATAAACTCATTCTTACCGGTAGAGTTGTTTGCGACACAAAAATGGTTTTCTGTGCAAGTGGAAGTCTGACAACCAATTAAAGCGTACATTTTCTCTCTTGGATTTTAGCTTTGTATACCAAGTCCGTGATTACAATCATTTGAGTTAATGCTGCTCCCGTGAAGCAGGAAGGTAATGCTGATCATTAAATTGGGGAAGCATAGGCTGGAGTAATTAGAACAGGTCACCTATTTTGGTAATGCTCTAAATGAAGATGAGCTAAGTAGTAAGGACATTAAAACCGGCCAAATTCTTCCCTCATATGCGCTATGAGATAGTACATAAAAAACTTCGTCCCACCCTTTTCCTAAACACGTAACTAGTTCCGCGGGAATTTTGCCTACCCCCATGGCCTTATTTGATTTCAATTCCCTTAATTCCCTTTCTAACTCAGCAATCGAGTATGATTGAAACTAAACTATACTCATCTACGTCATATTTTCTCTTTCTAAGGTTGCTAATGCCATGCCTTTACCAATAGGTCTTCTATAAATTCCTTCCATTACTCTTGAATTACCCCTGGTAGATCACTTTCCTGAGTTAACTTTGATTGCTCCATCAGATTTCTCCTCTTACTTACTGGCAGTGCTTTCTTCTTCCTGTCGAGCGCACGAATTTTACCCTTTATTTTAAAATTTCCATGTCATCACACAGCCTCTTCCACCGCGCTTCTTTTGCTCTGCTACAATTCGTTATTTACCTCTTTACAATTCCTTTTATCTGACTCTGTATTTACATTCATCCATTTCCTTCTCTCAGCTATCTTTCTAATGATCTCGCCCGCTATCCAAGGTTTTTCTGAACTTTTCCTAATTAATTTTCCCATAGGTTATTGTTAATGCTTCCAAATTTCATTTACTAAACCGTCTTACCTGTATTTTGAATCGGACGATACAATTAATTACGAGGGTAGTCTGAGAATATTCCGACCCAACAATTGAACGAGACGTTTTTTCTTCTTTTATTTTTTTATTTTAAACATCATACGAGGGTCATCCGGAAAGTAGTACCCGTTCGTGACGCATGAAGTGCTGACGACGCGAGTAGCCGCTGGACGAGGTCAGATAGCTTCAGTGGCTTGTCTGCCTTCTCTGAGCCAAGTTGCGTGACGCTAGCATTGCTTGTGTTGTTTCTGTCATTGTTTACAATGTTTAAAAAAATTGAGAACGCCGCCAGTTGTGAAGTGAGGGCAGTGATTAAATTCCTCAATGCAAGAAACGTTCGCCCATGTGATATTCATCGCCAATTAAAGGAGGTGTATGGAGACAATGTAATGGACGAGTCGTCTGTTCGGCGGTGGTGTCGCAACTTCAACATGGGGAGTGAGAACACACACGACGATGAGCGTTCGGGGAGACCGTCTGTCATTACAGACCAACTGGTGAGCTCAGTTGACGAATTCGTGAGGAACGATCGGCGCGTCACACTTGATGACATCTGTGAGCATTTTCCCAATATTTCTCGAACAATTGTTCATGAAATTGTTAAACACCATCTGCATTATGCAAAAATTTGTGCAAGATGGGTCCCTCGCATGCTTACAGATGAGCACAAAACCAAGCGTATGGCTGCAGCACTGACGTTTTTGGGACGTTATTCTGATGAAGGAGACTCTTTCTTGACTCGCATAATTACTGGTGACGAAACATGGGTTTGTTATGCATCACCTGAGAGTAAACGACAGTCAATGGAGTGGCATCATGCTCATTCACCAAACAAACCAAAAAAATTCAAGACAGTTCTGTCCACCAGGAAACTCATGGCAACCATTTTCTGGGATCGACGAGGTGTATTGCTTATTGATTTTATGGCCCGTGGAGACACTATTAATGCCAATGCGTATTGTGAAACATTAAAGAAATTACGGCGGGCAATACAAAATCGGCGGCGAGGTCTATTGTCTACTGGTGTCATTCTCGTACATGACAATGCCAGGCCTCATGCAGCTGGGATAACACAAAAACTTTTGCAGCAATTCAAATGGGAAACTTTCGACCATCCACCGTATAGCCCGGACTTGGCCCCTTCAGATTTTCATCTCTTTACAAAGCTTAAAGACTTTTTGGCAGGAAAAAGATTTGACAGCGATGAAGAACTTAAAGAAGGAGTGACCCTGTATCTCAATGAGCTGGCGGCGAAGGACTACGCAGCAGGAATACAGAAACTTGTCACACGTTATGACAAATGCCTTCATTTGCTTGGAGATTATGTTGAGAAGTAGTTTAAAGTATCCTCTTTCAAATAAAATTTTTTATGTTTGTTAATATTTACTTTTGTGTCTTTATTTCACGAACGGGTACTACTTTCCGGATGACCCTCGTATAATCGCTGGAAAAAGTGTATCGACTTAAAAAGTCGATGCACTTTTTCCAGCGATGGTCTAACGTACTTAGCCCTTCATTGGTAGTTGACGTCTTTCTCCGCAAAATAGGCGTTTACGTATGGGACAACCATCTCTTGCGATAAAAATCGCAGCCCTCCAAGCGAAACTTTAAATTAAGGAAAGAGGAAACAGTTGATAGGGGCCAGATCTGGGGAATAGGGTAAGTGGTCAACTAATTTGATGCGTAATTCGTAAATTTTAGTCATGGTAACGGCCGAAGTGCGACCAGGTGCGTTATCCCGATGTCAAAGCACTTTCTTCTTCTTCAAATTCGGTCGTTTATTTTTCCAATTTCTGCCTCCAGCTTGTCAATTAATGCTGCCTTATATTCTTCCATTTTTATTTACCTTTTTGAAGATGATCGATAAACACAATTCCGTCACTATTTATAAAAAAACAATTGCTATCTCATTCGCGGCCGACGTAACCGCCATCGCCATTTTCGGAGCCGGTTCACCCTTTGCAGTTCACTGTTTCGACAGGTTTTTCGACTCAGAAGTGTAGAGGTGGATCCATGTTTCATCTTCAACCACGAAAACTCTGACTCTCTTCGCTTAAATGGCTCCAATGGGGCTTTGGAAATGTTCGCTCGAATGCCATTGGAAGTCGTTTTTGATCTGAAGTGAGCAAACACAGCAACCAACGCGCGGATAACTTACGCGTGTCCAATTGGCATTGGCGTTCATTCGATGTGCCCAGAGCCTCTGCTATCTCTCGAAACTTAATTCGAAGGTCGTCCAGTTCCACTATTTGTTGAACCTTTTCGACGCTATCGGTGGTCGTCAAAGTTTTTGGCTTTCCGGAGTGCTTAAATGATCGAAAAAATAGTTAATAAAACAGCTCGACACTCAATTTTTCCCATTCTCGTAAAACCCCTTACCCAAGACTGTCAAGCTGCAACGGATGATCCAAAATTGCTGAAATTTTGGTGAGTACCTTTAAAGGCATGCGCAAACACATTTCCCAACTTTCGTTAAGACTCTGCTATCTTTGCATTGAGTTCGGAAACTTTTCAGGCAATTTTCAAAGTACTACGTCTTGGTATAAGTCCGCATCCGATCCCGGGAACATGTGAGAGTTAGTCAAGCTGTTCCAAAATCTTTCATAGCTATAAAATAGTCTTACTGATATCTTTATGAATTTCCAGGCAATATCCATGTGTACGAGCGCGAGCACGAGTGTGAAAACACGCAATTAGGTCCTCTAACTGATCGTATACCCTATCGACGTCATCCTCCTCATAATTGACTGGTGGTATGTATACTTGAACAATGGCCAAGTTCATCGGTTCTGATTTTACCTGTACTAGTAATATTCTATCCGTACCTTGGTCTAGGTTAACTACGCTTCTTCCTACCTTTTCATTCAATACAATGGCGCCCCTCGCTAGCGCTCTTCCCCTCCGCTCTACTAGTAGTATAACTATCATTAAAGTCAACATTGTCTTAGTTAATAAGCAATAAATCCTGCTCATTTTTGGAAAATCTCAGATTATTTATTTAAAATACATAATTATCTGGGTTAACTGCTACTGCGACATTCGTTGGTCTCTAAATATTTCTGAAAGAGTGAAATTTTAAAATTAATCAGTTCTTTTTTCCGAATGCCATGTCCATTATATGCCTGGCCAAATCAAACCTGATTGAATTTCCTTATTGCAAAAGCATCTGCAAAATTTCGTGACCACGGACGACATGTTGAAGAACCTCCCCACGCACATGAAGAGGTTTATAGTACTAATTAAATCCAGTTATAGCTGCGCGGATAAATTTGTTCGACGAAGCAGGGCTCAGCCGCTAGGATAATTTATAATGAAACGAATCACATTTTTGCAAGATAAATCTTCAGTTTAAAAGTTAGATGTTCGCTCTTTATTGAACATTGTTCGTTTTTAAAGTACGTGCGCATTAACTGAAATTGCGTAACATTACCGTAAATTACACCGAGTTTTCCGCTCACCCTTCCTCCTCCCCTTTCATTCTCCCTCCGCACCGAAGAGAGCGAAAGAAAGACGCATTAAGGGAGTGCGATATTTATTGATGTCTGTATTTCTAATGCCTCACCCTTTTCTATGTTCCCCCAATTCAAATAAAGAGGGAGGTAAGAGGAGGAAAAAGGGGATAGGGAGAAGCCCCCGCGGGCTGTTAAAATGGTCCCCCCCCTTCCCTGAAGCCCGTGACCCAGCAACATCCACCCTTCCCGTCTCCCCTTGGCCTCGCTAAAAGATTCAAACGGTTGATTCGCGTGAAACGGCCGAAGGCTCTCCCGCCAACCTCCCTCCCTCCCTTCCCTCTTTCGCACTCCCGGGGAAGTGGTCGACCGTACGTGCGACGGAAAAGGGGAGAGGGAGAGAGAGTGAGAAAGGAATGTTAGAGAGGCGAAGGGAATTGCACGCGCGAGAGAGACTCATAGAACAACGCGAGAGAGAGAGAGAGAGAGAGCGGTAGGTGACTTAAGAAATTGTCCTCTGCGAGGCCAGAAGTTTTTTGCCTAGTAGGAGGTTTTTCTTTGGATGGCTTCTGCTGGGTGCCGGAAGGAATATACTGGCAAATTTGGATAAACCGAACAAAGCGGGAAAAATGTACATGAGCTCTCTTTGCTCCGTTACGTTGCTTTTAGAGATTTCTCTTAAGTTGTAAGCAGTATACTTTTTTATTGCTTTGGGATCTCATTCATTTCTCATTTATTTTTATGAAATTAATGCTATTTTCACCAGTTGAAAAGGTCGAATTGTCCACTTTTACGCAAAGAAGTATTTATTTTGTGACTTATTAGTATTGATGCTTCAGTGCGTTGATTAGCAGGCTGGGAAGCGTTATTAGAATCCTGAAAAAACTGGGGAGTCACCGGGAATGAGAAAACCTTATCAAAAAATCGTCGATTGTACCAGGAGTTGTGCATTATAACCTGGAATTTTACGTGAAATGTCATTGTATTAATGGGAAAAATACATGTAATCCAGACATAAAATGACATGTATTATTTATCATTTACAGTCAATATTTTTGACTTATACTGCAATTTTGTATCCTGTCTGCGTTCAATATGTTGTTAATTTCTCAAAAAGGTAATGTAATATACGGCAAATCTGCGAAGGTACTTTGAAGGGGTATTTCGGATAATGAAAAAAAGATTTATTGGGAAAATAATGTATTCGTTATTAATTGTTAATTTATAACGAACGAGGATAATAGGCAGTAAAAATAAACCTTGAAATACAAGTTGTTATCCTCGATATTTTGGAAAAAGTTATTTTACAAACCATCCAACTGCAGGAGAAAAACGTTGCACAAAATGTTTTACTCTTTCTGATTTAAGGAGAAATTCGCCTCTCTCAGTTTGAGTGAAAGTGTTTTTTGCAATTCTTTGTCTTCTCTTTCTGTTATCGCCTTACTCTCAAATATTGTAAATTGAGTTAAGTTTCACATTCACCGTAAAATAGGACTACTTAAGGATCAAATCTCAAACTAGCTTGATGTTAATGAATTGAAACTGGTAGCTCCAAGAACACCCATATGTCTCGGTAATCTTATTTGCATTATAAATTAATCAGAATTTGTTATTTTTTACTTATTCTGTGTCACAGAAAAGGTATTCTCACTACCTACATATTTAAATTTTCGATGGATGTTAAATTAAACTTATAAAAACTTCCCAAAAATTTGGTTTCTTTGTTAGTTTACTTTGTTTTTGATTTCTGGAGTTAGAACTGTTTCTCGATTAACAAAACCCTTTTTTTACTTGTTGATATGTAATTAATCCTAGTTATGTACAATGGAAACATTATAAACTCGATGGTTTCAGGCTTCACTTTGTGGAAATCCATTCTAATAAATCAAAAGAGAGATGGTACTTTTTTCCACACTTTATTATTTAAAGTCGACCGGTTTCGTCGCATAGGCGACATCATCAGGTGATATCGTCTATGCGCCTGATGATGTCCCTATGCGACGAAACCGGTCGACTTTAAATAATAAAGTGTGGAAAAAAGTACCATCTCTCTTTTGATTTATTAGAATGGAAACATTGTTAATTCGTACAGAATTCTAAATAAACAAGATGTCGTATTTCAGGAACGGAATTTTCTCTACACACATGCTATAAGTAAATAAGTCTGATCGAATCAATTGATGTATTCCGACATTACCTCTTCGGAACTCTCTTTCCATTCAACTGTATACCCTTCAAATTAGATCATACATCAACTTTTCGTTTTTTTTCATGAAAATATAAAATACATTGTTTCAGTATTTTATTGTCTTTTTGTTAAATTTCAATTAGTACTCTGAAATATATAGCTCAGTATTTATTAGCGATTTTCGGTATAAAGAATGAATAGGATGCTTAATTTTTTCATGTCTTTAATTTAAGGAAAAATTACCGTAAAGGATTACAGTTCTTTATCTCCATTTCTCCTTCTTCCCCTGCTCTTACAATAAATATCATGAAACTTGACTCAGGGTCCAGATCCTTAAAAAGCGTTTAGTTATTCGTAGATTTGTTGCTAGGTGGGTCGTAGGTTAAAATGCCCTCCACTCCTGACTGATACAACCAATTTTGACATAAATGTAAATACTTCTGATTGAATAAAATTATACACTTAACGGCCGTTATTTTGGGAGCATAGCTGAAGCAATATCATCTCGAGAGACTCAAGTCATGCTTTATCGCACTGTTCTGTATTATAACTCACACGAGAATACTATAGTCATTCTATTTCGAATGTCTATTTTACCCGACGGCCATTTTTTCACATTAAGTTCCTTTTTTTTACTGCCCTCAAAAGTCGTAGTTTCTTTCCGGTTTTAAAATGCGTGCGGATAATAAATATTTTACTGGGAAACTTGGGCCCGAGGAGTCTGACTGAATTTCCTCCAGAATCGAGATCCCCTAGTAAATTCTATTTTTTATGGCTTTGCGTGGGTCTAAACCGAAAATGAGAAGCTAAAAGAACTCCCAGGGAAATAAAAAGGGTACAAATGCATCACAAAAGGATATGTTTACATATTCAGGTATACTGCTAGCTGTTATTGTCACCCACAGAACTTTCTCATTGCATTTCTTCAGTATCTTTTCATTATAATTGCGAAATAAATTTAGTCGATAGAAGTCTCCGTTTTTTAAATGAAAACGGCATCCACTCAAGTAGTAATAATAATGCCACAGATATATAAGAAAAATAACGTCAATTTCTACATATGCGGCAATGAATATTGCTACTAAAGTTACATTGAAATAAACTTATTATTGTAAGTTATTATTAGATCATTAATCTGCGCTTAAATCTTAACATCTATTTCCTTTCCAGCTCTTAGCGCATAATGATAAGTTTTAGGGAAATTTCAGCTCTGGAAAAATTCATAATTTTGCTATTATGCCTCCAAATGGATTTAATTTGCAAAGATATCATTTTATTGGTGCTAAGCTCTCTAATTACACATATGACCATGCATTGTAACAATATTTGTTTCGATGTAAGGTATATATTTTATGATGACCATGTAAAGACCGATTTTTTAAAAACAATTACGAGGTCTAAATATTCAAACCAAGTATTTTAGCATGTATCCAAATTTAATGATAAATGAAAACTTAAGACGGTGATTCTCTATCTCGTAACTCTTCTCTTACAAGGAAGTTTGTAAGGTTGTAGCTTTCTTCTTTTGTGGATAGCGTTGGTTCAATTGATGCATAATTGAAGAAAACGGGTCTTCCGGGTTTCGTACATTTAAGTTGAGGTCTCCGTGACATATTTTGTCTATTTTCCCGTTAAAGTATGACCGTATTTTAGGAAGGAAATGGACTTGGTAGCGAAATTAGGGGAAGAAGCGCTTCGACGAAAGAGGCAGCGGCAAAAGTGAAGCTGTTTACGACGGGCTTGCTTAGTAAAGACATGAGTACACAAAAGATTGGTAAGCACTCGGAAATTTATCAAAGTTCCGTTAGGATATGAATATTCACGGTTAGTATTCAAGGTAAGAGGATGAGCGTATAATGCAAGAATTTTTAAACTCCATGGATGGAGAGGAATGGAGAAAGTAAATCAGGTAGAGGTGGGGAAGAGTGATAAAGTTTTGCAAATGGTTGGGGCTTCCCCAACCATTTGCATGAGGAGAGTTTGCTTGCAGAAATTCAACGAAGGAAGATTTCGTGGATGGATGAAATATTGCGGGTTAAATTGGAATACTGAGGGGGTAGGAAGGAGAGGAAATGTTAAATAATAAAGTGAGAGAAAGACAGTTCTCTTTGAATGTATGTTAATGCTGCTGGAAAGAGCAATAGACTAAAGGAGAATATGATGTGTATGTAATCAGATATTTCATTTGGTTGAAGTCCAGGCCGATGTGTTACAGTTGGATGGCGATGCTCTCCGATCTTTCCATTCGGTAGTTTTACACCGACCCGTTAAAAAAGCGACTGTGATTTTATGAGCATTGATAATATGGAAGTAAAAGGCACTAATTATCGAAAAAATATAATAATTTGAAAATAATTTAATGCTTGCTAATTTATTTTTGTGTTTCAATGTTGCGAGAGAAATATACTAACGAACTCAGCCAGGAGTGGTATTAGTTATTATTGGTGTTCTACACCTACGCAAATAACCCGCGATCCGACAAATTTTGTGTCCTAGGGAAGGAAGACCTTGAGCTGTGTTTAAAGAGTTAGGGAAAGGGAAAAAAGCATCTACTTAAAATTCCTAAAAACATGTGTAGGCTGGTGCACACATGCATGTGTACAAGTTAGCGAAAAACTTTTAAAAAGTTTTAAACAGCGGATAGACATTAAAACTACAGAAGTTCTCACGCAAATTAAGTAGGAGGGAATCAAAATGAACCTTAGCAACATCTATAATAGACCGCCACCAAACTAAGACAGGTCATGCAAAACCGTGCGCCAAGAAGGGAAAAATTCTATAAATCTACGGACATATAAATTCTAATCCACACCATTGACACCGCAGGTAAAAAATATTATTGGTAGCGTACCGCGTGGGGTATCACCCCCGCGGAGAGGGGTAGAAGAGGGAGAGCTTAAGGGTACAGTGGAAGACGGTTAGAAAGTGTCTTAATAAGCACTGAAATAGTTGCATTTCCGTCCTTTTCGGTCATGTGGGAAGGGAATTCGCCTGCAAAGCATACGAGATAAGTGTAAATTGTATGGATGTAATAAAATGGGAAGAATAGACCCTAGCCGTACTCAAACAAATGGGCAAAGAATGGGTGAGGGAAATTAAATTCAATTCAAATTAAATAAAATGATAAATGGGGAGTTGGAACAGAACAATCGATTAACCCAAAATATGATAGCAAAAAAGGCTCTGGCTGAGGTGTACTAGATAACACGGCCCTCGCCCTTATCAAGCACTCACCAGTTAGGGTTTGCGAGAGAATTATCTCTGTGTCTCTGATTGTTTGATCGTTTTCTTTTCTAGCCCTCTATATCATTTTATTTGATTTGAATTATTTATTTATTTTTATTTATTTATTTTTATTTATTTATTTTTATTTATTTATTTTTAGAAATGTATTTCTTTTTCCTCTTTAATTTCCCCCACCATATCCCTTGCCCATTTGTAAGAGTACGGCTGGGGTTGATTTTTCCATAATATTCATACGGCCGTGGTTACCGTTCACTTCACACATTGCATGGATGCAAGTAAAACTAATTATTCCCTAGACGCTGCGGGTGGCATTGTTATTACGTAGCTCTGGCCCTTCAGATACTATCCCGTTTTTGCTCGTGGGAAGAAGATACATTGATGTAACATGCGGAGCATATGGGAAACTTAGTTTGAGATTCATTTCTTCTGTTAAATTAATCATTATAATATGTTCATGTGAATGTAAAATAGCATTTTTGTCTATTAAATGTAAATTTTTACTTTATTTTCACAACTGGTATTGTTTCATGAAAATATTCGAATTATGGTTTTCATGGGAAATATGTTTCGAGGTAGCCTGGACGCGTTTTGGCCATTGTACCAAAGATCTTATCCGCTTGTTTGATAGATATTTTGAGACCACGAAAACTCAAAAACAATTACACTTGGTTGAACGAAATTTTATGTTGAATTTTTTTTTCTGATGGTGGATGAACCTTATGTATACATTTCCGTGAAACACCCTATCCCATTGAATTCTTAAAAAAGAATGAATAATTAGTGAAATTGAATGATTAATCGTACGAGTAAAGTTTTCAATTTTCTCTTCACTATTTTCATAATGGCATCTTGCAAGAAATGACCTTAAGTTGTTTTTCGTATTCTAGATGATTTTTTGAGCCTTCTGAATGTGGTAAACGAAGAAAACCTGTTGTCGCCGCTGACACATTAACTTTTTGAGGGATGCGTAATCTATTTCATCCCAGAAGAAAAGAGAGCCCCATAAAAATTTCTCATCTCATGATTGGAGTCTACTACTAAATTTCCCTTTATAATGCAATTAATATGCCACCATTTATATCATTACTAGCGGTTGTGCTCGGAATCGCAAGACCAATTTATCCGTACTACTGTAAATGGATTTAAATTGTAGGGTAAGGCTACGTATTGTACGTAAATTATAAATAATTGATCATAATATTATACAACGTTATTCCGTACTACTGCAGTGCCGGCAAACAATACAGAATCTTGGTTGAAATTATGCCACTGTAAAGGTCTATACACAACATTCATTTATAATTTATGACTGAATGACTGATGCTTAAGTACTTCTCCGTTTGGCGCATTTTATACCGATACCCAGCTATGCTGATAAACGGTTGTGTGATATAAGTGGCTTAAGGGCGAAATTAAGCTAACGAGTATACTATTTGGTGATTATTAGGATTCATTTAGACTTTTTTTTGCACGTTTGTATTTAAAATGGGGATTATCAGAATAGTCCCTTTATGTGTATCTTTATGTGTATGAAGGAAGCTGGCCGGAAGATTTTGTGAGATCGGTGTTAGTTCCTATTCCAAAAAAGGCAAAGGCTACGTCATGTGAGGATTACAGAACAATAAGTTTGATATCCCACGCAGCTAAAGTTATTCTCAGGATCATCAACAAAAGGATAGAGAGTAAGGCAAATGATTACTTAGGGGATGATCAGTTTGGGTTTAGGAAAGGAAGAGGTACGCGTGATGCCATTGCAGTAATGAGATCACTAGTCGAGAGGAATATAGAATACAATCAGGATGTTTTTGCCTGTTTTGTAGATTTCGAAAAAGCGTTTGATAGAGTGAATTGGGAAAAATTAATGCGTGTATTGCAGAAAATAGGAATGGATTGGAGGAACAGGAGACTGATCCGAAACCTGTACATGTCTCAGACTGCTCAGGTGCGAGTGGGGAACGGAGAGTCCGAATGGGCAGTGTTAGGAAGAGGTGTAAGGCAGGGTTGCCCATTGTCACCGGTACTGTTCAACGTATATGTTGAGGAAATGATAAAAGAGGCATGGGAAGAACTGGAGGTAGGAATGAAAGTCGGAGGGGAATTCGTAAAATCGGTTAGGTTTGCTGATGACCAAGCATTAGTTGCTCAGTCAGCCAAGGGGTTGCAAGCATTGTTGAGTGAATTGGCGGTTCAGTGCGATAAATATGGGATGAGAATCAATATTAATAAAACAAAGGTTATGCGATTTTCCAGCAAGAAAAAGGCTAAGCTAAATATTAAAATAGGCGGGGAAAAAATAGAGCAGGTAGAACAGTTTACATATCTCGGAAGTGTTTTGGACCAATACGGTCAAAGTGGTAGGGACATAAGGAGAAGAATTGCGCTAGGCAAGGAGGCTTTCTCAAGGAGGAGGGAGTTGATGACGGGGACGTTGAGTAGGGATGTTAAGACAAGACTCGTAAAAACTCTGATATGGAGCGTAGCTATGTACGGCGCGGAAACGTGGTCGCTGAAGCAGGAGGATAGACGTAGATTGGAGGCTTTGGAAATGTGGGTGTGGAGAAGAATGGAGAAGGTGAAATGGACCGAAAGGAAAACAAATGAGGAAGTACTGGAGATGGTGGGTGAGGAGAGGGGTTTGTTGAGAGCAATCCTATGGAGGCAGTAAAAATGGATGAAAGGCGTATTGAGCGGTAGTGGAATGTTGAAGAGGGTAATAGAGGGGAGAATGTTGGGCAAGCGAGGTAAGGGTAGGAACAGGATAGGGATGTTGGACGGAATGAAGGAAGGAAAGAAGTACACCGAGATGAAGAGGGACCTGATATAGATTAGTTTGCTAGGTGGGGAGTCACAAAATGTTTATTTGATAGTTGTGTCCATCCAAAAACCTACCTTAACCGGTAGATTATCTAGTAATAAAATGTGTATACATTTACATTTTATTTTCCTTTAAATGGTAAACAATTATGAAATAATTCGAGACCATCGAATTTCGCAGTAGCCGTTAACACTAAAATGCATCTTCTTAGCTCCAGGCATAAGCTCGTTTGTAAATTATATAATGGCTAGGGAAAGAGAACGCGACAGTTTGAATCCTGCTCATAATTGAAACGGATCAATTGAAATATCAATTCTGATTCAAGCATGAGCTGCCATCTGTGTGGGAAAGAAACTTTTCTTTTCAAAAAATCGTTTTTTTCGATCTCAGATATTCCAGAAAAGTATTTCAAAATCGGACGTAGCCAATGTTTCATTGTGTATTATCACCTTGTGTAAAAAAATTAGAAGCCCTTATTCCGTGCCATCTTGCGTGGCGTGATGTGTTGCTATACAAACAAACTAACATTCAGATTTGTATAAGGGTAAAAGATCTTTAATTTTTGCCTTAAAAAGAGAAAACCCACGAAGAATGCAATTTGTTGGGAATATAGGAGGAGGATTCATTATATCTGTTGATTCTTATTTTTAAAATTATATTTGTTATTTGCTTTTCTCCTTTTCCCTCTGTCGTATTTCATTTCGGGAGATTAGCCTATTTTCTGGGATCCACGGCCAAGTTTTGAGATGTTGTAATTGAATAATATGCATTGATATTAAAAATATAGATGAATCGGGAAGTTAAGAAAAACGCTTCGACACCTACGACTCTTTTTAACCAACTGATTTAAAATTAAAAAAAATAAAAGAGCGATTCCGCCGAGATATGCAAAACACAAACTACGCGAGAGGGAATGAGATTTGGAAAATAACCATTTACAGAACCATGCACTGCAGGTGCTTTGTAAAGAAAAGGCAATTTTCTAATGATATCCGACGGTGAGGTAATGCTTCTTTTGATATTTGTGAACAGCGATTATTCCATCATTAGTGATATTGGAAGAAGGAGAAGGGAAAGGAATATTAAGTATTATTGTACGGAAATGATGAAGGCTGAAGACTCGAATACTCATAGTGGTGTGGAGGGAACGTGGTGATGGGTGCATCAGATTAAAAATAAATGAGGAACCCACAATTTTGGAGGAAGTCATGATCCAGCCTATAATCTGATATTTCACCCTGGCACTAATTAAATTATCATTAGCCATACACGAACTTGCTCGGTGCATAGATTTTTCTTAACGTCTCTGTTACTGCGCTACCTATAATCACTTACCGTAGGAAATTGTGTCCTGAATCCACACATCATTGAAGACCTCTCGCTTTAAGACGGGCGTTTCCTCTCGTGCAACTTCGAAATTGATACACGAGGCATCCCCTCCTGCGAAGGCGCTACGTGCGAGACCTAAACGGGCGCCGTCATAGGGTTCCCACGGCTGCGTAATACAGTCCATCACCGACCATTCTGAGAGTCTCGAGTCTTTCGGGGATGTGGAAATTATGCGAAGGGGTGCAGGCAAACGTTCTTTCCTTTTTTCCTTCTTCTTATTTATTCTCCCCCACCCTGCCTCCTCCTTCCTCCACCGATTCTCTTTTACGGTTAACGGCGTCGGCGGTTGCCAAGGAAACTTTTGCTAAAGACCCCTGTACGTACGTCCGTCCCCTGCTCAGCATCCCCTCCGATAGATGGCCCAGCTCCCTTCCCTCTCTTCTCTCATCCGGGCTCTCAATGTTTCAACTCCTCGGACGCAATGTGAAGAGGCCTTCCATTCCATCCCAAGCCCTTTCCTTCCCGCTCCCTTCTGTCCTCCGTGGGCTTCCTTAAGGGACCAGGTGTTCCCGCCAGGCCCACGGACTCGCTAGACCCGTCCTCCCATCTTCCCTGCCGCAGTATCCCACCACCCCCAGACCCACCCCATTGCTCATTCTGAGAAATAAATTTGTCGGACGGGGGTGATGGTGCCACAGCCTCCTCGCATAAAAGGATACCTCCAGATACGTGCAGTTTCCCCGAGTGCCCCTTAGATCCGACCCTACGAGCATCCTTCCATCCGTCCGTCCTCCCGCGTTTTCTCTTCCTTCTCGTTTCCTTTTTTCCCTTTTTTTCTCATCCTTTCCCCCTCACTTCCTCTCTCTCTTTCTCTCCCATCCTTCTGCACGTAAGCGAGCTCCCAGCCCTTTCTGCCTCTCATCTTCCTTTCTTCTCGCATGTCGGAACTGCATTTATTCTCTCCACTCCTTCTAAGGACACTTTTTTAAAGATACGTTTGGTTGTGTGACACATGATTGTTTAAATTTTGTATCACACTAACTTCCCCCCCCAGTAATGTTATCCTGATCATGTACAAGGGTGTATTGTAAACTTTTAATTATAAATAACAAATAATCGAATTATAAATTTAATTTTTATTTTTTATTCTTTAAGACTGCTCTACATAGTCACCATTCAGAGTTACACATTTTCCCCAAGCGTTTCTTGACCTTCCGCTGCCCGTCGTAGTAGAACACAGGAGGTTGCGTCTAACACCATTGCTCCACCTCTTGAATGACGTCTTTTATGTTGTCGAATCTCCGACCCCGCAATGACTTCATCAGTTATTGTTTTTTGAGTTTGAGGAAACAGCTTGAAGGTAGATGAAGGAAATAGAACGGATGTGACAAAATTTCAAAGCCGCATCGCTTTGACAACCGGTCATCTCCGTGGTCGCAATTGCAGGTCGCGCCGTGTTTGTTTCCGTAAAGGAGGCAGTAGCCGTGGAAACAAGCGTGCCGACACATTTGACATGTGCAGTTCTTCGTGAATAATTTTACACACACTTATATAGCTAAGAACTGTCTCATTCATGATCGTTTAGGTGGCTGCGCTTCGGTCTAATATGTTCTCGTAAGGTCCTCCCCTTTCTTCTCTGTGGCATCGTCTTTAGCAATAGTCTTCCACTTCTTGGGTCATATGGGAGGGACATGTGGTCACTTTAAAAATTCCTTTCCCTCCCCACAACTGTGTCATATGACGGGCTATCATTTCCATAAACAGCCATTATTTCATCGAGGATTTACCGAGCACTCTAATCTTTCAAATGTAGGAACTTAAACACACTGCGAGCCACCATCTCCCCATGCCGCAAGGTACCTCAATCTACGACTTCCCTAAAGAAAGCAAATCAACAGTGATGGCTGTAATTTAGAAGAGTATGTACACAAGGATTAATTAATGAGCAAAATAAATCTTATCCAGATATCACGGTTATTTATTAGCAAAAATTGTTTAAACACGATGGTATCGGAAGCTGGGATTAGGATTTTTAAAATCGGGGGATCGGGATGGTGCGGTGGCTAACGTACTGGCTTCAAACCCAAAGAACCCGGGTTCGAATCCCGGAGACGGCAGATATTTTTCAGTGGTATCCCTATCCCAACTTGAGAGCACTATGAGTGAATATGCCATCCGTCGGATGGCGACATTAAGCTGCGAATCCGTGGCGCCTTTCGTTAAGAGTAGGCCATTGCTGACGCCGGGTTTCTCTCCACCCTTCATTCTTTCCTGTCTATCCCTAATGGCACAAATGACCTCAGCTGTCGGTTGCCGTCCCTAAAACCTTTTTCTATGGAAATGTCCCTGAAAAGTGAAATTGACCCCGTCTAAATGAATGCTGAAAATATCTACAGAACGCAAGGGGCTATCAAAAGGATACGTAAGGATTTTAGGGGGTAGCAGGGATGCAACTCTTTCAATACGTTTGTCTACGGAGAGAAATGAATGGGGGAAGTTTCAGGAGTGATATTAATTTTTTTGGTTGGTTATTAAATTATTTAAGCTATTATTTAAGAGTATTTTTATTAGAAGCTTAATTTCGTGCCCTTGATTACCAAAATATAGTATATACTGTGAAAAGACCAATTCAACCATAACCATGGTTATCAACCCGAAGATTGACTTAATTCCTTCCGAATTTTTATTAAAGGTTTAATCAACTGAATGAAAGAGTTTTGAAATTACCTTTTCATTTCATGGTGGGCATTCTAATATTACTAAAATAGAAGAACAGTTATATCTTGAGGATATTTTGCTCTATTAATACAAACATCTAGCCAAACTGATCATATCAGTTGCCAAATTCTAAGAAACTACGGGTATTGCCGTGAGAGTAGCTTTTAACGGGGTCATCCGATAATTTAGCATTAAAATGCAACAATTTCAAAGTGTAAAAATGATTCGCCTTGACCAGGAGCTCAGGTGCGATGGCGTTTTTGTCAGACTTCAATATGTTATTTTTTAGAAAAGGGACAGGTTTGATCTAATGATAAAACCAACAACTCCTATAGTGGAAAGGAAAGGAGGGATCATATTTACAAAACGAAACATTTAAGAAAGAGCAGGACGTAGCCTTGTGCGTTTTAAGAGCGGTCCAAAAATGATGTTGAACATTTCTGGAGCATGTATATAATATCAGATGAGTATAATCCATGTAACATTTTTAAGGCACAAAGACGGAAATGGATTCGACGTACAATTATTATTGTTACTAGAATTTAAAGTATGCTTTGAATAAGCAAAGTCTATTAATCGGCACAAAGATATATTTACTTATCCGTCCTAAAAAACACATTCCGACACCACGATAAGCCCTTCTACAATACTGAAGATAAATTGACCAAGGGACGGTGGAAAATTATTTAAGTCAGTTAGGTTTACGGATAGCAAAGCTTTGGTTTTCCAGTCAGCCAATGGAGTTCATGCACGCCAGAGCGCAGTGAACAGTCAGTGCGAGTTGTGGTTTGAGAGTAAATGCTGACAAAAAAGAGTAATGCGGTTTTTGAGAAAGAGGAAGGCTAAGTTAAATATTACAATAGGAGTTTAGAAACTAGAGCTGGTAGAAATGTTTCTGAGTAATAGAAATCTCAGAAGTGTTTTGGAGCAAAATGGTCAAAGTAGTAGGGGAAAAAAGAAAACTATTACGTTAGACAAAACAGTTCACACAAGAAGACCCTTAGAGACATCATGAAGGCGGAATTACTAGAAAGAAGTCATCCGCTAATGTGAAATAGATTGTTTGCTGAAACTTATAAATACGATCGTATTACTCTCACCATCGACCGATAGGCTTCTCAGTCATGCATTGCAAGCGGGAGTTTGAAGAAACCGGGCGCGTTCAAACATGTAAATAACACTTTTGCGTAATATTTCAATAATCCTTAGAAACTTAACAACGTTGTTTCCGAGTTTGTGTGACCTTCTGCGTTACTTCTAGTGAAAAAATAAATATGAAAGAGAAACCTATTGAGTGTAAGGGCCGTAAAAGAATAGAAAGAATATTATCAGAATATTATTCGGGAATAGAAAGAATATTATCAGGTTAATTCCAAGAAACTGCGGGAGATGCCGCCACAGTAACTTTTAACGGAGTCATCCGCTAATATGCATTTCAAATTAAACAATTTCAGACCGTAAAAATCATTCATCTTGACCTAGATTCGAAGCCTGATCCGTCGATGTTCCACCTAATGCTTTTGAGAGGACGTCGAGAGATCCGGGTTCGAATCCCGGTCAAGGCGAATAATTTTTAAATTATGAAATTTTTGCATAATCAGATAAATTTCAGTAATTTTCTTTGACATCATTTTGAGTGTCATTCTAATCCAACCATGTGTTCTAATGAACCGGTGATCCATGATTTCAGAGATTCAGGTTACCGAATACAGTATGCACTGCATACCAAATTAAATGTAGAAGGAATATAGCTACGGTCGTGAATCAAGGTATACAAGAAAATGACGAGACCGTAAACTTGTTTACGGTCCCGGGATATTTTTGTTTTCGCTGTAAACCAAATTTATAAAGAAATTTTGTCCCTTGATTATCGAATTTTACGAAGCTCTGCTCAACTGTCGGCATAAATCATAATATACGTAAGCAAATGATATAATCGATAGAGAAAGAAAGCGGCGTTTTTCCCTCCTCATTGATGTAATTGAATGGAAATCTTTATTTGGGGTGAAAAATGTGCTGCCATCTGTGAGTGAAATAATAAAAAAGTAGATTTATATATTTTCAAAAATTTCTAGGAAACAACATTTAAATGGGGCGTATGCTATGCTACTTTGTATGTGTTCACCCTATTTATGCAAAAAAAGTAGTCTTTACTCCCTACCGTATTGAATGGATATTTCTCCACGCAAAAATTTAAATTAATTTTCAGATTTATATATTACTGATTGGTACGATCGCTTTTATCTTTTTTCTCTCGATTTGGGCTGGCTGCCGGTTGGTTTACACATGATTTCCTCCATCGCAATTGGTCCTAAGAATCTTCATTTCCCCTAACTTCTACCATTCTTTTTGCCACAAAATACTATAGTCCTCCTTCATCCCTTTCCTCTCTTTCCTTCAACTTTCCTCTCTAAGACTACACTCTTTAGCCAGAAAATTCGGCGCAATACGACTACGAGGGCAGTTTGAAAAGTTCTCGGAATGAAATAGAAATAAACGACTTACCTCAGCGAAAATTTTTAATTTTTGTCACCCTGTACACCAATGCACTTGGTCCAGCAATGTTCCAATTGATCCCATTTCGAAAATATGATTCTCTCAGGCATGAATAATACCCGTCTATTTCGGCCGTTAGTTCTTTGTTCGAGGGGCCACCGGGAGCCCGATTTTGGGCTTTGGGAAGAGATGGAAATCCGATGGAGTTGAATCGGGCGAATTATATAATAAATATATAGTATATTCGGTCCCAACCAATATGTACGTATTGCTCTCGGCAGCTTTCTTCCCTCTCCTATTCTCCAGAGTACTTCCCAATTTTTCAGTCTTTTGTGTCTCTCTCCACCTCACCTGAAGAATTCTTCTCCATAGCAATCCCAAATAATTTTCGTCTTTATTTTTAATTGTTCATGTTTCCCTGCCGTTAGAAAACACAATCGAAACAAATCATTTAGCTAATATCCGTCTCGATTACATGGGAATTTTGCTTTCTGTCAAAAGGCCTTCCACCTTGGCAAAATCTTCCCTATCCGTTGATGGCTCTTTCTAATTGTTTCGGTACAGGCTGATATTCAAAGTTACTAACTTTCCCAAATATTGAAATAATTTCACTTGCTCAATCTTTTTTTCTTTTATTAGTACTACGTCAATGCTTTCTTGATTTTTCGTATTTAATGCGTAAGACTGCCCCAAATTACCCTCGAGGATGCAAGATCAAGCTATTTTTGTGCTCAGAACCACGGAAAGTCATACCCTTATAGTTAGAAGAAATAGCTACAGTGACCTCACGCACGGCTGATATATCAAAGGGGGCGTCTTTCTGTCAATCTTGCTACGAGACTAATCAGATCATACTGATTTCAGGCGCCATCTATCAGTTAAGTTTCCTTGGCGGACTGGACAATGTGAGCGATTATTTCTGGACCCTTATTTCCAGGTGGTCTGACGGGATTGGTGGTTCGTCATTGCAAATCTGACGTACGACACGTACGCCAAGTTAATAACTTCTTTGGGACAAGGGCCTTCACGAAACAATTTGAATATTTCCTGGAATCACTGGATTGAAAAAATAAATAAAGTTCGCTAAAAATTCCCGAAGCAGCGTTGACTTCTGCGTCACGTATTTAACCTTTTTAACTTATTTAAGGTAAGAGGGCGACGTAACGAAAAACGTGTAGAGAGAACGGGATTACGCCGAAATTTTGCAGGTGCGTGACAATCGCAAATGGAATTTCGCGAGACTTGTATTTTTTTCCGAGCACACGCGGTTGGACCGTTGATGGGATCATCCATTTATAATTTAGAATTGCTTCCCTAATTGAGAATTTGAATGAATCGTTCCCAAAAGAGCGGGCGTACGGTTTGCAAAAGTTGGCAAAATTCCGACGACCGTTCGGGCTGAAGAGGTGGAACGTGATAAAAAGGTTCGCCTTTTCGATAACACCTTCATGAAGTGCTCATTTCGTTCCAATAGCGCGTAACGAGCGTTTTAATTGGAATTGATTTTTCTCCCGGTTTACGCGGCGTGGGGTTCCATTCGGCTCTCGGTGAGTTATTCCAAGTGCATTCTTGAGAATTGTTTCGTCTGTCGAAAAAAATTCGGACTACAAAATAGAATGGACTTCAAGTAGTGATTTGGAAAAACGTAATTATAACTTCGAATTTTAAATTTAAATGTTTTTGTTTGTGAAATGAAGACATTTATTTTAGGTAGTTCAGCACTCTCCTTTACACTTTCCGTATTTGTGCAGAATTTATTTGATTTAAGCAGCATTTGCATCGGAAAGCTTCTACATAGTTTGATTTCTCTAACAGTCCACAAGTCAATCTAAAAAACGCAAAACTAATATTTGATCTACGAGGGTTATTCAGTGAAAAAGTCGTAAACGTCTGCAAGTCAAACGAAGGAGCTGTTGCGAATGGGAACCCTTGGAACATCCAAGATACAGTCCCGATATAGCCTAAAGTGAAGGTCAACTGTTTGAACCCCTAGAAATTATTTGGGTGGCTGACGTTTTGAAAATCATGATGTCATAGGTCATAGAAGTTACTCGTTGGCTGTGACAGCAAATGAAATACTTCTTTGCTGCCGGCTATCAATGAATTGTAGAGAGATGAGAAGATAAGCATCTGAATGTACAGGGTGAATGTGCAGTTAAGTGAAGTAAATTTCAGGAAGTTACTTGATTATTATTGCCTCTTTCCAGTTTTGTGAGTTATTTATTTTAAAATGGGGGACAGTGAAAAAAAATTGGTTAAAATCTTTGATTATTATACTTAATATTCTACCGGTTCACGTAAATTTTGGTTGGTGACAGCCGAAGCAACTGTACAACTATACAAAATACATTTAATCGCCTCTCCTAACCTAGAATACAATCTGACATCGGACAAAAATGTAATCCCCTCCTCAATCAGCACACTCCCTTCCTTCCTTCAGATCGTCTGACGCGCCTATTATCTTTTCCCTCCCCTTACTCGTTTGCCTAACATTCTCATTTCTGTCACATTCTTCAAAATATCATCACCAATCAAAATGCCTCTTTTGAATGTTTCCCAACAATCCCCTCTCCTCCCGTTCCGTGGCCAACATTTCCTATTTTGTTCCAATTTATGTGAATTTCACCTGTTCCATCCTTCTCCACATCCGCATTTCAAAAGCCTCCCATCTATGCCTATCATCGTTCTTCGATGACCATGTTTCCGCGCCTTATAAAACCTATCTCCATATCAAAGTTTTAACAAGGCTTTTCTTAACACCCTTACTCAACGTCCCTGTCATCAATTCCCTCCACCTTATGAAAGCTTATTAGGCCAACGCATTTATTCTGATTATCTCCCTACTCATGTGTTCATCATGATCCAAACACTTCTACATATATCGAAAATCTATGTGATTCTCTATTTTATAATTTGTTCTATTCCCGAATATGTTATATTTTCCATTGTCTATGTTGCAATTCTCCATTGTTTTTAAGCATGATTAGTAGGGAAATACGAATTACTTGCTAAACCTTCTCAAACCGTAATTAGTGAAATATCGTAAATGCAACGATACCAATAAGACTGTGATAAGACTGATGTTTTTCCTAGTGTTTAGGGTCTTATCAGCAGAATGATCTCTTTTTTGGATGGTAAACACTCATAAAATTGTGAATATATTGTACCAATATCCTTTGATACTTTGACAACATTCTATATAGTTCGATTCTATTCCCGTGACTTTAAAGTAGTACCTCAAAATTCGCTAATAACATTGCAATGGTAGCAAAGTACATCGTAACTTTGGAGTACTTGTCAGATCTCAATAATGATATTTAACTGATTAGAGTTACCTGAGATATCAGAATCTTATCAGTGTTGTTTCAGTGAGTCTTAATGGTTGTTCTTATATTTTCCAATCTGGAACTTTAAGTTCATGCTTCCTATTTTCTGTTTTTCAAAGAACTCTTTAATCGCCATGATTGAATCCATGTTGATTTTAGTACTGGCAATCACCGTGGTCTTCAGCATCAGTTTATGCTGCAAATATGGTGACTCTTTCTGTATGTTCAATTGATAGTGCCTTGACACATCGTATTTATTAAATCTACGAACGTTTTCACAGTCCATTCGGAACGCGAAAACCCGAGGAAATTTATTATCATCACGCACGAATTATGGCTACACGTATTTTCCATCTTTTTCAACAACCTAATCTGCATAAAAGATGATGTTCCAGGCATGTTAAGGGGAGAGAGATTGTTGGGAGTGCGGTTATTGGAAGAAATTCAAAGAAGGCAGGACTAATTAACGTATGAGCATTCAGTTATGGTGCCTTTACGCGAATATATTGAGGAAAATCCAAAGCCCTTCTGGTCTTATGTTAGAGAAATCCGGGGTAAACGTCCACCTGTACGTTCTTTGAAGAAGGAAAACGGAGAACTTGTTACAGACCGGCTGAAAAAGGGAAATATTTTGAACAAGTTCCATAGCTTCTAAAATAATGATACAAACGGACCCAACGAACTCCCACAACTATCCTGGGAACAAATGAGCGACATGACACCGACCAAGAAAGGAATGAAACAGCTTCACAAGGTCAAAGCCTACAAAGAACCAGGTCTGGAAGGATACGTGCTAGAATATAGGAAGAATATAGTAAGCTGAAGATATTACCCCGTTTTTAGAAAGTAATTTTTTCAAGTCGTTAGAGGAAGGCTCAGTACCTCGTGATTGGAATCTAGCCCATATACGCGTTTCACCGGCTTGCTGCATCATCAGGTACAAAGTTACTTAACATACAGTGTGAGAATATACATGTATACGCTTAGGACAGAGTATGGGCGGGGAGGGCAAGGAGGGCCTGAGAGGGGTGGGGGAGATCGGTTGCTTCGACTATTTCCAAGCAAGTTTCTCAGAAAGGAGTAGGGTGGGGGACGGGAACAATTGCTCGGTACAAAGTTTCAAGTTGGCGGCACTATACTCTAACTATAAAGGCGGCAACAGAGAGAAACCCACCAAATGATGACCCATTTCTTTAACATCGATTTCTTGTAAAATATTAGAACACATTATTTTCAGTTACATTATGAAATTTCTCGATAGTAGGAAGATAGTAAGCCACAAACAGCACGGATTTTGGAAGAGTTTGAACGATTATCTTGCGAAACACAATTGGGTCTTTTTATTAATTATATTCTTAGACCGGGAGAAAACACACAAGTTAATTCAGTATTTCTATATATTTAAAAAAGCCTTTGTGAAATAGCCTGTTATCACATGGCATATAATTTCTGGTCAAATTGATTACTCATGCAATACTGCTGGAGTAATCTATGCTTATTTCAAATTCATCTCGTCTTTCTAGGCAATCCTTCACTTGAGGTGATACATAACAGGTTTTGTCAATCTTATGAAATACTGATATCAGTCTGGTTCTTCAAGATTTTGATTTATGATTATCCCCTCTTTTGATCACAATTCGCATTTTTACGGGTTAAGATACGTACGAGGGAATCGAATTACTAATGTTTAGCTGTAAATTTTCTGTTAATCAACACTGCAGGGGTGAAGGAAAACGATAGGACTTACAATCCAGTGACCATCATAAGAAGGTGAAAGCATTTCTCTTTTTCTTGAACACAAGCACCCTCGCACTTCTAACTCCAATGCCATTTCCTCCATCTTAATCATCTCCCTCATGATCTGTGTTTGCACATGGTCTGCTCTTAAAAATATCCCATCTACCCTGTACGTTCCGCTTCCTTTTGACCTTCCTCTTATAGCTTTCTCCATCCCTCATCCCATCCCCTCCCCATCCACCGCTTTCACCATCCAGAGCAATTAGCATTCCGCCTGGGCGTCTGAAACTCTTGATTTGGTTTGTTCCGAAAAACAAGGATAGTTTCCATGGAGGCGGTGGGTTCGTCTTTTGAGAGCGAGGGTTGGTGTTTGGGGGTGAAGGGTGGGATTGAGAGAGGAATAGGAGAAGGGGGGGGAGAATTGAGAGGGGGGCAGAGCAGGGAGGATGACAGGAGTAGTAGGGGGGGGAGTATCAGGAAACTGGCATTGAAGTGGGATGGGTTGATATGGAGAAAGTTTTAAGACGCTCCTAATCTGCTCACAAGTGTATTTGCAACTCGGTGCCCCGCTGCGATGATTAAGGAAAGCGATGCTTCATGATACGGGCGCCGGGTGATAAATTCAGTAGCGCGATGAATATGGCGGGAGGAGTTCAAAGAAGGCCGCTTGGGGATCGAGGGGAAAAAAGAGGAGAGGTTTATACATATGTATTCAAAACATGACAATAAGGGCTTTGGGAGCGGATCTCGTGACAGCATTGTTACACGCTTACTTTATTTCTTTTTTTTATTATTTGCTGACGACTCGTAAACACGCTCTTCGTTGCTCGTTGAAAAAAAGTTGTTTACGCCAAAAACTTTGGCGAATCCTTCATCTCGGTTCCAAGAAAGGGTGAGATTCTATCAAACTTTGGGGAAATAAACAAATTGATTGAGGAAAGCACCTCGTCGCCTTGAGCATCGAAGGAATTGAGTAAGCCTTGAGTAAACATCACATGTACGACTGGATTTAAATCTATGCTAATGGGGTAGAGAGAGAGCGGGCATTACTGGGGTAAACATTGGGCGTAGGCGTTCAAACTTTGATATTTTCAATGGTGGCTTTGTATCTTTAATTTTCAAGTCGGAGAAACTTAAAAAAAAAATTAAAAATCATAAAAAATGTTATAATTGTATTCGAATATGTTTCTTGGAAATTTTGGGGCTTTATAGGAACAAGATGGTTTGACGAAATACCGTACATACAATGCCACAGGCATTCGTAGTCGTGCGCGACGCGCCACAGTTCACGAGGTTAAAGCCAACTTTAAACACTTAGGGTATTTTTACCTTTGAAATATTCTAAGAAACTGAGGGAGATTCCGCAACAGTAACTTCTAACGGAGTCATCCACTAATATGCATTTCAATGCAACAATTTCAGAGCGTAAAAATCATTGGTCTAAACCGGGATCCCGAGAACCAGAGTGGAAGGCGCTCGTGAGTAAAACACCATATGGTTCTTGGTAGCTCGATTTCCTCTTCGTCTCATACATGTATCGCAGTCTGACGATCTTCTTAGAATTTTGCAGTAACTTGGAAATAAATATCGGAAAAAACCTGCGTTTATTCCACTTTTGTTCGATATCAAGAATGAAACATTTCTCGTTTCGCGTCCGGTAATTGGTACGGGTCAATAATCCGCTTGGCACTCCCTACTTATTCTTTTCTGTGCTTTCTGGTGCTTCAAGAGCTCATTATTCAAAAATATAACATTTTACTTGCGTCTTTTAAATAATCTATAATATTTTTGGTCCTTCAACTCAAGTTCGACTAGCTAACATTTTCCTTTAGTACTTTCTTTACTGTGACCCAGGTATTCACTCCGTTTGGGTGTTTTTGAGTGAGATTCAAATATTCTGATGTCATTAGATATAACCACGCCACGCAATATAAACAAATTGATTTAAATTGAAGATTTGAATAGGTAGAGTGCATTGCAGTTTCTTGCACCATGATTAATACGACTTATATAGTATGTTTCTTCTGACCCATTATTGATACACCCTAAAAACCTTGATTTTTATTTCAGTGAGAAATCATATGTTTTCCATGGCATATGGCAGAGTAAGATTCTTATTTTGAAAATCAATAACGCGGGGAATTGTCAAGAAAATTCCGTGAAATATTTACATGCTTGATAGTATATCATTAACGGTAATACACCCGCTTATGTTGAGGTTTTTGTCGTTACCTGGCACTACACAGTACTGTGTAATGAGTATGAATTTTGTTTTTAGCAATATATTATTAAATGAGTGACTCAATAGATTTGGAGTCTTGCTGATTGATTGATTATGAATATATTCCAGTTTAGGGTAGAGTATTTGTCAGGACCGTGACTCTACATAGTACTGAGTAATGAGTGTGTATTTTGTTGTGAAAGATCAGTTTCTGCATTGAGCGGCTATGAATAATGATGTTTGATATTTTTCTTAAGGCGAGCCATTGTCGATGGCCATTGAGAAAGTAGACGAAAAGATTGAGAACATTCCGAAAGAGAGAACGTTGCTATGCGAGACCCGTCATCAGGAATGCAATGACATAGGACCACGATAACATCCTATATGAATCTTCTTGAATATTTGAGAATACCATGGACTCAATTTCCTCTGAATAATATGAGACCGTCAGAAAAAAACAAATATCAATAGAATTTATGAGTATTGTGAAACTATCATCAAACTATGGCATTATTTTCATGTTAAAGCAATAAGAATTGAGGATGAATCTTGAGATTGAAACATTAAATATATTTTTGATGGAAACGTGCTACATCAGGGGCTAGACTTCGTACATTGAATGAAGGAACTGATAATCGGTATTGAGTATTCAAGGCTTTTGAAGAAACAGAACAGAATGGTAATCAGACGGAAGATACTCGATGATCATTTTATTTTAACTCAACACACGATTGAATTCGATTTCGCCAGTGATTACCTCCACCACATGGGCGACACAGCGCATTAAGCCAGGGTTTATAGAACTAACTGAAGCTTTTCTTCACCCTCCCTGTGGGGGTGATTCCTCACGCCGTCCGCTGCTAACAGCGGGGTGCCACATCTTCTACCTGTGTCTTTAGAGGTGGGATTACATGGACATGAATTAATAGAACTTACTATCCCACATGAACCTGCCTTGGTATGGTAGAGAACCATCACAATGATAGTAGTGGTTTATTTTCGTTCCACCCTTTTTGTGTACAAAGGTTTGGGTGAAATTAACACTTGTTTTAAGCTAAGTTTTCCTACGGAATGCACGATTATATAGATTCAGACAATTATTCGAGTTTTATGTGAATATTTTTACTTTTTCCCTCGCTCTAACTTATCCTTCCTCTCCCTTATCCTTCCTCATTTCTCCCTCATCCCACAGGGCGCTTGCACCCCCTTCCAAATACCGTTTTGATGGATCGCGGGGTATTTATGCGGATGTAGCGATCGATAGCATAATATCACGACATCTTAGCGACGTGGGCCAGTTATATTATTTGTACACTTAAAACTAAATTATATCTTTTGAATAGCGTGTATCTTGTGAACAATTAATCTAATAGAAAGACAGATGCAACAAAAAAAAATGGAAAGCATTCGGTCACTATTTTCACGGACAGATCGTGTGTGCTATGCATTTCAATCTTTATATATATATATATATATATATATATATATATATATATATATATATATATATATATATATATAGCGTAGTCAACATAGAGCAAGCGACAGATAGATTTTTACTCGTAGAGATTAAAGCAGAGCCGACGAACTTGGTCATCATTCAGGTATACATGCCACCGAGCAACCACAAGGAGGAAGAAGTCGATAGGATGTATGATGAGTTAGGGGATATAGTCGCGAGTGTTCCTTCAGGGAAACATTTGATAGTGATGGGGGATTGGAATGCGACGGTAGGCGAAGGAAGAGATGGTGGTGAGGTGGGGGACTATGGGTTAGGCACGAGGAATGAACGCGGGGAGAAAGCAATTGAATTCTGCAGGAGACAGGGGTTAGTCATCACTAACACATGGTTTAGACACCACAAAAGGCGTAGGTATACATGGAAAATGCGAGGTGACTCAGAAAGGTATCAGTTAGATTATATTATGGTTAGGCAAAGGTTTAGGAACAGTGTGATAAATTCGCACAGTTTCCCAGGAGCGGATGCGGACTCTGACCACAATTTAGTTGTTATGAAATGTAATGTTCGTTTCAAGAAGATAAGGCAAGGGCGGCGGGTTAAAAAATGGAATTTAGAAGCAGTAAATGGATTAACGAGGAAGGAGTATCAGCAGGCTGTAGAGAAAATGATGGATGACGGTAAAGAACTGAGTACTATCGAAGAAAAATGGGAATGTATCAAGAAAGGGATATTGGAAGCCGCTAAAGACACTATAGGAACCGTTAACGGGAAAAGGATAAGGAAACCATGGGTAACGGATGAGATGATTGCAAAGATGGATGAGAGAAGAAGATGGAAAAATGTAAACACAGAGTTAGGCAAAATGAAGTACAAAGAGTTAAACAATAAATTGAGAAGGGCCACAAATAAAGCAAAAGAAGAATGGTGGAAAACGCAATGCGAGGATATGGAAAGTTTACAGAAGAAGGGTGAAATTGGTGCTCTATACAGCAAGGTTAAGTTATTATCGGGAAGTAAGGTAGAACAGTTTACATACCTCGGAAGTGTTTTGGACGAACACGGTCAAAGTGGTAGGGCGTAAGGAGAAGAATTGCGCTAGGCAAGGAGGCATTCTCAAGGAGGAGGGAGTTGATGACGGGGACGTTGAGTAGGGAGGTTAAGAAAAGACTCGTAAACACTCTGATATGCAGCGTAGCTATGTACGGCGCGGAAACGTGGTCGCTGAAGCAGGAGGATAGACGTAGATTGGAGGCTTTTGAAATGTGGGTGTGGAGAAGAATGGAGAAGGTGAAATGGACCGAAAGGAAAACAAATGAGGAAGTACTAGAAATGGTGGGGGAGTAGAGGGGTTTGTTGAGAGAAATCCTATGGAGGCAGGAAAAATGGATGAAAGGCGTATTGAGCGGTAGTGGAATGTTGAAGAAGGTATTAGAGGGGAGAATGTTGGGCAAGCGAGGTAAGGGTAGGAACAGGATAGGGATGTTGGACGGGATGAACGGAGGAAAGAAGTACACCGAGATGAAGAGGGACCTGATATAGATTAGTTTGATAGGTGGGGAGTCACAAAATGTTTATTTGATAGTTGTGTCCATCCAAAAACCTACCTTAACCGGTAGATTACCTAATAATAATATATATATATTTTTTTTATTTGCCTTACTCTCTATCCTTTTGTTGATGATATATATATATATATATATATATAAAACCATAAACACAGTAATCAACCCGAAGGTCGGTTTATTAGGTGATGGTAGAGCTCACCAATGTACCAAGCCCGACGGCGTGTGAATATTCACACATCAGGGTAGGGGGGCCAGTTCCTTTCCCTGTGCCGGTCATGGTTTCCCAGGAAGATCTGGTACCCGAAAAAACAACTAGCTTGGACGGAGCTGCAGGTGCCCAAAGTGCCTTGCCCGGGAATCGAACCCGGGACCCTCCGGTCAGCAGTCCAACGCTCTACCCGCTAGACCACCGCGACCCGCGTATATATATATATATATATATATATATATATATATATATATATATATATATATATATATATATGAGGAAGGCAACGGGAAACCACCTCAATTATGATTCCCAAGAATGTAATGATGGACACTATAGATAATGAGTCCTGGCAACTACGGGACTCGGCCGTCTGTCGTGCCCGGCAGCGGCAGGGGCAAGGCTTCTGCGGTCGTCATCCCACGAAACCCTTGCAGGGAATGAATAACTGCAGCAGGACAGAAGAGTCAGAAGAAGACGAAAGTAGTTAGAATAGGAACCTGGAACGACAGAACAATGTTGAGAAGAGGCAAATTAGAAAATATTAAGTAAGAAGGCAAGATCTGTGCTAACAGTTAAAGATGAGTGGGGTAAGATAATAGTTGAACCAGGAAAAATCCAAGACAGATGGAAGGAATATATAGAAACACTGTATGGTAAAGAACTTAGGCCGACAAGGTTAGACATAGAAAAGGAACGTGACGTAGAAAAAGAGTGCTTAGGTCCAGGCATACTCGATGATGAAATAGAAAGGGCATTAAAGGAGATGAAAGCAAATAAGGCTGTGGGGGTGGACAATATTCCTGTAGAAATGTTAAAATGGTTAGGAAAAGGTGGGAAGAAGGCCATATATGGTCTGATTCGTAGTATCTATGAGGAAGGAATCTGGCCGGAAGATTTTGTGAGATCGGTGTTAGTTCCTATTCCAAAAAAGGCAAAGGCTTCGTCATGTGAGGATTACAGAACGATAAGTTTGATATCCCACGCAGCTAAAGTTATTCTCAGGATCATCAACAAAAGGAAAGAGAGTAAGGCAAATGATTACTTAAGGGATGATCAGTTTGGGTTCAGGAAAGAAGAGGTACGCGTGATGTCATTGCAGTAATGAGATCACTAGTCGAGAGGAATATAGAATACAATCAGGACGTTTTTGCCTGTTTTGTAGATTTCGAAAAAGCGTTTGATAGAGTGAATTGGAAAAAAATAATGCGTGTATTGCAGAAAATAGGAATGGATTGGAGGGACAGGAGACTGATCCGAAACCTGTACATGTCTCAGACTGCTCAGGTGCGAGTGGGGAACGGAGAGTCCGGATGGGCAGTGTTAGGAAGAGGTGTAAGGTAGGGTTGCCCATTGTCACCGGTACTGTTCAACGTATATGTAGAGGAAATGATTAAAGAGGCATGGGAAGAACTAGAGGTAGGAATAAAAGTCGGTGGGGAATTCGTAAAATCGGTTAGGTTTGCTGATGACCAAACATTATTTGCTCAGTCAGCCAAGGGGTTGCAAGCATTGCTGAGTGAATTAGAGGTTCAGTGCGATAAATATGGGATGAGAATCAATATTAATAAAACAAAGGTTATGCGATTTTCCAGAAAGAAAAAAGCTAAATATTAAAATAGGCGGGGCAAAAATAGAGTAGGTAGAACAGTTTAACTATCTCGGAAGTGTTTTGGACCAATACGGTCGAAGTGGTAGGGCCGTAAGGAGAAGAATTGCCCTAGGTAAGGAGGCTTTCTCAAGGAGGAGGGAGTTGAAGACGGGGACGTTGAGTAGAGATGTTAAGACAAGACTCGTAAAAACTCTGATATGGAGCGTAGCATACGGTTTTGACCTGACTTAACTTAGATCTTCTCTTTCTAGAAAATCACATAACATTTGTTTTATTTATATTGTTTCTTATCCCATATCTATCGCACTGAATTTTCAATTAATTCATCAATGCTTGCAACCCCTCGGCGACTGACGAACTAGAGCTTGGACATCAGCAAACCTTACAGATTTGACGAATTTCTTGGCGATCCCCTGCCTCCAGTTCTTTCCATGCCTCTTTAATTATATCCTCCTTCATCGAACGTTTTTATGACCAAACGGGCCTAACTGAGGAAGTTCCTCTTATATACTCCTATCAACTATATTTAAAGGGTGTCTTACGATATTCTTCTTATTTTTATTCAGACGAGCAGATAAGGTTCTTTCCATCTGTTATCCTGTTTCTCAGGACTGAAATCAATTTCATCTTCCCTTCACTCTTACGTGGATCTCAGTCAAGTGCTTCCTACTTATTCATTTTACAGAACGGCGGACCTAATTATCCTTCCTTCGAAGCGAACTTTATTTTTGAAAAAAATGACGGAAAATGAAATCGTCCTTAATTTCTCGCGCCCGAACCTCGGGGGATGTTTAATAATGGCCTTAATTAAAAGGGGCGACGGACAGAAATTAAGAGACAGCGGATTTCGGGTTTCGGTTTCACCGGTTTTATCTCCTCGCTCACCCTCCTGGCGCCACGTGAGATCTAGTAACCACTTTCTGGGGGAGGTTGAGTAAGTGGAGGGAGGGTGACGTGAGTCTTCGTTTGGAGGATGTCTATGGAGGAGGAACGGGAGAGTGTTTGTTGGAGAAGTATGGGAGGGCGAGAGAAGAAGACAAGCATAATCAGAGTTGGAGCAAGTAGATAACTCTGAACACGGGTTTTCTCCCTGCGAGAAGTTGTTCCAGAGCGGGGGAGAGAGAGAGAGAGGAGGAGGGTGTGGGGGGAGAAGAGGGGGAGTGGTAACATAGACGGGAGAGACGGTGGTGTTTTCGTGGAAACACGCAAGATGGCGAGATGGCGGGTAGCGTAGGGATGAAGAGAGAGAGAGGGGGGCGGTGGGCGAGAAGGAGGAGGAGGAGAGGGCGAGAAAAGTAAGGGAAGGAACTCCTTAGAAAGACAACCGAGAGGAGGGGGGAGAAGTCATGGGAGTGTTTTGAATGCGCTCTGAAGGTTTCCCGGGCAATGGAAGGGGGTGGCTGGGTAAGGGAGGCGAGGGGTGTTCCCGCGGTGGGAAGTCGGAGATTTTCCGCGCGAAGATGTAACTGGAGAGTGGCAAGGGACGGTGGAGAGGATCATAGTTTTCTCTGCCGAAATGAGGTAGATATAATACGTGACGGTGCTGGACCATAAAGAGGTACGAGATGAGGGGAATGAGGGAGGGGCTCCTTGGCGGGGATATGCTGGGATTAGTTTCAGAATGGCGTAAAATAAAAACTCATTCCCTGCAAATGCACGGTCTGTGCTCGCCCCACTCCTGCTGCGCAAAGCGTTTTTCTTATGTTTCTGTTTTTCATTCACCAAACGCAGGTCACTGTATGCTAAATAAATGTATTTGCTGCCCCCAACTGGGTGTGCTTCACTGCGGACTTATCGTTTACTCATTCTTTTATCAGCACTTTGTTAACTGAAAAAATTATATGCCGTTGTTTTTAAGCAATATATTTACAAAAATAAATGGAGGACTAAGACTATTAATATTAGAGACCCTAGGGAGAATGTCTTGAGGCTAGATCAACAAATATGGATGTCCTGGATGGAAGAGATTTCTTTCAACAATATATATATATATATATACTATATATATATATATATATATATATATATATATATATATATATATATATATTCGTACTACAGACAAGCTGTGTATGTGTAATTTCTTTCGGCGGGGAGTAACGTCCTCTGCTACCTACCCAGAGGTCGCTGGTTCGATTCCCGCCTTGGGAGGTTTTTCTCCACCCATGGCTTGGGCATTTGCAGTTTTTTCATTGTTATACGTTGGTCAAAGGCCAAACCAGATTAATGTGAAATAAATACATTTAAAATACCTGATTTACAAAAAAACGAATTAACATTAAGGGATAAAATTAAGTATAAAACAAAAAACAACATTTTATAGCTATCATTTTTATGTGGCACCTGCTGTCAAGCCAAAACGAACTGGCTTAGCAGGACCAGAATGAGTAATTCATTTATATTATTCAATTTTTTCTAACGTAGTATATGATTAAGATTATATTACTGCTGTATATGATGAAAAAAAGTTGATGCAATCAAAACTTTTTCCATTTCATTGACCTCGTTTGAAATCAGTGCTAAAAAGATATTTATTATTGATTATTCGAGCAAGTTGATAATTCGAGTTGTTGATGATAGAAAAAGTCACACAATATACATACTTTGCGTCCCACAGGAAGTATGTTACTTCTTCAGCTAGTATATTGTTGCAGTTTCTGCATCCCTGATGATGCCATAATGTAGTGAAACTAGTCCACGAAGTTTCGGTATTAACCGTCTCTCATATGGTCACCTAGGCATATTCCCTCGTTTAGAATTCTCGGTTCTTAGGCGGTAAAGGGCAAACGTGTTGCATGTAAACTTGAGAAGAATTTGAGGAAGGAATATTTACCATCAAATAAATTGTAAAACTACTAAGTAATATAAAGCTAGAATTAAGCGTTTACAATTGTAATTGAACTTAGTCAATGTATGTTGGACTAGGTAATAGGGTAAAAATACGCAATGTTGGTCAGGCTATATCGGATACATGAAAATATGGCAATTTTTTTGGAAGATTTATAGATTGAAAAAATCAATTTTTTGAAAAAAAGATTTTTTCAAACTCAGATTACGGTATTTTTGACTGAATATTGAGATATAAATTCGTTCACTTCAATGTGCATCGACAATTAAACTGTAGAATTTCCTCGGTAGCTATTATATCATTTACAAGCATACATAATGAATAATACCGACAACTGAGTTGACCCTTCGTTCATTGTAAAAAGCTGCAACAAAATTCGATAGTCGCGGCATATTTCTTGAAGAGTTAACTTTTGAAGTGCATCAGTACCTACATACGAATTTGGCGTTCATTATGTCTGAGAAAATAAAATCCCATTTGTCCAAGCTATCTGATAAATCTCGTGCACACTGACGCCCACACGCGGGTCTACAGCCCGCGATGACGAAACTGCCCTAGTGCATATATAGGCCTAAAATATGAGTTCAATCCAGTTAATTTATTTATTATTTATTTATTTTCCCTACAACGCACCGATAGGGTGCGTGGCAGGGAGTGAATACACACCAGAATAATTTTACCCGAACATGACCCTACCTAGTTACAGCTGTATGGATTAATTGGTTCTGCGAAGCCGGGTATAGCCACTATTTATAATTTTATTCCCTCGTATTCATTTTGTGCAAGGTTATTGAACATAAAGTTGCTAGTTCGATCGTAAGGCACCTCGATAATCAAAAGTTATTAATGAAAAATCAGCATGGTTTCCGAGAAGGTAGATCCTGCGAGACACAACATGCGCTTTTTGTTCATGATATTCTTATTTCGTGAGAGAGCAATGTTCCAGTGGATGCGATTTTTCTAGATTTTAAGAAAGCCTACGACAAAGTACTTCATAGTAAACTACTACCAAAGCTAGAACCATATGGAATAGATAAAAAATTCCGGAGTTGGATTAAAGACTTTTTAATGGTCGGTTCAAATTGTAGTGATAGATGGAGTTAGCTCAAATACAGTAGAAGTTACTTCAGGTGTTTCCCAGGGAAGTGTCATCGGACCTCTTTTATTCCTACCTAACGCTAACGACATTGACTCCGTAGTCGCTGGTAGGATATGGTTATTTGCCGATGATGCAGTGATTTACCGTGATATCCGTGATCCTGAGGACACAGCAGCATTATCAGATCCCCTTAATGCTATACAACGCAGGTGCGACACTTGGCAATTAGAATAAAAATTAAAAAAGTACTTTGTCATAAATGTTTGCAGCGTAGAGTAGCTAGATAACGTGACGATAAACTTAGTCGCGTATCCAAAATGTTAGAGTAGCTAGGCTGGGTATCACTCACGGAGCGAAGGTTAAATTACAGATTGAAGCTATTGCATAAATTTGAAGATCGTCTCTTTAGCAGTGATGTTAAAATGTTTTATAACCCCATCATACTAAGGTAGGGGAGGTCATTCTAATAAAATGAGAGAGATTAAGTGGAGATCGACAAATAGATTTCAGATGTCATTTTTTCCACGAACAATAAGGGATCAGGATAACATTGTCCAACCGCGGTAATGTCATGTTCGAGTAAAAATTATTATGATGTGTATTCCCCCTGCCACACACCTTAACGGTGGCCTGCAGTGTACATAAATTAAAAAGCACACTGTTTCAACGGTTCCTTGACTCTGGAGTGTGGTATTGTACCCATGTTTTGTTCACAGATATATATCGACGCAGAAACTAGTCAGGATTGTGACATAAAAGTGCCAAATCAGGCGCCAAATCGACCAAACTATTGCTCCACTGGGTGGAAACCCGCCACCCATCTTGCAGAAATTTATTCACCCCTAAGTTTTCATGTAAAATTGAAAAAAACACACATTGTGCAGTCTTTGGCTTAAACTATTTCGCGAAATTGGATTCGTAGAAGATTCAAAACCATAAAGTGGATTTTGTCAATCATTTCGGAGAAAGTCCCTTCAACTGGACGGTCCGAGCGATGTTCATCGTTTGCCTTGTACGGCCACGTTTATACTCAATTACCCAATTTTAGAGGGTCCCGAAGACAGAAGAAGATATGTCATGAATTTTATCCAATCTAGCTATCATATCTTACGGTGTTGAGCCTCTGAAATAGAATTGTTTAATCGCTGCAGTGAACTCATTTTTTTCAGTTTTCTAATTAAAACAATATTTTTTTGCTTCGAACGACCATGAAAATGAAACCACTTTGTGGATATTGTTGAAACCTTAACAGCAGTATTATGAGAGATACGGTTTACTAAATGCAAACCTTCTCCGATGCTACACGCTTTCTCTCTTGGATTTTCTAAGTAATTTATTAACCAACCGTGTAGGTCCATTCTTTTGATGAGAATAAGACATGCCGAAAGGACAATTATGGCAATGCAGACAAATAACAGTTTTGGGAGAAGGAAATGTGAAGGAGGAATGAACATACATGGGCTAGAATTCCTAATCCCGCTCTTCGTGAAGCACGTAAACCTTGGATCAGTTTAGCATCCATTCGGAGTTACCGGGAACTAAACTTCTCATGTCTCTCCGAAAGCCAACAACCTGGGAATAGGGCTCTGCAAGCCGAGACCACTTCGGAATAAGTCGGGGTGCTAACTGCATCTCCTTCATCACTCATTTACGCATTTAAAAACTGAAATTACGTACCAGAATCTCAAGTGTTGCGCGCGACACTGCAAAAAGAACGGACTCTCATTTCTTTTAACAATGTGAGCATTCAAATTTTTAGGGGCATTTCCAATGCTCCTAGAACGTTTTATCTGAAATATTTACGGAAATCAAAGTGCAAGTAAAAAACGATTGGGAAGATTTGTTTCTTTTTTGGGTCCGATTTTTTTGGAATGGGAGAGGAACGGGGATCGGGATTTGTTGGAAGCATAGTTGTCGGGCAGGTGGGATTAAGGGCGACATTATCTGAATGAATGGTAACGAGGTTTGCTGCCAATATCCAACTACGTTTCTTCCACCGCTTCACTTCCCAGGGGGAAAAGAACCGCACTCTTCAGGCAAATGCATTTTTTAAAGGCTCACTTTGGGTGGAAAGGGGGTTGTGTAGTACAGCTGGAGGAAGTAGTGGTCGCGGCGATCCTTTTTGATTTCGTGACCTTTCTGGTCGGGAAGTTTGCTTGAAGTCAAATTATTTTGGTAAACTATCCAGGTCCTTAGATGGCCCACATGCACGGTTTACATACGGAACAGATTAATGAGAGCTTAGTGCTGTTAGTGAAGGCGTGTGACAAAAAATGATAAATTCACCCTCTTTACTCGCAAATCCTTTGTTTGCGCATAATACGTACAATAAACAACTGTTTTTTGCTTTCATAATAATACATGATACTGCTTCTCTCATAATGAGGCCATGCTCGTAATAATTCAAGGATTATGATGCATTTCAGGGTGAATTTTAAAATTCCAGGTCCATATCGGGACGTGGTAGTCCAGTCGGTAGAGCGTAGGACTGATTAACGACCGGACGGCCGGGCTTCGATTCCCGGGCATGCTTCCCTGGGCTTCTGAGCTGTACGATTTTTCGGGTGCCAGATATTCCTAATAGGAAAAAATAGGCGGCAGAATGGAAAGGAATTGATCTCAGTTGTTCTCTAGTTGTGTAAATTTCACACTTCGAAGGCGGCTTAGTATTGGATGAGCTCTACCCTCACCTATGAAACCGAGCTTCGGGTTGAATTCCTAAAGTATTAGCAGAATAAAACTAATGATTGCATGAAAATAATATATTTTTCAGCAAAAGTACATAAGAATGAATGAAAAAAGAATTTTGTTCGTACCGCGTTTGTATGCGGCACTATGGTAGGAAATTTTTATTCCCATCATTCACCTATTATGACAGAATGATATTAAAAACCTTTCCCTTAGTCATGCCTTTCATTTGTTTGTTTCGAAACAATAAATTTGTTTTGTTTTTTATATTTTTTGCATATTAAAAATGTGTTTGATAGTTTATTCGCGGTTGAATTGTCCATGTCTGGTCATTTGAATTGTGTTCTCAAAAGGAGCATTCATATTTAGAAACCACTCCCTCTGAAATTCTTTACGCGGCGCATTACCTATGATTATGTATTAATCCGCTTCAATGTGCAAACAATTGGATTAGGCATTAAACTAGTGCCCATAGCAAACGAAAGAGCGGAAAACTCTCCCAGTGACTAATAGCAGAATGGGTGTTTGTGCAACGGTCGAATTGTCGCGGCATTGGAAATATAGTATAATTCAAATTTAACCAATCACAAAATTGATAAAAAGAGAAAGTCGGCGGTGTTGTATTGGTCGGATTGCACTCCATTTTCCTGAATAATGTCATCTGGCTAAAATTCCCGATGGCGTACTTTTTAGCTGACGCAATAAGTGCCACGGGAAAAAGTAGGAAAAAATTTGGATGACGAGTTCCGAAATGGCTTGGCGAGAAAAAAAAGATATACCCTGACCGCCTTTCCATGGCGACACAACAATCGGTGGCCAAATTCGGAGACCAATCGATGCCTAACGAGCTCGGACATCTCAAAAGAAGGCGAACTTCCTTCGAAGGGATCATTTAAGGCGTCTAATTGGGAAATTTGGACACGGATCCCAACTTACCTCACGGCCTGTTATTCGCATATCGAATCCTCTCCCCACACGCGACATCGCGCCTACTCTTAATGACTTGGATGGAAGCCGGAAGGGGGTATATGTTTTACAAATGAGCAGTGGGAAAGAGGAAGAAGTTTGGGGAGGAGTGAGGTTTCGGTGCCTTGGCGAATGTGGAGTCGTCAGTTTGGGGGAAGTGTGGGGAGGTAGGAAAGGGAATTTGATGGGATCTCGCGGTGGTGCTTTATTGAGTAGGAGGGAGGTTTTAGGGGGCGGTGGCCTCAGGGGTTAAGGTGACCGATTCCCCGCCCTCCTTGGCCCCCCATCCACATCTCTCTCCCGGTGCGAGAGAGGCGGTGGGTGGCCAGGAAGAGGTGGTTTAAGGAGAGGGGGGTTCGTCTGTGTGTGTGTGACGGGGAACATCTCCTCCGCACTGCAGGTGTTCCATTGATCCGACTCTTTCTTTCCCTCACGGGAGAGAGAGAGAGAGAGAAAGAGGAAAAGAGGTTCGGTGTGTCCCTCCCAAACCCTTCCCCTTCCTCAAGTGTACCCTTCTTCCCGTGGAAAAGGATTCAAGCTACACCCCTCCTTTCTGCCCTTCCCTCTTTGCCCTCATCCATCCTTCCTTTTCCTGTCCGCCTCCGTCCTCTCTTCTCTTCATCCGTCCGTCCACCGCGATATCGCTTACATCCCACCACCTTCCGGCGCCAACCACGGGAGAGGGGTGTCTTGCTTTTCTCTTATTTTTTTAATAGACATTTTTGACCCTACTTTTTATCCTTTGGTAAAATTTATTCATAAAAAAATTCTTCTCGGGTCCCTCCCTACCCGCGCGTTTCGCTTCTTCGCCTCCTCGTCCTTCGCCCGTGTTGTGGAGAGGTGCGGAGGCAGGTTTAGGTTGTGGGAGGAGGAAGAGGAAGGGGACGGCGGTTCGGTGGAGACTTTTTTTTTTAAGTCATCCAAGGGAGTTCAGACGGAGGAGGTTTAAGGGTTTTATCAGCGGGTTTGGGGATTTCTTGAGAAAGAGGACACGGGCGAGTGATGAGGCAAGTTCTGAGGGGGTAGTGGGTGCGGAAGGAAAAAGACGTCGGGAAAAGATTTTTGGCCGGCGTCTTGTGACGTCGGAAGGAGACTTAACGGAGGCGAGGGCGGAAAATTCGACGGGGATGGGAGAGACGGAGTGGGGGGTTGTTGGTCCCCATATTCGGTCACGCCAATTTGGTCCTTCGGTATGGGTGAGGAGGCGAGAATTTTGAGTTGCTGAGGTGGTAAGCAGCAGAGGTGCAAGGGGCGGGTGGCGACTTGGTGAAGGTGAGAATCCACCGCCACCCGGCGATGGTAAAAATGAGGGTTTGATTTCTCGTCATAGAGAAAGAGAGAGGGTCGGAGAGCTTCGTATTAGGGGAGGAGGGGGTTCTCTTTCGTTCGTAGAAAAGGGGTCTAGGAAAGTACGCTGCGGGTAAGCAGTTTCTGTAAGTTGTTGGTTGGATGTCTCGATTTGGGCTGCAATTGGTGTCACCTTTGGTTCTCTTTAAATCTCCCTGGGGTCTCTGGCGAGAAATATTGCGATAGTACCATTCAATTATTTTACTTGTTTAGTTACTCTTACAGGATTGCAGTCCTGTCTCATTGTCGTTAATGCGGAGCCTGTCGAAAAAGGAACCGAACTTGAATTTTTCCTGCACAGAGTAGTGGTGCTAGGGTAACCCCACTGTCCACAGATGGACCACTAGATTATGTCAAAGAGTGCAAGAACTAGGGTCATTTTAACGCCTTACAGGGAGCACAACCACACACACATACCACAACTGGCAGAGGCACTGACATTGGTGTTTGAATGTATATGTATACTATATATATATATATATTTATTTATTAGGTAATCTACCGGTTAAGGTAGGTTTTTGGATGGACACAACTATCTAATACATATTTTGTAACTCCAAACAAAACCCAATCAAGCAACCTACTCTACATCAGGCCCCTCTTCATCTCTGTGTACTTCTTTCCTCCTTTCATCCCGTCCAACATCCCTATCCTGTTCCTACCCTTTCCTCGCTTGCCCAACATTCTCCCCTCCATTACCCTCTTCAACATTCCACTACCGCTCAATACGCCTTTCATCCATTTTTCCTGCCTCCATAGGATTTCTCTCAACAAACCCCTCTCCTCCCCCACAATTTCTAGTATTTCCTCATTTGTTTTCCTTTCGATATATATATATATATATTTTTTTTAAGGTAATCTACCGGTTAAGGTAGGTTTTTGGATGGACACAACTATCAAGTAAACATTTTGTGACTCCCCACCTAGCAAACTAATCTATATCAGGTCCCTCTTCATCTCGGTGTACGTCTTTCCTTCCTTCATTCCGTCCAACATCCCTATCCTGTTCCTACCCTTACCTCGCTTGCCCAACATTCTCCCCTCTATTACCCTCTTCAACATTCCACTACCGCTCAATTCGCCTTTCATCCATTTTTCCTGCCTCCATAGGATTGTCTCAACAAACCCCTCTCCTCCCCCACCATTTCTAGTACTTCCTCATTTGTTTTCCTTTCGGTCCATTTCACCTTCTCCATTCTTCTCCACACCCACATTTCAAAAGCCTCCAATCTACGTCTATCCTCCTGCTTCAGCGACCACGTTTCCGCGCCGTACATAGCTACGCTCCATATCAGAGTTTTTACGAGTCTTGTCTTAACATCCCTACTCAACGTCCCCGTCATCAACTCCCTCCTCCTTGAGAAAGCCTCCTTGCCTAGCGCAATTCTTCTCCTTATGTCCCTACCACTTTGACCGTATTGGTCCAAAACACTTCCGAGATATGTAAACTGTTCTACCTGCTTTTTATATATTATTTATATAAATAATTTTATTTTATAATATATTTTTTATTTTCCCCGCCTATTTTAATATTTAGCTTAGCCTTTTTCTTTCTGGAAAATCGCATAACCTTTGTTTTATTAATATTGATTCTCATCCCATATTTATCGCACTGAACCTCCAATTCACTCAACAATGCTTGCAACCCCTTGGCTGACTGAGCAACTAATGCTTGGTCATCAGCAAACCTAACCGATTTTACGAATTCCCCTCCGACTTTCATTCCTACCTCCAGTTCTTCCCATGCCTCTTTTATCATTTCCTCAACATATACGTTGAACAGTACCGGTGACAATAGGCAACCCTGCCTTACACCTCTTCCTAACACTGCCTATTCGGACTCTCCGTTCCCCACTCGCACCTGAGCAGTCTGAGACATGTACAGGTTTCGGATCAGTCTCCTGTCCCTCCAATCCATTCCTATTTTCTGCAATACACGCATTAATTTTTCCCAATTCACTCTATCAAACGCTTTTTCGAAATCTACAAAACAGGCAAAAACGTCCTGATTGTATTCTATATTCCTCTCGACTAGTGATCTCATTACTGCAATGGCATCACGCGTACCTCTTCCTTTCCTGAACCCAAACTGATCATCTCCTAAGTAATCATTTGCCTTACTCTCTATCCTTTTGTTGATGATCCTGAGAATAACTTTAGCTGCGTGGGATATCAAACTTATTGTTCTGTAGTCCTCACATGACGAAGCCTTTGCCTTTTTTGGAATAGGAACTAACACCGATCTCACAAAATCTTCCGGCCAGATTCCTTCCTCATAGATACTACGAATCAGTCCATATATGGCCTTCTTCCCACCTTTTCCTAACCATTTCAACATTTCTACAGGAATATTGTCCACCCCCACAGCCTTATTTGCTTTCATCTCCTTTAATGCCCTTTCTATTTCATCGTCGAGTATGCCTGGGCCTAAGCTATCTTCTTCTACGTCATGTTTCTTTTCTATGTCTAACCTTGTCGGCCTAAGTTCTTTACCATACAGTGTTTCTATATATTCCTTCCATCTCTCTTGGATTTTTCCTGGTTCAACTATTATCTTACCCCACTTATGTTTAGCTGTGAGCACAGATCTTGCCTTCTTACTTCCCGATAATAACTTAACCTTGCTGTATAGAGCATCAATTTCACCCTTCTTCTGTAAACTTTCCATATCCTCGCATTGCGCTGTCCACCATTCTTCTTTTGCTTTGTTTGTGGCCCTTCTCAATTTATTGTTCATATATATATAAACAATATATATATATTCATTCAAATAGAAATAGGTATAAGGAAAGGGGATAGGAAAACACATAAAAGGCGAACACAGGACATGTGGGGAAGGCGGTTTTTGAGCAGATCACGAAAGTAAAAATATTTCCTTATCCGGGATAAGGAGATATTTTTACTTTCGTGATCTGCTCAAAAACCGCCTTCCCCACATGTCCTGTGTTCGCCTTTTATGTGTTTTCCTATCCCCTTTCCTTATACCTATTTCTGTTTGAATGAATATTTGTGCGCCGTATGGCGGGATTTTCAAGTTTGAATATATATATATATATATATACACACACAAACATATATATATATATATATATATATATATATATATATATATATATATATATATATATATATATATATATATACATTCATACACGAAATCCCACCATACGGCGAACAAATATTCATTCACATAGAAATAGAGATAAGGAAAGGGGAAAGGAACGAAAAGGACGAACATAGGAAAGGTGGGGAAGGCGGATTTGAGCAGATCACAGATTTCGAGTGACAAGTTTTAAGTAAGACATGATGTGAAACAAAATGGCGGAGTGTCACCGTAGCTGTTCTAAGAGTACATGTGAAAGTGTTTTAATAGTGAGTGCAGGTAGGTATCATTATCATCCTGGGTTGTTCTGCCGCGTGACAGTTTCACTCTCGGTTGATTTCTATGTCTAGCTGTCCTCTGGCATTCTCTTGATTTCTTCGTATTTTTTTCCAATCATAACCAAGTCCAACACCGTATCTCTCTTTCTCCATCGTCCTCCCTTCCTTTATATCATTCCCTCTGTGTAAGTCTCCTGCAAACACTCATTCTTCAATTTTTGTCCTAACCAATTCATCTATCTTCGTATTCTTCATTTTCCCTACCAATTGTCCCTCTTCTCCATTCTTTCGTAGCACGTCCCCTATCCTCCCAACTGATTCCTTCCATCCTCCTGCAGATCCATATTACGAAGTACTCATTTCTTTTTACTTCATCTTTCCGCAAAGGTCGTATCTATGCTTCGTATCTATTACTCAGTTCCATTTTAAAAGATCAACGCAGCAGTTGCTTCTTATTTATAATTTTCTCTTTTGCCAGAGATATTCTTGATTTGATTTTCTTGAAAAAGGAATTAGTTATTAAGATTGTAAATGCACGAGTGCCGTTATTCAATCGTTCGATCTGTTGTATTAATGAGAAATAATGCAAAATCAACGAGTGAGATCAGGGGATCATGAGGCAAAGCGAATATAGTAGAATGGCGGAAGGAAGGTGGTAGGATAGAGCTGTTGTGAGATTTCTAACTTTTGTTATCAGTATCATCTCGGATTAACAGTCTTCGTGCTTGTATGCAACATGGATAAAAAATAAGCCTGTGAATCCGTTAATAATGATTTATGTGTTCTTATGCGACCAATTAATTAATTGGTAAAATTCCTTGTTTTTTTTCAAAAGAGGAAAAAGTAATATTTTTAGTTAATTTTTAATTCATTTTTTCAAATTCTCATCAAGAAAATATTTCACATTCCATCAATGAAACACTGCGTCAGGCATATTTGTTTTTTATATTATGGTGAAGTTCTTTTCACTTTTGACTCTTTTAGAGTTGCTTTATTTTTAATTACGAAGAATAAAAGTGAGAAGAGGATTTTTTGGATATCCAGTTTTTTGCCTTGCCAATTCATTTACGGGATTTGTTTACGTTCCTCCAGTGACAAACTATGTTTTTAATGCGACGGAGAATAAATCATTGCCAAAATCGAACCAAGAGTTTTTTCCCCCGTTCGCTTCATGAGCTGTCGCTTGGCAATTCTTGCAGTCCTTTTACGCAGATTGCCTAAAATGTTTTTTTTTGGAAACGACGATCATAAAGTATACAGCCAAAAAACATCACAATTACAAAAAATGCTGCTTTTCGCCGTGTATGGTTAATGGATGAATGTGAATTCTCTTGTACCCCGTTCATTTTTTTAGATGAAAAATTTGAGAGAGAGAGAGAGAGTAAAGCATATTTTTGAAAAAAATGAAATTATCTACGACATTAATTTTGGGTTGGTTATCATTCTAAATGTTTTGTTATTAAAATTGCAGTAGTGAGCACTTTTTAATTTAGCTTCCCAAAATATCTCTTTGATGTGTTTAATGTTTCTGTTAAATGTCTCAATAAATGTTATCTGCATGAGTCAAGTGTCGGCTCTGCTTTCGGTTCCGACATTTGTTTGGTGTTAAATATTTAATTACCTTGCGTTATCCTTCAGAAGCCTTTACGGCATTCTTTATTTTTTTCCAATATTAGTTCGAGATTTTGATGTTCTTTTTCCGGAAAGTGTTAAAATATGTTCTTCATCTGTAAACGAGAATGTTCCTGCTTAATTACGAATTAAATGAAATTATAAATGATTGAATCTTTTCAAACTTAATTTCCCTTAGTTTATCCAGTGGTTTCTGTATTTTCATCATTCTTTCATAACAATCAGAATTCCAAATTATTCTAAACAGCACGAAACACATTTTTTCATTGGGGAAACAGTAAATAAATACATAAATGTTGAATAAAAGTCTAAAATGGTATCAACATCCGCTGATGTTCGGTGCATTCCGTCTTAAATTAGTTTAATATTTATAATACTATTGATGTACGCATTTAAAATTAATGTCATTAATCAATTGAAGTTTTTAAGATGCCACATATCATAAAAACTACCAGAATATTTTTGAAATAAAGAGCAATTTTTCAGTATTTTTCACACACAAACACGTGTATTACGCAATCTTCCTTTTACCAACGTGTGCGTCTCACCCTATGCATTATTTCCAATATTCCTGATAGTGTTTTTGATGTTATTTATTTTTACAGTACAAGAAGTTCACCAATTGAATTTTAAAAAATTATAAGAAATTTACTACTGGAATTGTTCGAACTTTTACAACGGAACGTAAGGTTAAATGGATAGGTAGCGACGTGTAGTAAGTGAGCGACGGAAAGTATTTATATCAAAGAAATTTCAAAGGGAAGGAGAGAGGAAAAAATATGTAAATCCGATCCGATGGCATGGTCATCTTAGTCAGGTCAACTTAGAAAGAATGGTTACTGAATGACTGCTCAATGGATCGAGAGAAAGTAGGGTGGAAGTGGGAAAAAAGAGAAGGGAAGGCGTAGTTAATATTCCTATTTGGTTAAATTCTTTTTTCAAATTTATCATTCGTTCATCATGATTTTCCCTAGAAACCCTCGATTTTCTTACCGAGAACTGACTGATCCGAAAAAAAAGCGTTTAATATTCGAATATTTTCATCTCAATAAATGAATGATCTTTCTAAGGATGTCGTATAGACATTTTTGATAACCGTGAGGGCTTGGCATTTAGGCAGAATGAAAATTTTGAAATGTCCTGGAGGGATTCACGTGTATTGCGATTAGATATGTCATTGCCGACGACATACGTATCTTATTTAAATTTTGAAGGAAGTGTACTAAATTAATTGTCTTCTCTTCCACGTATTGCTTATCTATGAGGATCATTTGCAACAGCACGACCCAAAGGGTTAATCTCAATGTTTGAGGGGACCGAAACTAGTTTACGTCGACGAATAAAACAAAAAAAATTACTATCACTCCCTACTCCAAACAATTTCCGCATCGCTCGAAAAAACCACAATTCCTTGCTCAGTGCATTAGATCGAAGAGGCGTTTTGTTTCCCTCGGGAAAGTTTTATCCCTTCCCTTAAAAGGCTCTCGCAAAGAAACCGCCATTCTTTTGCTGCGCGGGCAATTTAGGACTCTTGGCATTGTATTCCTGCCATGTGAAACACGTGCTACGCAGCAATGGGGAGGAACCGCTCGTAAAATCGCTTTTCTGCATCTGTTTTACAGCTTGCAGCGGCTATATATTTGAGATTCGTGCATCAAAGCAGGTTTCTCCATTTTATAATCCTGCTTCTCTCAGCGCTGAAGTGGATTTCCTTGCGTACCAAGGAGGTTCTCTCGATGCGCTCGTACGGATAGACCATTTTCTTTTCTTTCTCAAACGTAGAAGGCGGTAGTTAATTTGCTGAAGTTTAAATGCTCTGCAATAACAAATATACACTATTATATCATTAGCAGTGGGTAAATGCACTCGTATACTATTTACCAATACTGAAAAGGAATACATGCCAAAAGACATTGTCTTTCCTTTTTAATAATCACATTAATGGATGAGGAAAAACCACAGTGTGATTGTATCGATCGATTGTTATTGGCCCAATTTCTTTGGCTTAACAATCTTAGAACAAAGTAACTGGTCACTTACTCGAATTTCGTCTTCCCTGGATGCCTCTGGCGATCCGCTTTACCCTAGGGATCCCGAGAAACCATTGGCTTGTAGTCGGGTGTTCCAGGGTCAAACCAACAGAGTTGATCCAAAATCCATTCCCGAAGCCTGCGTGTTTTTAACATACCCGGTAATAATTCGAATGCACCGTTTTATTAAGTACGCGTATATGATTGATAATAGAGATAGAAGGAAGAATTTCTTGTCATGGTATAAAAAATTAAAATTAGTAACAACGGCTGTTTGTGAGAAATTCAAAGAAGGCAGGAAAAATGGATGCAGGGTATGCAGAGTTGAACTGGATTATTGAATACTGAGGCTAACGGTAGAATATTGGTAGACGAGGTAGAGGCAGGAAAATCATTTACTGTTATGCTGGATGAATGAATATAGGTGGGATGATTGTGGATATGAAAACTGTTTGATGGGGGTTTAAAAAGTGTATCTATAGTTGTCAGATGAGGACATAGAAATGAAGAGGAAGAGATAAGTAGACTGATTGATTTAATTGAAAAAATATGTAAATAGGATCCTCCAAGTTAATGCTAAATCCCGTGTTTTCACCTTATCGATGAAGAGGCATTCTAATGATTAAATTTCCTTCTATGCTGAAAGTGAGTCGTGATGGTGGATGAGTAGTCACTATCGCATTTCATGTTCAAGTCCAAATATCATAGATCTGATAAGGCGATTGATGTTCATTAAACTGGTGAGTTCTCCGTTTGGTTAAGAAGAATTTCGTGAGGGCGTTATTCTCATGGATTTCTATCTAATGAACGATGAGTTAATACTGTGTACATGTATTTGCATGCAGATGGTTAGGAGTTCTTAAAGGGTATACCCAAATTTTTATAGATTGGCTGAATCTTGATGACTTTTTCAATGTACATGTAGTAATAGGTAACTAAAATATAGAGATAACAATAATAAAGAGACTATAGCTCGTTGTGGTAAACTAATTGAAAGTGTAATGATTCTCATCCTGAAACAGTCTCAACTGTTGTTCTGGGTACAGATGTTTTGTCTTTTCTTCTTTATGAGGTTTCTCGATAAAGGTTCGCTTGTTAATTTTTTGGAGGGGGTTCGGGGGACTAATTTTAAAAAATTTTCCTGTATTATTGCCGTACGAGAAAGAAAAAAACTCTCTCCTGTCATCTTGTTAGCCGAGGGAAATTCATTGCAGCAATAAAGAAACAACATCCAAATTTTAACCTAATCCCATCCTGTATATTTTTGCACGATGAGGTTTGGGGGACGGGTGTTGTTGCACCTTCTCGGGGAGAGACAGTTGTTGCAACCAACCCTCTACTCACACCCCTTTTCTCCACCGCCTTCCTCGAAATCACCCTCATCCACCCACCCCCAAAACAAGAGCCTCGCGAGACATATCTCGGATGAATCCCTTGTCTCCAGCCATCAAGAAATGTTATTCTTTCACCCTTCTTCCCTCTCGGCTCACCTAATTTCCGAGAGGAATAGCATTGCCTTCTCCTTTTCATCTTCTCGTCCCCTTTTACGCGTCCCCCCTCCCCCTCGTTTCCATGGTAGCCCTTTTTGAGAGAGACACACGCCTCCCCCTTCTCCTTTCGCGTCTATTTTTTTAATGCCTTCCCCACCCTGGCCAGGCGCCACATTCAGCCCTCCCTATCCACTGCCCCATTCCTCCTTTTTTCTCTCTCTCTCGCTCCCTCCACCCCTCTTCTGTAGCACGCCTTCCTTGAAACAGCCTTCACCTCTCTTTTTCGCGCGTCTCTTAAGGTTCAAGCAAAACACTGGGACGAAGTTTGCGAGTTAATTCCGTTAATTAAAATAGAGGCAGGAACTCACGTGAAAAGGGAGAGTAGTAGTTGAAGATTTGGTTCGGGTGAGCCCTTGAGGGTGGACGAAGGAGGGATAGGACGGTGGAATAGATGAAAGGAGGGCAGGGGGAGGGAGAAGAAGGGTTTGGGGGAAGCTACTCGTGTGTGTGGCGTGGGGATGGATTTCGTTTTGAGGGAGGGATGGGGGTGGAACGGAAAAATTTGAAATGGAAAATGGGTTTGGAGAGAGAGGGAGAGAGAGAGGATTTTGGAGGGGACGCGCTAATGGGATAGGGCGGTAAGAGTCTAAAAGGAAAAAAATTGTGATTAAAAATTATATTTTTTTACCAATTACGACTTTTTTGGAGGAAAAGTTTTATTTAGCAAAAAAAGGAATGTCTAGTGCAAATGTCTCGTATTCAGGTTCCAGTCCATATAAATTTCTACCAAAAAACAGGAACTGTTTAGAGGATCACCTGGATATGGTTTACGTATAGGCCGGGTGTTCTCGGGTATGGGGGGGAATAGAGTAGGCGGCCGGGGATGCTGCGACAAAACGTTTTCCTTGACGTCTTCTCTCCGTTATGTCCTCTCTATTAAACTCCAATCGTGTGTAAAATTTAAGAAAATATAACCCTGAGCATGGATAAAAAATTCTGACCGAAAAGAATAATTAAAACTTGCGAGAAAAATACTACGGTCATCAATCTCATGGCTGTTTTGGATAGTATAGAGTTTGCCTCGAAATCACGGTATGGTCCATGAAGTCATTATCCGAAAGTGAGTCTTATTATCTACTATTATTATTATTGAAATATTATTTTTTCAATTGATGAGATAAGCATTCCTTTTTTCACATGGTATGTCTTTTACCATTGACACTTTTTATAGCATAATGCATTTTTTAAAAAGACGAATTAGTTGGGAGTCTAAAGTCGATTTTAAGGATTTATAGATCTCTAGGCTGTATACCATTTCGTGTAGTTCTTAAACTTCTCTTCACTCAGTACGACTTTAACGGGGGGAATAAAAGTTGGAGATTAGTGTGAAAAGACGATAGGAATCTGAAAAATAAAGTTTCTAAAATAATTTTGATATTCGAGGGAATATTATTAGTATAATAACATTGACCCACAATGGATTTTCCTTCGTAGTAAAATCACATTTCAGTAAATTTACTTCTTAGATACTGAAATATGTATTTTTTTATATGTATCATCCACTTTCTTAGATGTTTTCAAGTGGCTGAGGAAACATTGTTGGTTACAATTAACATATATTTTTGTAGCTTTATAGTTTGAATATGTCCAGGTTCATTTTCATCATACAAGGTTTACTCTGACGTGCTCCTGCTTATCACAAATTTGTGTAATGCAATCGAGTTAATTCGCATGGTTGCATCATCGAAAGATGACTTGATTTTGGAACTCAGACACTTGTGTATCAACTCAGAAGAATGAGCTGGGGAAGCTAGAGAGAAATAATCTAACGATATGGTGGGAAAAGCAAGATATTTTACGAAGCCCGCAGCAATAATAGTGACGAAGTGTTTTGTAGTGAAAAACTTCTGCATGTAAAAAGTGGAGCTGAAATGTAAAATGCTTTAAATTCTTTCTGTGGAAATAAGGAAGATATTTCCGAATTTTTTTTAATATCAATGCTTAGTCTTTAGCATGTACCATACTAGTAAATGTCACCATCACCATACTAGTAAATGTCACTACTAGTAAATGTCACCATCATACTCTCATTGATTCGATCAACCTCTCTTAATATGCTTCTTAAAGGAAGGAAGAATTCTGACCATGATGACATATTGCACTTAATATTTTATAATTATTTGATTAGATGCTCTTTGATGCATATTTATAATTTTTTATATGTTCATAAGATGCAGAGTGGGTTGCTGGATTGGGTTTTGTTTGGAGTTGGAAAATATTTATTTGATAGTTGTGCCCATTCAAAAACCTACCTTAACCGGTAGATTACCTTAAATAAATATGTTCATATATTATTCCATGTAATTAAATATTATCAATCCTTTGCATTGATGCCTACATAAATAACCGCTTGGTCTTAAATAAAGCTGAGTCAATCTATTTTTTTCGATCGCTATTGACTCAAGTCATTGCACTGTCCCTTATCAAACTGAATTGAAACTTAACTTAAATTAAATTGAATAAACTTCAGAATAATTAGGTGAGGGATAACTTATTCACCCCACACATATGACAGACAATCTTATATTAAAATTTGTGAGAGTCCGTATATCTCGGTTGATGGGAACAATAGTAACTACTATCGAGTACCAGATAAACAAGATGGTGTGTTTCAGAAAAGATATTTGCTACACGACATATTTAAATTATCGAGGGATATAAAATTATAAAAAATTCAGGTTCCTCCAAATTAAAAAATTAGGTTCCTTTGTTTTATTTATGGAATTAGATCCGATTTTCTATTCATAAAATCTTTCTTTAACTCCGTATTATATTCATGGCAATTCCTACACCATAAGGCATTTTCTATACTAATACCTTTATGTTTACTTATGCTAACTGTTCCTGTATTTTTTTCAAAACTACTTTAATTTTTCAAGTTTTTTCATGATATGATAAGTCATTATTATTATTTTAATTGAAAATCCTTCTAAATTACTGTAAGGAACGGTGAGAGCACATTATCGCTCTAATGACTTGCTTTCTCATTTGGCGTACAGCTTCTTCGTATGAAATTATTATTCTACAATTTGAAGTATCAGTTAATTATCTTATTCGCGAATTCTTGTCTGAATTTTTTATTGATTTTAGATCTCGTCGTTTTTGTGTCGGCATTTCCGTTAAAGTAGAAGAAAAAATAACCCTTAGGCAAATGCTGGTTCTGATTTAAAGTTAGCAGTTGTGGCCTAAACTTAAGTAGTGAAAATTACTTTTCTATTCAGACACTAGTATAAACTAGATAATAATATGTCATCACATTTTCCATCATCAAAAAGACATCTTGAGGGATACGTGTCAATATATCCGGCGGTTCGGAGAGTACTTGGTCCTAGGTACGTGGAATGATGAAGCAGCGGTTATGCTTGGCGAGGACTACGGTTAAATGGATTAGAAAGAACCTAGACGAGAAAGCCAGCGCCGCTTATTATGATCGGTAAATTGACATGGTGGATGAAGATTGGAGGCGTCGTTGGGAGGGGAGAACGAATATATAGATTGACGAAAGAGAGGGAGAGAGGAATTTGGAGAGGAGATTAAAGATTGCCGAGGAGGAAAATATGGAATTTTGAAACGATGTCGAGTTCCGGGAAGACAGAAGGAGATTGGAGCGTTAAGATTGAGTTTATCTTCTTCCTCGGGAGAGATTTCTGGCAAGGGCAATGGAGGAGACAATTATTGGAGAGAGCTTTTAGGGTCCGTTGCTTTACCAGTCTCCAGGATGCCTTCCAGCATTGGCGGAAAAGTGAACAGAGGGTATATTTTTATACTGCACCCTTCTGGTGAGAGGAAGTGTCTCTTCGCTCATCATTGCATTAAACTTAGGAGTTGTGGACCTGCTCGATGGTTTATTGAGATTTGATGAAGACAAGACGACCGTTTGGTTGGATTAGTTCCGTAATGCCAGGACGTACTTTGGTGCGGCATACTTCGGTTGTCCTTAAAACATATTTTGTTGCAAAAATAGTTTTACTGTTAGCTACCAAAGTGGTTACTCAGAGATCGTATCCGACTTCTTTTAACGACGGGACAATTTGATTTTGGTACTCCACGTGGTCAAAAGATAAAACATTTTGCGTACATTTTCTAAGGAGCACATTATGCTGTAGTAAAGATGCGCTTTGGATTAATTTATACTTGATAATATTTGCGATTAAATGCACGTTGCACCATTTAGAGTTATGCGAAAGAGTAAGAAAGCTTATTCCACAACATAGTAGTGTGCAGGATGGTGTACTCATATTTTCGTAAGTACGGGAATGCAGTGCTTTTGATCGTCTGACAGCGTCTCGAAAAAAACCTTTTTTCGTTTGATAAAATATTGCCATAATTTTTGCATAGAGAAAGCTGTAATCTACAAGATTCTTTTCAATAATTCCTTCTTTGTGACTTGAATAGGTTTCTAAGGTATTCCTTAATTATAAGTCGACGTGCCTTGTAGCTCATATCAGGAATTGGCGGCTTTTATGCACAAAATTACGATTAGAAGCCAAACAACTATATTCTAACTAATATTTTCGGGCTCAGTATTAACTAGATGGGTCTGCATTATGCTCTCTCAATCTAATTTCAGTATCTCTAAAAAATAATACCTTTATCAACTCTATGCGTTAGATTGAATGTTTTTTTGTGAAAATTGTGTAAAGGTTTCTTTTTAAGAATTAAATACCAAGCCTTAAGCATTCTAGAAATATCTCATTTAAGGGGAAACACAAAAGTTTTTAACAGTTTTTTCGAAATTCTCCGCCCAATTTTGTTGCATGAAAACATACGTGAGGAAATGACGTCGGATTGAAGTTGGGATCTTTTGCAGTTTTCGCAATTCGCGTCGTTTGCTCCGCTGTCCGGCTTTGGGGATATAGCTATTTTTTCCCCCAGTGTTCAGGAAACTTTTATTGACGACCTTATGCCGGGAATATTTTTATCGGAGCATGAAACACCCGTCATCTTTCGTCAAGAATTTCTTGTAAACTACGTATCCGTGTTACTTCGCCCTCGTGAAAAAAAATAAGAATTCCTTCCACAGCAACAGAAAATTGTTTCATTCAGGAATACGAGAGTTTGGCGTTTTCATGTAAGGTTTGCAAGAGGTAAACCGTGGAATTTTTGGAATAAATTACGTCGCACTCAGACAGTGCCTTTTCATTAAAACCGTATTCCGTATGTGGTATTGATATGTTTGATCCCATTACTTACAAATACCCAGAATGAATATAATAGGGACGTCTTGATATTTTTTCAAGGTTTGTAACTTGTTTTTTAATGGAAAATTCATATAATGGTGGACAAATAACGTGGATTGATACGATCCATATAACATGCTGTTTGATAAATCAAAACGACATTCATGATTACGCAGATTTTTTTAAACTAAGGATTGGTATAAAATTAGAAAAAAACAATAAATTTGTCCTTGGCAACTAAGTTTTTAATTCATAATTTAACTTTTTCGTTACTCTAAATCGTTACCCTATCGAGGACTCGAGTTGTTGCCCTGTGTTTTCGGGAGGATATATGAATTACGTCATCGTTCCTCAACCATTTTTTCCCTCATGTTTCATGATATTGAAATACATTGAGGGGATACGAGGGGATGAAGAGCTGGGAAAAAATTTTCGAACTCAAAATCCTCGTGTACGGAAAATATAGGCATTCCTTGCTCGTATTTACTCAAGTTCAAGCCGTATGTGAGACGTGGTTGTAACCTAGTAAGTCGTAAATATTCCGTTACTATACGTTGGTATTCTGAATCTACGCGATGCTCTACCAGTGTATCGCCACCATTTTTTGATACTTCGCTAAAATTTACCTCAGCGTGCTTAACTGAGATTCTAGTAACAATTATATTCCCCATTTATCTACGTTTTATGTTTACATTGATTATTTTTCTCCCATACAGTCGCACGTTATCTAGAATTTAGTACAAATTCAGAAAATGTTAAAAAGAACCATGCCCACGAATATGAGATGCATTGTGCCTATATCCAATCATTAGCAGTGTAAATAACCTAATTAATTAGATATTTGTCTACTTAGGAAGCTATTCACATGCTCATGTATTTCGCTTAAATCGCTATTGTACATAATTCCGACCGAATCAACCTGACCAATCATAAACCTGACCGAATAAAATGCTTTAGAAATAATCTCGTAAGTTTGCACCGAAGTACTAATATCCTACTATTTATTCCTATAGGAAGAGTATTTATGGTATTGTATTATGGTATAGTATTGGACGATACTAGCGTCATTATTATTTAATACGCATCATAGTAAGAGCCATAATCACTTTTTCACGTTGCCTTGTGGTAAAATAAAATATGTACACTTCGTTGTAAATTGTGATGGAGTTGAATTACTTTGGTATCTTATGGCGAAATTGTATTGGTTGCTCGTAGAGTTCCATAAATATGCTGTCGGAATAAAAATAGTCTGGAAATATCTGTAGCATGCTCACTTGAACAATTTTCCACATAATGGGAAGCCGATAATTTTATACTCGTGGCGAATCCCTCCTGCGGAAAAAGGTTTTTGATGTTTGCGCAAGTTTTTAATAATTTGAATCGAAATGCGATTCTTTATTTTGCTATTTTCTATTCAAAAGCAACATGCTTCATTACAAATAAAAAAATAAAACGTCGCCATTTTGTAGATAAAGGAAAGAGTACAGAGGAGGGGGTGGTGCACTTTGTATCGGACAAATTTTGTTGCTGTAGCCCGAAGGTTGAAATTCTTCTTTGTTTTTGCGCTTTTATTTCGGAAACAAACCAATAATGAAACGAGTTTTGCGTTTAAATTGAACGATTCGCCGCGTGATGTATTTTACGAGCCAATCAGCTATAAAAATCTCTCCGCATAACTTACACACAGTGGTGCAACATTCTAAAAAAACGCGGACTTTTTTCTTCTTTCTCTCTTTCTCTCACGAGTCAGTACTTGTCTTTTTTTTAATAATATAAGAAGTTTTTGACCGTTCGCCTGGACCCCATTGTTTTAGTTTTTTATTTGAAATAGGATTCCTGCTGACTGAGATCGTAAAAAAAATCCGAAAGCCATAGGTCGTCGTTTCATACGTTTGTGGAAAAGTAAATAAAATATTTAACAATGTTTTTATTTTTGCGTTTCAGTTCTCAAGCGTGTATGATATAAAAAAGTCATTGCATCGTCGAAAAGGTAAATGCCCCTTATGGAAAGAGAGTTTTAAGGGAGAAAGAATAAGAGTTTACCTATGGCCAAGTTAAATCATTTCACTTAAACATAAAAAAAACCAAACAACAAAAGGAGGATATTTTTTTCAAATAATGACCGAATTTTCTCATTATGATATGAAAAAACTCTTTATAAACATTCCTAGATGTGCCGAATGATTATTTTCGTTGTATTTCGTTCGAGGGGCAAGTGAAAATTTAGTTTGCGTCTGGGTAGCAGTCTACCGTTGTTTTTTTATAATTCTCTTTTGCCGAAGTTCTCTTTGGCGGGCGGGGGTCTTCCTTTTAAAAATAAGGGAGAAGGCATGGGAGAGCCACATAACCTCGTGGTTCAACCTTGTATTTACGAGTACATATGCATGCATGCCTGCATGTTTGTGTGAGTATTTGTACATATATATGATTTCTTCGAAGAAACACGGAAGTGTTGAATAAAAAAATTTAGACCGCAACACACAACATGAGAACACATAAAAGGAACACACACGTTATTTCTTGATAATTTCGACAGACTCGAGCTCCATCTACCTCGGAAGATTAGTTAGGACTGCCCTAACTAATCTTCCGAGGAAGACGGAGCTCGAGTACACACACACACACACACACACATATATATGTATATATATAGTATATGCAGTCTAACCTGAAGAAGGCCTCGGAGTAGGCCGATAGCTCAAATAATCTACAATGTGAGTGTTCCTATACGTGTTATTTGTTTTATTCTGTGTTCTATTGTGCCGTCCAAAAGTCATATATATATATATATATATATATATATATATATATATATATATATATACACATACATACACACACAAACATGCAGGCATGCATATATATCCGTAAATACAAGGTTGAACCACGAGGTTGGACGTTGAGTAGGGAGGTTGAGAAAAGACTCGGAACAACTCTGATATGGAGCGTAGGTATGTACGGCGCGGAAACATGGTCGCTGAAGCAGGAGGATAGAGGTAGATTGGAGGCTTTTGAAATGTGGGTGTGGAGAAGAATGGAGAAGGTGAAATGGACCGAAAGGAAAACAATTGAGGAAGTACTGGAAATGTTGGGTGAGGAGAGGGGTTTGTTGAGATATATCCTATGGAGGCAGGAAAAACGGATGAAAGGTGAATTGAGCGGTAATAGAATGTTGAACAAGGTAATAGAGGGGAGAATGTTGGGCAAGCGAGGAAAGGGCAGGAAAAGGACAGGGATGTTGGAAGGGATGAAGGGAGGAAAGAAGGGCACAGAGATGAAGAGGGACCTGATGTAGATTAGGTTGGGTTTTGTTTGGAGTTACAAAATATAACTGTTTGATACTTGTGTCCTTCCAAAAACCTACCCTAACCGGTAGATTACCTAATAATATATAGGTATATATATTATACATACATATATATATAAATATATATATATATATATATATATATATATATATATATATATATATATATATATATATATGTGTGTGTGTGTGTGTGTGTGTGTGTGTGTGTGTGTAGGTATATAGTATATTCATATGAAAAAAAACTCCTTCCGTCTCTCGCTTAACAGCCCCTATCTTCCCTCGTGCACACACGTGCATGTCGGATGAGGAGTCACGTCCGTCAGGAATTTCGGATTGGGGGGCAGGTGAACTCCCAGTCTCACGACTCCCACGAGGGATAAGGAAGTTCAACTTGGGAGGGAGAGGCTCTCCCCAGCATCTCCTCTACCGCTCCCCCCCTCTAACCTCCCTCATCGTTCCCCTCTGCACACACGCACACCACACCCTCACCTTCGGCTCCGTTAGACTCGGATGGGAGGGGAGGCTCCGGGAATGGGGAAGAAAGAAGGGGGATGAACCTGGGTAGAACAAGGAGGGAACCTTTGGATGGTCCATAGGGGGAGCGACCCCTTATTGCTTCAACCCCTCCCCTCCCTTCGACCCCTAAGGCGCCCTTTGAAGGAGAGGAAAAAGGGGGAAAAATAAGGAGCTCTGGGTAAAGGCGTTGGTCGTAATACCTTTATCGTCCCTGTTTTGTTTTATTTTTTTATCCCGTCCGTTTGCGCTCCGGAGAGGCGTGTGGTGTGTGCGCTTTTTCGCGGGCGGGGGGAGGGGGAGTGAAGGAAGCAGTGAGGGGGGGGCGGTCATGCCATGGTTCTCGACCACCATCTCCTCCCCCCGCATCCTTAAGATTGCTTCGCGAAAAGGGACGAGTCTGCGATGTAGGGCGGAAAGAGGGCGGTGCATGAGGCAGAGCGGGATCAGGATAAGAATGGATAAAGGGAGGGATCGATCAACAGGGGGGGAGGGGGTTGGAAGGGGGAGTGCGAAAGGGAAGGGGTGGGGTCCATTTTTATTTTGAAAGCGAGAGGGGAAGGGGGAAGATGTGGAGTTGGAGGGAGCCGAACACGCATGATGGGTGCGAACGGGTGACTAAAGGGCGGGGGTCGAAGGAGAGTGGCGCCTCCAGAGGTGTAACTGCGGAGCGACGCGTCGGACCTTAAGTACATCTCTCTCTCCCTTGGAAACGCGATCGCTCCTCAACGCCGTAGAGAGGGCCGAAATGCGTTCTCGTACTCGTGGCCGTAAAAGATGTCAATGTGTGTGTGTGTGTGTTGGGTTGGGTGGGGACATGGAACGAAGGGATAATAGGAAGGGGAGGGCTAAGGGTAGTTATAAAAAGGGTATAATAATAAAGGGAAGAGGGTGAGTGGGAGGATTTCGGAGGTTAAAAAAAGAAGAGGGCGCCCAAGGGCGGTGGTTGTAGTTGGATTTTGATTCTCTTTAGGTTACCTACGTGACCTTCATTGTAATTCGGGACGCGAAATTTTTTTAAAGGCCTTAAAAGAAAGGATTAGAAAAAAATCAAATTAAACGACTGCCCTTGCTGTGCGTTTTTCTTGCTTTTATTTTTTTTTGGATTCGGGTTTTCTTTCTTGCCGATGGGAGGCGTGTGTAGCCGGTTTATTTGTCGAGACTGATAATTTTGGGGAAGGGAATATTTATAGTTTCGCTGGATTCAGTGGGCGAGGATGAGTCGAGGACGTTGTTAGCAAAGTGAATGTTCGTACGCATGTGCCCTCTAAGCGAGAGGATGATGGAAATTAACTGAAGACAACTGACTTATGTTCAAAATATTATGGCTGTATAAATCCACGTCTGAGAAACCCGTTGCTTATTACTTTTTAAAGAAACAAGAGAAATATTTTACATTCTCCGGTCGACCTAGATAACATTTGCGGAATCTCAATATGGTTTTTTAATTTTAGGCAAATACTATATATTATTTTAACAACTGCATTGTCTGATCCCATCACGATTCAAATATTCTTCTTCTATATTTACTATTTTTAGTGCGCTTTTTGCCTAATATGTAATCAGTATGGGAATTTTAGACTTAATTTAATGATCTATTACTCGTACCTTGAAATAATTCAGAGTTAAACAATTAAAGTGAATTCATGAATAGAAATAGTACTCATCTGTGTTCTCAAATGGTAGAATTAGAGTACTACGATGACGTTTGAATATAATAAAGCGGTCATTCGTTTGGAGAATGAAAAGTTAATTCGGTAACCAGACTTATTATTGATGGCAAGTAAAAGTTGTTTCCTGTTTTGTGACATAATTTTTCCTACTTTATGAAATTACAGCTGGGGTCTTTCATACTATGACTTAACCGGAAATGCAATATGAATATTCAATTTAGATACGAGGGTGAGTCAAGCGAAAGCCTTAAAACTGCGCCACAACTTCGAAACGTCGTGCTACTATATTGCCAATTTTCGTTTCCATCGGTGATGGCCATGGTTTATTGAGTGGCGCACAAGTGGCAGTATGAGAAAATAACGCAACAACGGAGTAAACTTGGCCGCTAAACTTTCAACATGGACTAGAGGGAAGCAGCGATCTTTCATTCCTTTATATCGAAGTGAGAGGGGTGAAGCATTTAAATTTATCGACGAATGAAGGATCAGAATGATGATTCGTCTATTTCACTTGTACAGCAATGTCGCCTGCACCAGAAGTTCTTTTCCTCTCCATTAGGCACACATTGTGTTCTGGCGAGAGAGAATGTTAGATCAGTTCAAGCTATGGTTTTTCTAAAGGTATATGCAGACTTTCGAAGCGCTGAAATACTTCCATGGTACGCCAAGGGGACTACATATGAGAATTGTATAAGTGAAAACCTTTAGTATTCAAGAAATTACCAGTTAAAAAAATATTTGAGTTTTTTAGGGTTTCATTAGGCACACCCTTGTCTATCGTAATATTTGCCAACGAAAAATATTTGATTTCTAATTTGCCACTATGTACTTTTCTGTTGCTTAATAGCAATAAACTACAGGTGCTAATTACCAATTTTATTTAAAATAGTTTTATGTTTTGCGATGTTTTATCGGAAATGCGTGAATAGACTTTTGCATATCTCTTTAAATAGTTTGGATATAATTTTTATGATTATTTGAAAATAATTGAAACACCGAGTAACTTCACTCAGAATGTTCAGTTTATTTTAACTTCATTTTTCCTCCGTAATTCTATTTTTTATAATATTTTTATTCCATCAGAGCTAAGCAATGGCCCGAGTTTGTAGAATCTTAGATTAATTGTATCTCACATTTATATTCTTGATACTTCAACCGCGAAAATACAACAAGCAAAAAAGTAAATATAATAAAAAGCGAATCGATTGATTATATTCTAAAAAGAAGGTTGGGACCATTTCACTTGAGAGAATCCTCAAAAATATCATTTTGCTTCACGTCGAAGTTCAATGCCATCTCGTGTAAACTAGTTAGTTAGATAAAACTTCTTTCATTGAAAAAAACAACATTTAAACTTAATTTTTTAGTTTTCTTATCGTTTGGTATGAAGAATTAGTTCATAAATGATGAGCAATATTTATCCATTATCATAGCGCATTATTTAGAGTGCATTTTTCTCATTCAAATGTTAACTGAGGAATCTTATTTTTATATTCGGATTTCACGGTGAATGTAGATTACAAATGATATCGAAATATTCTCAAATTAGAAATTAGATAGAACTTACACAGTTTCCTACGTTTTGCGGTTCGTTTTCAATTGGGTAGAATAGTTATACTCATAAATTCGATACCTTTTTTGTTTGATAATATTTTATGCGTAAGACCGTTGTAATTACTATTACAAACACGATAAAATGTACGCTATAGTCGGTACGCTTTCTATTATGTTTCCAGTGTTAATGCTTTTTCTCTCTTTTGGCCACATCAGGATAATTTATCAATTTATGTCATCCGTCAGTGGCGTGATAACTTTAAAATACGTTCTAAAATCACTGTGAAGTCTCAACTTCGTTCGCATAAAAAAAATGGTCCTTCTTTTTCTCCGCCTCCTTTGAATCACGGTTTGAGTTATTTTTCATCTCGGGGTCTAAATTGTTTTTCTAGATGTCCCATGAATCGAATGCTTCTCTTCTTCCTTCTTCTTTTTTATATGAACGCAGTGCCGGCATAAACGTTCCCAAAATGCCGGAGAAAATTGCTCCTTCCTCTCTGGCCTCCCCCCCCCCCCCGTGGGAAATGTGCAAACTCTCGGGCTGCCAGGAAAGAAGAAATTCATCTTCTATCTCATTCACCATGGAATCACCCTCTCCTTCTCTCTCTCTCCCTTTGTTTATGTTGCCCGGAAACCTTCTCCGTACGTCCCCATGACTACGCACACAGTCACACATTGTGAGGCTCCCTCCCTCTCCGTGGCTGCCTTTCAGTTCATGATATCAAACCCGTTTCCCTCTCTCCCTCTCTATCTTGGCGTCGTCGTTCTCCATCCCTACCTTCACAGTCGTCTTCTCCAGCATCCATCCAACCCCCTCAGAAAATCCTACTTTCTCTCACTCCTGACCCTCCCTTTCAATCCGAAACCCGTCCCACCCTTCCTCCGTCTCCTTTCCCCATCCCTAACCCCCATACCCATAGACCCTTCAAAATCCCATACCCCCTGCACCTCCAGCTCTTGGCTTCATTTCTAATTCATCCGGGAAACAGGGTGGGGAACACTTGGGAAGTGTAATGACGCAAGCGGGGGCTTCCCTTCTTCATTTCTTTATCTTACCTCCCTTCTCCATGTTTTCATTCTCCATCTCCCTCCATCTCTCATTCTCTATTCACTTCTTTTTTCGTATTCTGCTTTTGCATTCTCTTATCGTATCTGGTTCTTAGTAAATGTTATGACAGGATAAGTCAAGAGGAGGAGAATTTAGTTAAGCTGTTTGGTTCTTCGGTGCTCTTCCGACGAACTGAAGATGGAAAATGTTACAGCAAGATCCAACCATGGGCATTATCTTGATGATAAAAATGGAGAATGTAAAGTTGGATGTGCTTTAAACTTGGTTCATAAATGCAATTTATGCTGATTTAATGGGACACTTGTCGCTCTTATTTCTAATTATTAAAACAAATTATAATCATCACGGTTAATGAATCCGAGGCGCGGTACTAGACCCTCGACAATCTACATCCTTTTCCGATTATTCATTTATTTACCATGAGTGTATTTAAGCTTCATTTTATTTCTGTTTTCCTTTGAACAAACATAGAAAAATGTAAAAATTTCCTTTGCTGAATTAATATTATTTGTTCCAGGGTCTTGCCCAGAGCGGAACCGCTCGTTAATGGCATCCATTTTGATGACAGCAAGCTCTCTCGAGTTTTTCTAAGGATACATCTTTGCCAGTGGTAAGTTTTCTACATACCTCGGCTGCTATACACCCTACCGATGCCTTTCAGGGTATTATGCAGGTGTAGATGAATGTATTGAATTGTGGTGTGGGCAGGGGAGGCGTGCGACTATGCTGTCATCTAACTCTGGTGTCTTTCGCCAGAGCAATGGCCCGCGTCAGAATTCACTTGCATATTTGTTCTTGTTGCCAGCCTGTGACTGGTCCCGCAGGCAGGATAGTTTAATCCTCTTCTCACCTACACTTGATCTGTTGTTTCACATTTATCGGTCGGAATCTTGCTCATCAATCGCATATTTTATTTGTTCATGATGATTGGATTGTATTTCACCTGTAGAAGTTGAAAATGCAGAGGCTGTTTCAAATTTTATTATAAAACTTTAAATAAATAAATTTAACTCCAAAATAAGTACTCCCTTTCGATCTTAATACATTGCTCATCTATTAATGAAACTACTTACCCTGCCATTGACATCCCTTGGTCTACTTAATAGGTGAAACGCCTCGGTTTTAATATTACTGCACCAGTATTTTTCATTTAAGTGAAAGGCTGGCTATATAATTTGAAAAGATGCTGTTTTGCTATGAAAATTTAGCTCAGCTCTGATCAGGCAAAATATCTTTGTATGATAATGTGTATAAATGACTTACAAAGTCATCATCAGTTCCATTGTTGATGACTTTCAATCTGAATATTGATATGTATATCGAAGTCGTGGTTGTGCTCAAGTGGTTTCACTGAGAGTGATACTCTTTAAGACTGTATTTACAAAAGTTGAAAATCGTTCAAAACAACTGTAATCCATGAAGGCTAACACATTCTGATGCTTTGAGAAACAAACAATTGGTGCGCCGGGTTTTGCGAGTGTATTATTCCTCATTTTGCCTTTCGGTCCATTCTCCTTCCCGGAACCCATTCTTCCCATTTCAGGGGCAGTTTCCCCTCCAGTCAGCTTACTGGAACATTCATTGTCCCCTTTAGACGAATTATCTAGCCTGAAAACGGTTTCAGAATCTTCTTGTTAACATTTTCATTCATGTAAGATATTCTATTGAGTGGGATGCCATAATATTGTAGCGACCAATTCGCTTATTAAATAGGAAGACGATCCCCGTGCATTGATTATGCAGCAAAATGTAAAGCCAGTATAATTCTACCGTAATCTTTTGAAAATGTATTCTTTTTATGGATTTTGGTAGTGCTGCATTTTAAGAGAGGTTTTCGCGAGCTTTTTTTGCGAAAACTTGCAACATCAATGGTTGTTTCATTGAAGGTATCTTTGATGGACAGAGCCTTGAAAGCAGTCTCTTTCGAATTATGTACATTCACAATTGTAGGGCACAAGGTTTACTCACTGTCTTTCTCTCGACTGAAACTGAAAGAGCGATAATGTGTAATACGTGTGAGCACAGGGAAACAGTTTCATGACCACCTGGATCGATGGGCAGTGGGTTTGCATCCAGTAAACGTCCACCAAGAGCTTTTCCCCCTGCCCATCAGCATAACTACTTGCCCTGAAATCAATACCGTGTTTCACCCTGCTCCCTTATTCATGTCATACATTTATGACGCGTCAAGACATGGATTTTCGTTGCATTCATTGCAAATTGCGACAGCTAATGTGTTAAACTACTCTCGAAACTGCCCATGAGCCAAGCGTGGTTATAGAGGACGTTGAGCCACTACGTTCATTTATCATTCATTTTTTGTGGGGTCATTTTTGTCTCGACACCATTGTCTAACCTTTCCTTCACTCATTACTGAATGTCCATAAACTGGGCACATTTTGGGTTGAATTTGGACAAGTGATGATTACACGCAAATATTGAATCACAGCACGCACTTCGCTACTGGAGGGAGCAACTACAATTCCGCGGACTTTGTTGCCTGTATTTACCGGCAGACAAACGATTTCGGAGTTAAAACAATAACTGAATTGGTTTCTAAAACAGTCAATGTATGACTTTGCATGCGTACGCTTTTTGACTCGGCAATATTTAAAAATAAGAAAATGGTCCTTCCTTTCCGATGAGATAGCAGTCGATGAGAAGAGAACTTACGTCATGTAATGATTCCTTTGAAGAGATTCCACAGTAATGTAGGGATCACTAGATTTTTTGGTGAATCATATAAGATTACATTATGTTATTACATTACCATGTGGGCTGTGAGGCAGTCGGTCTCTTTTTACTACCAGTTGACCCCAGGCTAACGATCCATTGCAGCGATCAAACTCGAATGATAAGTTGTGGTTCCGGCGCGGAATTCGGGTGTTCATGTAATGGTAATTGCACTGCGGCATCTGTGTTTTGAATAACAGATTTCCACCTTATTTTTTGTCTGTAATGAACTGTATAATTGTATTATAATGGAATGTTAAGATATTTTCCAACCCAAGCTTCAGGGTTCTTTCTTTCGTTCATTCTTTCGTTGTCTCCTCCGCAATAGAAATCATTGTCGAAGTAGTAACAAGCATTTTTCAGGATAAAAAGATACAAAGACAAACATCATCGACATCTATGACTGAAAATAGAATGGGTGGGAAATTATAGAAGATTCGGACTAAATTGAGTGTGATTCGAATTAAATAGCCTAGAAATTGAATATCGATTTTTCAAGAAATGAAATTATTCGATTATGATTGTTTTTCAATAGATATCACTTTGCTGTGAACAAGGAATAAATTTATGAAGTGGTAGTAGTTTAAGTTGAAGTAATGATCGTTCGTTATTTCATAGTTTCCTAACTACGGTGCTAATGGCAATGTATCATTGTCTTTGTGTAAGTCTCTCTTTTTCAATATTTAACTTCCAGAACCAACGAAGTTATTGTTCAGTTTGTGGAGATACTTGTAATGTTTTGCAATCTGAAATACACTATATGCCGAAGTTGTTAACTTATACCAAAAAATAGGAATGGATATCAGCAAAGAACTATTGTGTTCTAAGTTAGCTCTAATAAGTTGGACACAAATAGAAGGATTATATCCTGTTCTCAATGTCTATAATACGTGGAAAACCATAATAATAGTGTTCAATTCATGGTTTTTATTTCAACAATGCAGTATAGTATCCTCAACACAACCGACAAAAAAACAAAGGGAAAAATATGAAACAAAATTTAAAATAATAGGCCTATGGAAGAAAATAAATATTCTGAGGGCAACGGTATGCATTAGAAAATTATGTGCAATTTGTGAAAAAAGGCTTCGCAGTTTAATCACAAATCACCTGAAATTAAAGACTACACTCCGTTTAAAGCGCACGGTTGACATCCAAAAGTTATTTCACCCATGTTTAAACGCGCTTATGTGATTCTGCGATTGGAATTGAAACTGACTGAAATCCGACAATTGGCAGGGAATAAGAGAGAAAACATTCCAAGGAAGGAAATGAATACGGAATGTAAAAAAATATAATATAAATAAAACATGTAATAATAAATGAATCATTTAACACAATTGAAACAAGTGTCCTAAAATTGACTTTTTAATAGAGAAAAAAAAACAAAATATTACTTAGTAGTCTTAATGAGATTCCTAAATTATCTTGTATCGTAATCTGCAACAATATGTTCCAGAAGTTGAGGCCAGACGTCTTCTCTTAATCGGGAACGTAACGACCCATTTCATTGACAGCTATTTCTAAAAAAATCATTACAAAACTGGATTTCATTCCAGGACAGGATAAATGGTTGTCAGTACTTGTAATTTGGCCTTATTCAACGTGAAGCGTTTTTTACACGAATTAAAAGTCACCTAAGATTATTTGGCACGTATCTTCAACTTCATTTAGTATTTTCATGGTAATTTTTTCTTGAATTTAAGTTTTAACCTTTATTCATAACTACGCCTCTCCGAAGCAAAAACTTGACAAACGCCAAAAGGGAAATATTGTCGGGAATTGAAAGTTTTAACTGTAGAATATGATTCATACGGCTAAAAGAGACTCTCGGAGATAATCAAAGTTTTGATTTCTTGTTTGCCTTAAATGCAATTAGATTTATCGGCGATCCATGGGCAGTCACCTAGCTTAAGCTCTGGTGCTCAAGAATCTCAGGTCTGCTCTAATTAAAAATATTTACATACCTACATACAAAATTACTGCATTCTCCCCCTCTGTACTTCCGTTGAAATAATAAATACTTTTGGTTACTGGGCCTCATTAGCAGTCCGTTCTCATTTTAAGAAGAGAATCCCAGATGGATTCGCAATCCCTAAAAATCTCGACCACCTTTCTCCGATTGGTTTAACTTGGATTTTTTTTTATCGTATTCATAAAAATCACTGCGCAGGTAACTTTGTATGAATTAATACTATTTCAACATTATGTATATGTAACGTAAGATTCAAGAGGATTAAACAGGAAAGGTGGCTTAGGAAATGCAATATATAAGCAGTATCGGAACGACAAGGAAAGAATATCAGGGGACTGGAAGGAATATCAGGAATTAAGAAAGGGCGCTGCGTACTACATAGTGTAGGAAAAATGGCTGCATATCAACATTGGATTATCGAAAGTCTCAAAAGAAACTAGCGGGATAGTGCAAAGATGATTAGGAAGATAGACGAGAGAAGGAAATGTTAATATTAAAATATGGAATATGAATGTACAAAAAATTGAATTATAATTAGAGGCGGGAAATAATGTGAGCGGAAGAAGCTTGGTGGAAGACAGCGTGAAGATGTGGGAATGTTATTAAGGAAGGATGAAGTGGTGCCGTACATACCGGAAGGCTAAAGCATTTCCAGGAAGTGAGAAGGGAATTTCCCTTTCAAAATTTAAAGAAGGTACATTTTACCACATTTAAACATGTGGTACAAGGAATAGGCACTGGTCCATTACATTCAGTCGAAGGATTAGCCATTTCTATGACAAGGGAATAGTACCCAACTTCATGGAGACGATCACATACATACGTACTATATTGTCGGAGGTTTTTTTTCTCTTTCTAGGGAAACTTTACAACGATATGGGTCGCACAAAACACGGAATGACCGACTTCAAATCTGATTCCCTAAACTGATAATTATGCCTAATTAATGTAATACAGTTTCTCTGCACGGTGGGGACAATTTTATAAAAAAACAAGACAAAATGCATGTAGGAGGGAGGGAGCACGCGTGGACCGTGCGCCTTGACATGTTTGTTTATCGGGGATAGTGGGAGCAGGGAGAAAAAAAGGCAAGTTCCCATGTGGCACTGTTTGGGTTGACATCGGCATTCTCTAAATTCTGCGTTTCGTTTACAAGGGAATCCAACGGACACCAATGGAATTCTATTACGAATCGATGCACTTTCTTTTTTGCGACCTCGCGATCGGATTTGCGTTAGCAGTCAAAGGTGGGAATGGAACATTGAGGAGAAACTAAAATGTGAGGAATCGAGGGGGAGGGGAAGGGTTGGACGAGGGTTTGGAAGGGGAGAGGGTGGGAAAGGGGGAGGAACAGCGGTGGTCCCGGAGTGAAATGGAAAACTATTTCAATGATCCCTTTAAAACTGAAGTGGGTTCTCCACCATAGCCTCCCTCCCTTTCCCCCACACACACTCTTCCTCCCTCATACATGCATTCGTACCTATTGGCCTCCTGTGCGTTTAAAAAAAAATATTTTTGTCCTATTCCGCTAAAGCCCTACTGCTTTTTTATTATTTTATTTTTTTAAAATTAATTATTTAAATCTTTTGCATATTTCTCTCTCTCTCTTCCTTCTTTCACCTAACAACCAACTCAGGCTCTTAAGTCCTCTTTCGTTAATTCACCAGTCCCGGCGCTTGAGCGCGCCACGGTCGCGCGGACGTTTCAACCCACACCCCTTACGGTCTTCCCTCTCTCCTTCTTCCCCTACCTTCGAACTTTCCCACGCCCCCCCCCCCATTGACCTCTCTTATTCCCTCCGACCCCCTTCAGTCGTCATCCCCTTCCCATAACCATGGGCTTGAAAATGAGGCTGGGAGTTCGGATTTGGAGTGTGAGGGAGGGCGGCGAATCCGTTAAAAACGAAGCTCTAGGGTGGTGGTGAGTGGTGCGGGTGGTCAGGGGGAGGGGGGAAAGAGAGAGTCGGTTGGCCTGGGAGGGAGGTTCGACTCGCACCCTGCCGCCTCCTCTCCCTCCCCCATCCCACTCTCCCCTCATCACTTCAGAACCCTGCAGGACCTCTCTCTTTTTCGTTCGTCCTCTTTTTCCGGATTCAAATCGGGCACAAAATGAAAATAGTCAGTATAGAGAGAGAGAGAGAGATAGGTCCGAATGGGAGGGAATGCAATTATACCTTGGTGCGCACGGAGTGCCCTCGCGGAATATGTTCAAGGAGGGAAATGGCGCAGGCAGGATGTGGCGGCTTGGATAATTTTGCCCTCTCACCCTCCTCTCCTCCTCTCCATCCCCACACATCCACGTTTCCAAACCTTTACTGTGAAAGAAAAGGGAACCATCGAGCAGCCGGAGACTAATATGGGAACGGGAGTTGTAGATAATAAGGTGCTCCACTCCAAGTGATAATTCGGCAGACTTGTGAGAGTTGGACTGTGTCGCTCGTTCCTGATTCGCAAATCTATTCACTATCAGCCATAGGATTCAAAATTTTATTCAATGACTGATTTAAAAATGCCAGCTTAATAGGAATACAGGTCGTGTACTACATCAGGTCTTTCAAATAGAAAGTTGGAGTGAGTCTGATTGACTCAGTTCTTTAAGTTTATGATACTGTTTAAGCCGCTAATCGGTGGAATCTCTGCATTATGCAGCAAACCGTACCACAGCAATTCCACAATTCATTTTATTGTATCGGCTGATGATGACATACAGCGATAAAACCATGGTCGTCAATAAATTTTAATTTTTGACCTGCTCTGTGTCTTTTACCCGTAAATTTCTTTAAGAATTTTAATCTTGCCGTGAGATATTATGAATTTTGCGGTTTTACCGTTAACCAGAATTATTTCATATATTATCAATAATTAGCTAACAGTTTAAGGTCGCTTTTGGATGGAAAAATAAATAACATTGACGTATTTCGTTGATTCTCCTAAGAAAACACAACCTGATATATTTCACTACTGTTGACCCTCTTGAATTCCGAATTTAATTCCTTCCTCCCTTCATTCCGTCCAACATCCCTCTCCTATTCCTATCCCTTCCTCGGCCTGAAATTCTCCCCTCTAATACAGTATACCCCATCTCTTTGCCAATAAAATCGCTCCCTATCCATCGTTACTGCCTCCTTCGGATTTCTCCCATCTATCCTCCACCATACCTACTTCCTCATTTATTTTCCTTTCTGTCTGCTTCGCCGTTTCCATCCTTCTCCACACCCACGCTTCAAAAGCCTCCAATATATGCTTATTATCCTCATTCGATGGACTTGTATCCGCAACCTGCAAAGCCACGCTCCATATTACAGTTTGGAAGAGCCTTTTCTTAACTTCCTTACCCCACATCACTATCATTAATTCCCTCAATCTTGTGGGAGATTCTTTGCCTGGCGCAATTCTTATTCTTTTGCCTCTCCTGATTTGACCGCCTTGATCCAAAAACACTGCCTATGTAGGTAAAATGTTCCACCTGCTCTTATTTGCCTTCTCTCATTTTACCTTTTCACATAGCTTTCTTTCTCTTCGAAAACTTCATAAACTTGGTTGTTTTACATTCTCATACCATACTGATTTTCTAATTTTCTCAGTAACGTTTGCAAATCCTTGGCTAGCTGGAAAAAGTACTTGAGCATTCCTAAATATAGCTTCCCCACCTGCTTTTCCTTCATGCATACGTTGAAAATCAAGGTCATGGTGGCTGCCTTACCATTAAATCCTCTTCCTAACTCCGCCCAGCTCAACCCTTCATCCGCCACACTCACGCGAGGTGTCTGAATCATGTAGCGGATGTGTACTTGCCATATCTCTCTAATCTAGATCATATTTGATGCAATCCATTCAATAATTATACTCAATTGCCTCTCTTGAACACCTCCCTGCAAAACAAGCTAGTACTTCTTGCTTTTTACTGTACTCTTTAATATTTAATAGAAAAATCTCCCACATGAAAATATCAATGTCACTGCCATAACCCTTTAATTATTAAAGGTAACTCTAATTGTTCATCACAAACTATGTAATATGAATCTTGCTTGCACGTTTGCAAGACTTCTTAGTAATTTTCTAGCGCATTTACGTGTTTATCAATATTTTCCTAATAAGTATCGAGTTAAATTAAAATGGAGATAATAAGTCCTTAAAATTATCGACATCTTATATCGCGTTTCAGCCTCTTTCATTCCCCGAACAAATGCAGCACCATTCATTGTCTATTCTCTTAAAACGTCTCACAGGGTCTTTGCTCTAACTTTTCAGTATTGTGCCAATATAATATTCATCATTAAATTCATTGATAATTAGATACAAGGGTTATTAAGAGTGATTATATATTTCTATTTGAGTGATTTATTGTAAAAAAATAATTTTGTTTCATTACTAGCTTAGTGTGACACATTTACAAGCCCGCACCAAATCGTTCACCAATTTGTCATGGCAGGGGTCTGTCGAAGTGGAAGGTCGCCCCGTTCGCGAATATTCATCTGTCGAGGTTCTGTCTGATTTAAAACGACTGTACCACTCAAAACACTGCCTTCGACTCATAGCTACATTAAAAAAGGCTTGCTCAATCATTCCAAATATCTTCGCAGCACCTTTGACAAGTTTGAAACAAAATTTCACGCAAACACGCTTTTCCTCTAGCTCCTTCATTGCTGCCGTTGCATGCGCCGACGAACAGGGGACACGTACCGCTGCTGCTGCGTAACGACTCGACGTAAGCAACCACAAAACCTCTCGTTTTAGTCGTTAAATGTGTCGCTAGATGGCGCACTGTGCCTTATTTTGATCCGTTAAACGGTTTGCGCATGATACTCACCTTGTATCACATCAATGTACATGTATCGTATACATACATAATACATAATAAAATGTGCATATATCATATTTATATAATGCTATGAATTATGAAGTGCAGTTAGCTGAAGCAAAGGGAAGAAATTAAGATAATCGGGAAAGACGATTAGGTTGAGGAAGTAGGACGTAATACTCTAGCCTTCTTCTTCTTCAAATACACCCATCTTTGCATGGTATCCCTCTCCTTAATAGTTTACGAATGAAAAACAGGCGAAAAGAAGAAGAGAGACCGAGACAATCTCAGGCTGCTTTACCTCTTCGGAGAAGGGCGTATGGAATGGGACAGAAGTGGCGACGGGGAGGGTGGGCACAGGAATTAGGAGGTAAAAAGTGATGGGGAGATATGAAACTTGGGGAATAAAGTCGTCAAAAAGGGATACAAAGGAGGGGGGGAGGATTTTTCGGAGAAAAGATTAGAGGGCGAAGGAGAGAGTTAAAAAACTGAGGGAGGTGGTGAACGAGAGAATACCGGAAATGGCGATGGCCATGCACGAAACCTCTATCCCGTGCTCTTCATGCCTCTCCCTTTTAACCGCCCTCCACCCACCCCCTCTTCCCCGTTCGTTCTTCCGTCCTCCACCACCCCCCTCACCCTCTTGCGCGGCGGCGCCCTCTTCCATGTCGGCTCCGGGGCTGGGGGCGGAGCTCCTGCTACTGGTCGTCGGTTAAATTATTCGCGCGCCGAACCAAGGGTCCTTTGGGAGCCTTATGGGTGGAGGGAATGGACGTGGAGGAGGAGGGCAGAGGAGGGAGGTGGCCGAGGGTTTTAGATTCCCATCCCCCTCGCTTCGAATCTCCGGAATCGGTATTGGCGGGGAACATTCCGCGCGAAGAGGATTCTGATGGAGAGTTGAAGGGAGATCAGTATTCGTGGCGGCTTGAGGTGAGGAGGAGGAGTTGGAAGGGTAGGGCGGGGCTAAGAAAAGTGGTTTCGTCGAGTTTCTACAAGCACATCCAGTGTAACTAGTCATTTTCTCTTCAACTACATGGAGACGGAATGCGTCCAATAAAATTTGCATTGATCCTCGCGGTTTAAGAATCAAAAAAGAAATTTCTTATACTTAATGCTCGTTTGCTGAGAGAAATTTTTCTCATTAATTTAGCACTTTGAATTTAAGGGCTGTACAGACACGATGCATACATTGGGGAACGGTAGTTAAGTCTGTTTCAATTGGTTTTGAACAGGATTCTTGTGAATTCTGCCGTAATTCCTTTAATATTTAAAACTCTCTATTAGAATATTGTCAGTTTTTGTACACTGTGTAGTGTCATCCATATACTATATAGTTTTTCTTGTATTTTATTAATTAGGTCAACCAACTATCACATTTTTCCTGGAAGTTATCCCGACAGAGAAATGAGGTAATGTAGTATGTAGCGACAGAAAAAGAGGGACTAAAAATATCATTTCGATATTGCTAAATTGAAATTTTACGTTCTTTGTACAGAAGTAAGTTGATAAATCTTCTCGAAGTTTAATATCATATTACTTTATCAATGGTGATTTTTTTATTGAGAAGGCAGAGTTAAATTACAGAGCCTATCATGGTTAACTGCTTAGAAGAGATTTTTTCTTAGTCTATTCTAAACGAATGGTACAAAAAATCATCATCTTTGATCAGTATGTTATAAGCACACAAATCGTTGTCTTTGATATCATATTACATGCATATTGTGATTAGTGTGCAGTTACATTGCTAAAGTAAATGCCTTGAAAAAATACTTGGAAAATTTAAATTGATAATTTGCACACTGCAACTTTAACATTCTATTATTCTTCATGGCGGGAAAATAGAAAGTAAGGTAATGTGTGCCTTTGAATCAAAAACATTTGTTATTATTGCTGAGTTCGCTATGACATGTTTGCAGTGGGGTAGCTCTAAATTATTTATCTTTGTTCTTGTATCTAGTTTCGACAAGGATGTAGTCAATTCGTGTCTTGCCCTGTCTCCCGGGAAACTTCAACGCAAATCTTATGCTCCGTTGTTATTCGAAAAGGATGTTTACCAACGCTATGTTTTCCTCATTTAACTGTAACAATAAAAAATGGTGGGGACAAACACACTCTTTGAACAACATCGGATAAGAAGATTCGCGTGGTAGATGCTGGAGGACAGGGCAAGACGCCAAACTGGCTACACCCTTATCGGTACAAGATACAAGAACCCAGTTTAGCATTCTATGCATTAGCTGTGTATATCGCTGTTTATATTCCGCCGCAGATATGAAAAACGATTGCAATCTGGTGGTCATAGATTCGATCTTGCAAATGCTCTGGACATGTGCGATTAGATTCTTTCAGGTAAAATGATCACTCAATTCGAAAAACCCAACTAGTGCACTTCGAAAGTTGTCTTAAAGAAGTAATTGAGGAAACATGTTTATGAAACAATTAACCAGCCGGCATCGTCAAGTTACAAAAAGAACACAAAAACCTGTTCCGATTCACAAAACACATTTTTCAGTTGTACTTAGTACCTTTGAGGTTAAAATACTCCACAAAAGTTCACTAATTTCCGATAATCAATCCTGCTCCTTCATTATCGGAAGTCGTCGCACGTGACATCGGTTTAATTCGCTTCACCATCTCCTTGCACCATACGTTTGAACTAATTAAATTAACTTGCTCCATTTAACATTATCTTACATGCAAAATGAAGGATTAATGGAAAATTTTCGTTAATTACGCCGCTTAAAATTTGTATTTACGTGGGTTAAAGAGACGTAGATGTGATGATATTGACTCTGTTTTCTGACGTTTCATCAAAAGGTATTGAGAAAAACCTATTAACCCAGGCGTCATGATGAAGTAATGACACCTTAATAAGCATTAAAGCTTGTTAGGTTAAGCTATTAGGTATTATATATTAAGCATTTATTAAACGAACTGTTAAACTGTACCTCCATTTTGTCATCTCTTAAGGATTTTTCCTGATCCGTCGAGGGTTATTTTTTTAGTTAGGTAGGTCCGCTTGGCCATAAAAAATATGTCCGTTCGGAAGTTTTTACTTGTGGTCTTAGCTTCTTACTACTATTTACCACCTAATTGCCGTTTACGTTTTAGCACTTTTCGTAACGCTTCGCCAGTTACTTTACTCCCTCATCATTAAGTTAGTCACCTGGGAATTGAACCAGTTGTCAAAGGCGGTCTCGTGTCCTCGTCGTATTCAGAATCGACGTCCACCAAACCACTGTTTCAACGGCAAGAAGGGGGAATTAACTAGGTGCAAGGTCAAGTTATTTCCTTCATGCCAATAGCGGTCAAAAAACGCTCATTAACTCAGTGATTTCGGCAGCTAGGGGCGATTAGGGGATGGAAAGTCCTGGGAGATGAGCAGTGAGTGAGAGAGAGAGATGGGCAGTGTTAGAAAGAGATGTAAGGCGGGGTTGCCCATTATCACCAGTGCTGTTCAATGTATATTTGGAGGAAATAATGAAGGAGGCAAGAGAAAAACTGGAATTAGGAATGAAAGTTGGAGGGGAATTCGTAAAATCAGTTACGTTTGCTGAGAATCAACCTCTAGTCTGTCCGTCGTTGCAAGCATTGCTGAGTGAATTGGAAATTCAAGGCGATAGATATGAGAGAAAAATCAATATTAATACGTAAAAGAAAAGTATTGCGGTTTTCAAGAAAGATAAATGCTAAGTTAAGTCTGGTTAACTCTGGGGTGCCTCCACCTCCCGCCAACCACCATGGCGGTAGCTTACAGGGTACTAAAAAACTTAATCAAACGTTAAAATAAGAGGGCAGAAACCAAATCAGGTAGAACAGTTTACTTATCTCGGAAATGTTTTGGACCGAAATGGTCAAAGAAACAGGGGTGTAAGGGGAAATATTGCGTTAGACAAAGAGGCTTTCTCAAGGAGGAGGGAGTTGATGACGGGGACGTTGAGCAAGGATGTTAAGAAAAGGCTCGTCAAAACATTGATATGGAGCGTAGTTTTGTACGGCGCGGAAACGTGGTCGCTGAAGCAGGAGGATAGACGTAAATTGGAAGCTTTTGAAATGTGGGTGTGGAGAAGAATGGAGAAGGTGAAATTGACCGAAAGGAAAACAAATGAGGAAGTACTGGAGATGGTGGGGGAGGAGAGGGGTTTGTTGGGAGAAATCCTATGGAGGCAGGAAAAATGGATGAAAGGCGTATTGAGTGGAATGTTGAAGAAGGTAATAGGGGGGAGAATGTTGGGCAAAACAGGAATAAGCAGGAGCAGGATAGGGATGTTGGACGGGATAAAGGGAGGGAAGAAGTATACATAGATGAAGAGGGACCTGATGTAGAGTAGGTTGCTGGATTGTGTTTTGTTAGGAGGGACAAGATATTTATTTAGTAGCTGCATTAATCCAAACCTACTTTAACCGGTTGATTATCTGTTAGTATAATCATAATCGGTAGGTATAAAAAGTAGAACAAAAAAGTATGATGATATAGATTCTTTGGTCTACGCCATTAAAATTATGATAATAATACAGTGAGTTATGAAATTATCTTGAATCACTTTGACGGTACGTGACAGCTGAAGAGTACTCGAACTTTGTTGATATCTAATCGCATATTTATACTCTAGGAAAAAATAATGGGATTCTGATGATGAATGAAACTTAAATTTAATTTGGAAATTATTGGACGGAAAAATAAATTTCCATGATGCTCGGAAGACTTTCCTTGACGTGACATTATTTGATGTCCACTTTCTTCCTGCGGGAGTTTCCGTCGCGTCATTTTTTTGGCGAAACCAGAACCAGTCACAAGTGAAGTATCTGACGCGACGGAAATACCAGGAAGAAAGATGGTGACCTCACAAAATTTTAATGGGCCCTAATGGAAGGCGTCGGGATATAAGTCGACTGTGTAGTCGACATGTTCTTCCGATGCGCGAATGGTTTTCGTGGGTTTCGCCTTGCGTCGATGTGAATTTCGGGAATAAGGGGTTGAGGGGGTGTTAAAATGGGTGGATAAAAGGTTATCTGGTGAAATTGGGAGGGAGAGAAGACAAAATGGAGAGCGCCAGCAGCTTCATTTGGGTAGCGAAAGGGGGTTCCAAATTTTCGGGAATACGGGCCGAAAAGGCTTGTTGACAATAAGCTGTGGCGGGAGAAATGGGAGTGCCGGTCGGAAAGGAAGAATGCTCTCTGTTTTGGTAGATATTACATACGGTGTGAAGTAATCGTTCGTAATTAGAAAAAGGTACAGTGTGCATCTGCATTGACACAATGCCCCCACAAACTACCGCAAGGGCGTGTGGTGGGGGTGTAGCCAATAAAATAGTTTGCAAATACATGCAAAACCAAAAAAAACTATATATATATGGTATATATGATATCCTTGAAATAGACGCTCTCCGGAGACGCACAAACACACAGATACAAAATATTCTACAAACAGAAACATAAAGAAAGGACACTCACAATATGTATGTGACGTTGCGGTGGCCCGCCCGTGTATATATATATATATATATATATATATATATATATATATATATATATATATATATATCACTAAATAGTCATAGAAAACACAGAAACCAAAACACATTAAAGAGGGACTCACTAATTCTCGAATTTTCGGTGGTGCAACCACCCATCTCAAGAGGAATTAGGAACAGAACTCTGTTCTGTTTCTTGAAGAGTTCTGTTCCTAATTCCTCTTGAGAGGGGTGGTTGCACCACCGAAAATTCGAGAACTAGTGAGTCCCTCTTTAATGCGTTTTGGTTTCTGTATTTGCTATGACTATTAAGTGAGTTTTATTGTGCGCGTTCGTGGCTTTTCCAACAAAGTGAATATATATATATATATATATATATATATATATATAGTATATATATATACACACAGACATATGCAAAACTTATCTTAACTTGAACTCATGCAAATACCCATACAAGTAACTAATATAGTATATACGAGCACGATCACGCACGAATGCACCAGATGCTTAAGCAGCGCTTACTCTGGTTCCCCCTTGTACGAGACTCGTAAAAACATTGGCTTCAATTTTGTTACTATTATGATTTTTGATTTATGATGAAAGAACGAATATTTACATCTATCAGTACTGAAGTCTATTTGTCTTATTTTACCTTTGTGATCTAAGCTATTCATAAAATGTGGGTCCATAATAATTCCCTTTGTTTCATTACTAAACTCATATGTTCTGAACCTTGCTAAAAGTTGTAAGTATCGCTTGTTCTCTTCGTATCCCAAACCGCTCCCAGCCTTAAAGACCTATCACTCGTCTTCTTATCCGAACAAATGTTGACAAATCTGGCGGATTGTATCTGAAAAAAATCAACTTCTTTTTTCAACGATTTCTCCCAAGGATCCCAAATACTTGCGGTGTTAAATGCGGCCTGACTAAAGTGAAACAGCACCTCTCTCTTTAAACTCAGCGTTACATTTCTCCACCACCCGTCTGATGAATCTGAGTTTATTTAATTTGAATCTGCATGAGTATGGGAGAAAAAATTTAATAAAGAGGAAATGAGTTATTTCCTTCAAATTATAAATTTTCCGCGTCGAGAAATAAAACATTTAATAAATTTGACTGTCATATTTGAAGCTTCCTGTCGATACTCCTCTCTCAGTCGAACTCTTTCGCAAAATATTGATTTTCTCTTAATAAATATAAAGTCCTGACGCCATCGTTCATCTCATTCCATGTACTTACTATCGCTAATCATTAAATTAAAAAGCTGTTTTGTCGAGTATTGAAATGAAAGTTAATGGGGAATTTATGAAATCAGTCAAGAGATGCGAATGATATAGGATCAGGTATTCAGTCAGTCATTGAGTTACACTAACGAGGGTCTCAGAAGCTACTCATGAAATGTAGGTGATTTGAGAAAAGCTAAATAAATTGAAGTTCACAAGAATTTCGTGAATGAGGAAAGCTTTGTTAAACACTTCATATCCAGGGAATGCGCGAGAGCAGAACGTAAAAATGGGAAGTATTTTGGACGAAAATGGTCAAAGTTGTTGGGATCGTAGAAGACAAATTACGTTGCATTAAGAATATTTTATTAGGAGGGGGTAGTTGATTACAAAAGTATTGATGAAGAATTTTTGCGAAAAGATCAGCACAATCCTCTTTTGGAGCGAACTTTTTTTTACGGCACGAAAACTTGGCCGTCGAAGAAGAACAAGGCGTAGTTTACTCTTTTGAGATGTTGGCGTGGGAAAGGGGGGGAATAATGAAATGGATGGAAATGAAAACAAAGAAATCCTAGGCTCCGTAGGGGAGGTAAGAAAGACACCTAGAAGAATCTTAAATGGGTAGTAAACTTGGATTGAGGCAATTTTAGTGGCGTTGGAATATTGGAGGCTGTGATAGAGGGGAGGGTGTTAGGCAAGGCATGTAGCGGGAGGTAATGAATACAAGGCAGATTCGTAGGCGGTCTAGACGTAAATAAAGGAGGCAGAAAGTGGGAATGAAAATGAGTTTCTTGCGGTATGGTTTGTTCGGTTGTGTCGCTCTAGGTGTGGGATAGAATTGTGGCGGTTGTTGGTTTGAGTGCCCGTTCAAAACTAATCTCTAATAATAATGCTATGCCGAGTGTTTCGAAATTTGGAGCTGGATTTTTATCTCTAGTCCTCGCGTAGAAGGAGTTCGTGTCGTCTGTGGTTAAAGCAATTTTAACTTTTTCGGTGTGATACCGTATCTCCGGAGGATTTAAAACATGTTCCTCATATTTCTATTAAATCATATAAGATCGATAATGGCATACAAATCGTAATCTGCCAGCCACGTCTTGAATTCAGACCGCGAAGGCTGCTTTCCTTATCAGCATCGAGCGTGACTGTCTGCAGACAGCTACTCCCTGACTGAAATTTTTATTTCTTTCATTTTAGGAAATGAAGAAGCTTTAATAGACCCCAACGTTCACCGTGAAGCTCTCCGCGATGGAGAATGACACAGTACTTCACTCCAAATACCAGTTTAGTTTAGTATTAGGACTCAGGTCCCTATGAGGGAGTTGTCTTCGGTGTATGAGCTCAGGGCGTATGGTCCGTAAATTTTCTGTCTCCATGACTCGGATGAGAGAACTTACGTTTCTCACCTAAATTACCAATTCGATGGAGTTTCTTGGTTATACCGGAATGACGGCTAGAATGGAGGCCATTTTACTTACAGTTTGTAGAAAAAATAAAAGCTTCCCGGTGAACTCCCGAAATCATTGTTGATCGGGTACTAGTTCTTTTATTGGTAATGGTCAACTCTTTTCTTTGAAAAATCGTCATGGAGGGGCTCATATGGGGGGTTTGATGACGGATTTTTTTGAGCCGCATTCGCAAACATTATCAATCCGATCGATGGATTACGAAAATTGTATCACCGTTTTTCAACTCTGTTTAGTGCTTCAAAATTTAACGCTACGGAAGAAGGAATGGGTGAGATGCCCTCTGAGGATAGCCTAGCATTATAGGAAATGGCCGACACGAGCTTTGATCACAAAATGTCCTACGGAGGAGAATAACCCGAGGGAGATCCTGATGCGAATTTGATCACAGTTTTCCCACAATTTAGTGGAAAATTTACCGGCTGGGGTGACCACAAAAAAATTGTCAATTGGTTCTTCTGCAAGATTTAACCTCGGGCTACCGAGAATGATGCTAATGCTACACGATAACCTTAAAAACGAGGCCAATTTGTGACTCGAAATATGTAGGTAGCCAATCCAACTTTGTTTGATTACAATGGATATTTGTTGAGGCCAGCCAAAATTTCTGGAATCGCTCAGGAAAGAAATTCTACTTTTACGACTTTAGCAGATGCTTAGGTAAATAATGATTATGGTTACCTCAGCGATAAAAATCCCTGTATGCTTTTAATGAAATTTATAGCATTACCTCCTTATTTATCAAGGTCGATTATTTTTCAATTTTGGTGCATTTAATTTGATCATCATTGCAGTAGATTTTTATGAACAACATTGGAAGTTATTAATTTTTCTTCAAAATTCAATTTTTAAAGAAACAATGTCAGACGATCATCTTGCGTAGCAGCGCGTTTTAAAAAAATATTCACTTTTTAAGTTAACATTTTAAAAATAATTCGAGATTATATAATTTTGCAGCAGCTGTTTACAACGTATGAAGCATTTTCACACATTGCGGCATTACTCATAATGTACATTTGTTAATGATATAATCGATAGAGAAAGAATAAGACAATTTAACTGTTGCTCGTGTGAAATCTGTGTCCAAAAAATTATAAAAATTTATTTTCGATATTAAAATGTTTCCAGAATATTCCATCCAAATCGGATGTAGCTTAAGTTGAGTGAATTTTTACCCTATGTATACAGCAAATTAGATATCCTGACTTCGTATCGCCTTGGTGTGATTGGTCGCCAAAGAAACAGGCAAATTAATTTTTACATTAATATATTATTAGGATTACGATATATAGAGTCACGGGCACACGTTTTCTCCCAACTGAATTGTGTTGCGGTATTTTCCCATTTATTACGCGTCGCGAAGAAAGAAGTGGGTCCGTTTGATGAGAATTGAGAAAGAAGGGAATGTTTATGTTGATCGCCATTCTTTTGCCCCCTCCCCCATCTCTACTGCATCCGCGTCCTCTGCGCGTAATCTCCAGGGTTAGCGAGACCGGGAAACTATTTGGAGCGTGACTGTTGAACTCACCTTTCCATCGCACTGAACCACTCTTCCCCCCTTTTTCCGTGTTTATTCCTCCCTTGGGCTGTACCATTGGCTTTTATTCCTTTTCGTGGGAGTCGTATTCATGATCCGTCTAAATTGTTACATCCCTGGTCGACCTGTTTCAGTTTCTCAAAATATCTTGCAACATGTTGTTCGTTTGCGCACTGTGGGAATGTTATCGGTTGAATACTCTCAGATGAGCGATTCAACTTTTGAGCACTGTTATTCAATGAAAAGAATTTCGCCATGTGGGTGTGAAGGAGGATGGAAAAAATTGGAAATTGACGGAAACTAAAACCTAACTGGAAGTATTAGATACTGTTGAGAAAGAGCGAGGGTGGTTGGGACAAATTAAAAGGAGGCAAAACAAACGGTTGCGGAGCATTCTGATTGATATTAGTGTTGAAGACTGGAAGACTGTGATTGAGGGTAAAACATCAGGTAAACGAGGAAGGGGCAGGAAATTGGAATATGGATGTTGAACGGAATGAAGGGAGGAGGAAGTGGGTGGAATTGAAGAAGAGTGTATAGTAGTTTTTGACGTCAGGTTGTGTCTTGTTAGGCGAGACTTGGAAGTGTAAAGGTCTTCGTGTTCTTGTGAAGTGAACAATTCAACTAAGGAATATTTCTTAGAAATAGCTAAAAATGATTACTCAAAGCTTTTGCATCCTCTTTCTGTGCTAATTGGTGGAATAAATGCCCCATGTAGTGGCTATATCGAATTTTATCATCGTTTTTTATGATCATGATACTGATTTATCTTTAATGTTAACATTATTCTTTATTAAGCGCTAAAACCTTGGCTACCATATTCAATACGATAATTTTTGCATAAAATTACATGAGCCATTAAATAAGCCATTAGGATAATATAGGATAACATTATTTTTGGTAAATCTTTTTATTTCCAGCATACTCTCCTTTTAGATCTGTACACTTTTCCTAGCGTTTCTCCAGCTTTTTAAGCCGTCCAAAGAGTAGGAATTCGGAAGGTCCTCAAAAAAGGCATATTATGCGTATGTTGGCGATGACCTCCTTTGTCCGACGTGAATCGTTTTCCGCCGAGCCATTTTTTAGGGTTTGGAAACTAAAAAAACGTGACTTCAAGAAAAAATGAACTTCATTCAACTGATCTTGACCTCCTTTAGTGTTAAACCTTTTAAATAAAAGTATTTAATCACCGAAAGAATCTCAGTTTTTTCCATTTTTATAAATACACAAAAATTTGATGCTTCAAAGGGCTATGAAAATGAAGGCAAGTGAATGTAAATAGTAGCGCATTTTCTATTTAATGCGTTGTTCATATCTTCAATTTGTATCCTAAATTTACCTTCGATTATTTATATACTTGCTTTTTCGAGCTAATTCCATTAACTTTTCATTCCAATATTTATTTTACCAATGACATGCTTCTGAATAGTGTTTTTTGTAATTAATTTTAACAAATCATATTCATTGTTTAAAGAAACTGCGAGCATTACCTCAAGAGTAACTTTTAACGGATTCATCCGTTGGGTTTGCTGATGAGTAAACTTTAGTTGTTCAGTTAGCCAAGGGGTTGCATACGCTGCCGAGTGCATTGGAAAGTTAGTGCGATAGATGTGAGATCAGGTTAATTGTAAATAAAACAAAGGTTACGCGGATTTTCGGAAAGGGAAAGACTAAGATGAACGTTGAAGTGGAAGGGTAAAAACTAGATTTTTTAAGGAATTAGCTGTATCTCTTTCTGTATCTCTTCATCTATGTCCTTCTTACCTTCACATTTTTTTGTATATCTCATTCTCCAATGTTCTCTTTTCTATGATTCCCCGTATACTGTGAATTCGACCCTTTTTCCATCGCATCACTGCAGTCAACGTCGTTTGCACTTTCCTTTCAACCTTCATTCCCTTCGACAGGCACTTGCTACCTGCTTCGCGGTACCCCTCCGTCCCTCCCCGGGGCCCTTCAACTTCAACCTCGCTCACGATCCACATGCCTCCGTAAAAAAATTAAGGGAGGGAGAGGCGGGAGCGATCAAAGTCAGCGGTCAGTTCGTGACCCATGATATAATCATGGCTATTCAGAAATGGGTCGCGACCTCGAGTTGTTGGGGGCGGGCGAATGCCTTCGGGGCGCACACAAAACGTTCTCTAACGGCATCACGCGAGTCTTTGGCTGCTACTGCTTTAAGCAGTGACCACTCTCGGTTAAGTGATTCCATTAAAAGAGATTATTTCGTTTGGTACAACATCCGTATCAACTGTGGAGGAGATTTATTGTCTGCTAAGGAATTAATTTCAATCAAATTGCATCGCACGAATGTAAAAAAATTATAATATAGTAATCTACTCAGTGGAATTCTGAGAGAAAATATTTTTCTGTCGATAAAATTTATATCAATTACATGAATATATATTTATTATTTTTATCGGTAATCTACCGTTAACTTAGGTTTTGGATAAAGACAAGCTAGCAAACGGAACTGAGACAGGTCCTCATTCCTTTGAATAAAAAAAACTCCCCGAAATCTAAAGTTAGTCTTCAGCATCCAATTGCCAAGAAAAATGCTCTGCATCCCATCTTCCCTGCCTACTTAGTATTTCTTTCACCATACCCTCTCCTCCCCTTTTACCATAACTTGTACTTTGTTTATTTTCCTTTCTGTTCATTTCACCCTTTCTCCGCAATCATGTTTCAAAAGCCTCTAATCCATGTCTCTCCGCTAATTTCAGTGACAGTTCAGTTTCAGTGACGTTTCCGCGCCGTGTAAAATCGGTCCATTTCCCACATTTCAAAAGCCTCCAATCTACGTCTAGTCTCCAGTGACCATATTTCCGCGCCGTACATAACTACGCTCCATATTAATGTTTTGATGAGTCTTTTCTTAATATACTTACTCAAGGTCCCTGTCCTCAACTCCATCCTCCTTGGGAAAGCTTCTTTACCTCGCAGAATTCTTCTCCCTTGTCCCTACGTCCCTACTACTTTGATCATATTGGTCCAAAACGCTTTCGAGATACGTAAACTGTTATACCTGCTCTTTTTATTCTTTTCCTATTTTAATGTTTAGCTTAGCCTTTTTCTTCCTGGAAAGTCGCAAAACCTTTGTTTTATTAATATTGATTCTCGCATATAATATTGATTTATCGCACTGAACCTCCAATTCACTCAGTAATGCTTGCAACCCCTTGGCTGACTGAGCAACTAATGCTTGGTCATCAGCAAACCTAACCGATTTTACGAATTCCCCTCCGACTTTCATTCCTACCTCCAGTTCTTCCCATGCCTCTTTAATCATTTCCTCCACATATACGTTGAACAGCACCGGTGACAATGGGCAACCCTGCCTTACACCTCTTCCTAACACTGCCCATCCGGACGCTCCGTTCCCCACTCGCACCTGAGCAGACTAAGACATGGACAGGTCACGGATTAGCCTCATATCCCTCCAATTTATTACTGTTTTCTGCGATATACTCAGTTGTTTTTTCCCAATAGAAAGCCAAATAACTTTTGTTTTATTTATATAGATTCTCATCCCATACCTATTGCACTGAATTGCCAATACACTCGGCGTAATGTTCAACCCATTTGCTGACTGACCAACTGAAGGTTGATCATACTCCGAACTAAATGATTTCATGCATTCCCCACAGACTTTCATTTATACTCCCAATATCTCACATGCTTCATTAACTATTTCTTCCATACATGAAGAAAGTAAAGAAAAATGTTACCATCGTACTCCGTATTAGCGGCGAAAAGGGAAAGTTAACCTTAGGTTTAACGAGGTATTGTTGCATGGGGACCCGAGTTACACGAAAGTGCCAATGTACTGTATTCAAAGAACAATTATATCGTTTTTGATGGATACGATATTATAAGACTAAAGAATTGCAGTCTAAGGAAAATATTAAATAAGAATCCAATTGTAGAACCTCACGAAAGACAATGGTAAAAGAGGAGAATTGAAATGGCCGATTTCGACGGAAGGGAGACTCAGTGAAAACATCGCTGGAGGAGGGATGAAGGAAGGATTGAGTGAGCAATGGATTGCGATTGAATGAACGAACGGTCGACCGCGCGGTCGTGTCTTTTTCCCTCCCGTGTCGGCGAGTGGGGGTTAAAAGTTGGAAGACTATATAGGAGGAAGGGAGACCGAGAAGGGGGTTGAAGTGGTTTCTCAGGGGGAGATGGATGGATGGATGAGGGAAGAGAGAAGAGAATGAAGAGAGGAAGAAGGAATGAGGAGGGAATGTGTGTGTGTGGGGGGGTGGGCTTTCCTCCCCTCCCTCCTCCCCCAATTACGTCACGGCTTCTCCGTAAAATTGACTCGGACCACTTTCAGTCGGCGCGCACCTTTTCACGTCCCATCTACCGCGACGCCGAGACCTCTAACCGCCCACCCACATCCTCTTCCCCACCCCCTCCGCAGTCCCTATGGCAACCCATCACCCCCTTCTCTCCACACCCTCACCCTTATTCCTCCGCGCGTTCTGCATCCCTGTGCCGTAACCTATCTCTTTCCTCTCATCCCTACCACCCCTAATGGATCTCCTCCCCTATCCTCGACCTCCTCCCCAACCCTCTCCCTGTTCCCTGTCGATTACGGTCCCTGTCACCCTTCCCCTTTCCACGACCCTCCCACATTCACCTCCTCCTATTCTTTCTGCCGGAGTACATTCTAAGCGACGTTAGGGGATTCTGATGTGTGGGTGGAGGGAGGCAGAAGTAGTGGTGTTTGGCCCCAAGGTTTTTTGATCTTTAAATCAGATTAAGCACGTTTATGAATTACGCCAGAGACACACGGGGGAATGACATTTATTTCGCTGATGGCTTGTTAAAACTGTGAGAACGCTCGGTATTTAATGCAACCTGAAATTCGAGCATAAAAATAATTTGTAACCAATGTTAGTTCGTTAGATGCACAGTTATTAGGAGATTCTAGTCCGCAAGTAAGGGAATGCATTTCTTTCCATGGAATTTTTAATTGTTATTTGTTCTAGCTGAAAACTTAAATAATATGGGTCTCTAATCAACTACGTTTCGCTTTCATTGACCAAGTATTGCGTAAAATACATTTAACGAGGACAAAATAGAATTATTCGTCAGCAGTGTGGTCCTTGCATGCTATCCAATTATCAACTTTCACAATTTGCGCATTTATCTACAACTTCATAATAACTTGAAAGGTGACACATCGGCGTGTGACAGGAAACAAACTAATAAAAAGGAAATATACTGGGACATATTCCGTGATAAAATAAGAGAAGGCTTTTATTAACGAAATATTACTGTTAACTTTTTAGTGGATCGATATTTTGTTTCGTGGTTGCTTTAACGATTAATATTCAATTAAAAATCCTCGATCCGATCTATTCTAGTGAATGATCATAATTTTGTTGTAGCCTGTCTGACCATTTTGACATGAATCTGGGTTGTATCTACATCAACATAAATACCCTGCGAGCCACCAAAAAGATGTGTGGCAAGGAGTGTAGCACCTGGAGGAAAGGATAAGGGATGAGGGGGTTGGGGTTTTTCAAATTGGTGGGGGAAGGTGGGGGGGAACCTGTAACAAAAAAAATATATATGTATCCACACGCAGTCCCTAACCTGTACATTAATGCTTATTGTGTTGGGGTTCGTATTATATCCTTGATGTCATCGGAAAAGAGCCCACCTTTAAATGTTTTTAATAAGTTTATTCTATATTGTAAACACCGCTGCGTAAGAGAACCCCATTTTAAATTGTCTAGCAAAGTAGGTACGCTGCTGCGTTGGTCATAACAAAGTTTGACAAATCTAGCCCCCCTCCGCTGAACTCGATCTAATTCCGAAATCAAATTGATATTTTGAGGATCCCATCTACCAGCAGCATACTCTAGGTGGGGCCTAACCAAGGCAAGGAAACATCGTTCCTTCACTTGTTCGTCGCATTTACCTAGCACTCTTTTAACTAATTCCAATTTTTTATTAGCACGACCGCATATTTCTCGTATGTATTTTCCCCAGGACAGATCGTGAGTAATTGTTACACCCAAGTATTTAAAGGAATCTGCCCTCGCGATTTTGGTTTGTTTCACTTTGTAACTATAAGGGAGGGAATTACTCTTTTCCGAAAAATGTATTACTACGCATTTAAAAAAATTTAATTCCAATTGCCATGTATCGCACCAATTTTGAATTGCATCTGGGTCGTTGGCTAACACGACTCTGTCTTCGTGACCTTGAATGTCCCCATAAATTACTGCATCATCAGCGAAAAGACAGAGCTTGCTATTAGCTACGGTATTGAGGTCATTTTTGTAAATAAGGAATAGGAGGGGGCCTATGACACTTCCTTTTGGCACACCCGACGTGACCTTGACAGTATCGGATGGTGTATCATCCGATTAACAGGCAACAGGACAGTTAAATATTTGTTTTTTTTTTGTTTTAAAACACCACTCCTTTGATGTGGAGCACACGTCCGGAGAATATGTGGATTCGCCTTAATGAAATTACACTTCATTAAACGAGTATTGGGGAAATGTAATTGGATAGTTTGGGAGAGGTGTTTTCCTAGCTGTAAACTACATCCGGGGTAAGGGCAAAGTGTGCGTTTGATAGTGAGATGATTTTCATTAAAATCTTTAACGTCTTGCGTCTCGTAATTAGTATTATTAATTATGCTTCAGATTAATTAGTGAAATTAAGCATCAGCAAGTCACATTCACAACAAATTCATTGCATGAATGACATTTTTACAAGCACCACTTGTCTACTGGTATTATCCTGCATTAGGAGTTCTTCAGAATTGTGTTTTAGCAGAATGTTTCATTCATTTGTTGGTCTACTGTTTAGCATGGGGTTTGGATGGACTCCGCCTGATACTATTATTAGCCCCGCCTGACAAGACAGAACATGACATTGGCCCTAACGGCAATTCCCTCTCCGTTTCAGCATACTTTCTTCCTCTCTTCACACTATCCACCGTGCACCTATCCTATTTTTACCTCTACCTAGTTTCTTAACCATCTCTCCTATGCATCTCATTATTCTTCCACATCCCATCCCCTATTAGAATGCTCTGGATCCACGTTTCCTCCTCCTCTGGATTTCTTCCACCCTCATCCCTGCCCTACCTAGTACAGAGTGCGTTCCAAAAGTAATGCGATTTAATTTCCCACGCCGCTCTTATTGGATGAAGTGCAATCAAACCACTTGGGGTAGGTCGGGGAGAAGCTAAGCTTTGTCGCGAAAACAATCTCAATGATTTTCAATCTGTGGAAGAGGCATTATGTCAGTTGTTGTAAACCTCTGCGCGCCTGTACGTCTTCGTTTGTTTTCCTATCGACCCATATTATCTTTTCCATTCTTCATTGAAACTACATCTCCAAAACATTAAATTCCACGATTACCATCTTTCCTCAACGCCCAAGTTTCTGCGCCGTTCAAGACCACGCTCCATTTTCATCAATGTTTTTTTAACAACTCTGCGTTTCTGTCAGGAATACTTTTCCTATAAAACTTCCTTTGAATAGCAGAAACCTTCTCGTGGAAATAGAAGGCTCTGCATCCATATTTCTTGGTTCCTTTGGATTTATCCCATTAATTCTCTCTTCTTCATCACCATGCCTAGCACTTCCTCGTTTGTTTTCCTTTCTGCCCACTTTACCTTCTCCGTCCTTCCCCGCACCCACATTTCAAAGGGCTCCATTCTACGTCTTTCATCCTGCTTCAATGATCATGTTTCTTCACCGTGCATAACTCCGCTTCATGTCAATGTTTTTACGAACCTTTTCTCAACATCCTTACTCAACATCCCTGTCATGAATTCACTCCTCCTTGTGAAAGCTTCTTCAGCCTACGTAATTATTCGTCTTATGTTCCTACTACTTTAACCATTTTGGTCCAAAGCACTTCCGAGATACGTAAATTTTAGGAACTGCTCTCGTTTATGGACTCCTATTTTTATATTTGGTTTAGCTTTTGTCTTTCTCGAAAACTGCAGAACCATTTTCTTTATTCTCTTCTATATCTATTGAACAGATTTCACAATGCGCTCAGCAATCAGTCTATGGATGACTGACAAGCTAAAGCCTGGGTATCCATATTTGGCCATGCGAGATCGTAGAATGGTGATATTTTTATCTTTGTTTACATCGAAATAGCTAAGCTCTGTCTACCACTGGTCACTTTGTTACAAATATTTTCTAATGTAATCTAATCTTAGGAAAGTAAACAAGTAAGACATTATTAACATTATTTTGGAAGGAACAAAATGAGAGCATTTAGATGAGTTTATGTATTTCGACAATTATTTGGAAGGACATAGTAGTTGGGTATTACGGGAAGAGTATGTGTTAACGAAAGAGAACACATGTCAGATAAAATAGAATTAAAGATCGGTACGCTAAATGAAGTTGGGAAGGAATTATAGGCTTGTTATTCGAGGCCAGCAGATGATTTTATTTGGGAATTACGCTTGAATGGAATTTGGCGCTATTTCGCTTACCATTCAACAGAAAAATGACTTAAGTATCTGCTGTAATCGTGCCACCGCTGGCATCAACAATTATTATCAGCGGTTACCATAGCATATCAGTAGGGCCTGGCGGAGGGACTAAGTATAGTATAAATCACCTAGCATCATCCCTTTTCCTCTTTCTCTCTCCGACCTAATCTGGTTTTTCAATAGTTCTTCAACCCCACGTCCTCTTTTATTGCTACACTTTCCCCTCCTCCATCCCCAGTTGCCCCAGCTTCCCTGTTGCCGGGGATTATTTTAAGCCATATTAGTGGATTTTAATGGGAGAGTCAGGTTTAGGGGAAAGGGGGTTGTTTGGTGTGTGGTGGAGGGAGATGCCCAAATCATTTCCCAAAGTGTAAGGGTCGGTCGGATGGCATCGGGATAGAATTGGACGAATGAAAAACGACGGACCTGACTATGTGTAGTTTGAATGGAGGTCTAAAAATAAATGAAACTCAAACGGCGGCTTCGAATTTTATATTTATTCTATTCCGATGGGGTGAAATGTAACGTGGGGATTTTCTGCCTCCATCGACTACTCCGGATGGAATTTCTCCATCCTTCGCCCTCTCGCGCGCAGGAAAAATCATTTTCCCTTCCGATTATGCGATGATTCTGGAGATTTCGTTGATGAGGAACCGCACCGGGCTGTTTATACACTTTCTGGTCTTAACTTTTTATTACCTGAGCTTGCCTGCTGAGTTTCGTTTTTTTAATACGGTTGAAGGGTTGTTATTTTTACACGAGGCCGTATTTTCCTGCCCTAAACTGGAATATCAGTCAATCTGAGTAATTTAGTTTCGGGGATGTAAATATTATTCTTTCTTTTTCTATCGTTAATCCCTCCAAAAGCTGATTACATTACAAAAAAATATTCAAGAAGATTTACATCGGTTTTTTATCGGTACTCGTTGACCGTTCTAAATCAACGTGTACACGTAAATCGCATCGTGCATAATTAATTAAAATATCATGGGTTACCATAATTCGATAGAGATATTCCGGATAAGAAAAGATTTTTAAAATGAACACTGGCACCACACACTAGTGGACTCGTTAGTCTTAAATTTCATGATACAAAATGTGCACAAAAATATGCTCGCACAACATATTGAAATAAATCATTCCTTCACTCTGATTTCTTCATGTCTCCCTTCATACAGATCAAAGAAATGAATGAACACGTAGAGAGAAAGACGATTAAGGCATTCAAACCACTAAAATAGTTTCATGCAAATTCAAAAGAAATTTCAATATTAAAACCCGCGAGAAATGACGCAAGGGAAACTTCAAATGAAAAGGAAAAGCTGGATGCTACCAAGGAATGGGAGATCAGAATAATAAACTAAGATAATTCACTCAAAGGAGTGACATAAGTAAGCATTATTTCATCAATAAGGGCATTAGTGTTTATAACTTATTACCTGGTGATATTTTTAAATATATTACTGGGCACGTTGGGACCTTTAAGAATACAATGGCCAAACCCCTGGACTGAATTAATGTTTCTTATTATTCATATTCTCCCTTTAAAACTTTCATACCTTGCCTTCCCAGCCTTTTCCCATGGATTCTTTGCCCACCCCCTATTATCTTATCAGCAAACAATTGTTTCCCCTATGTATATATACTCGCCCTGACATCTTCGAATTTCTTTCAGCGCCCTTCTCTCTCTGCCTCTATTACCATGCCTTGAACATCATCATTTTTATCCCTTTCTGTCCATTATGTTCCCTTCAATCTCCACCACACCCATTTTTCAGAAGTCTCCAATCTACACGCGTTCTCTTTCCTTCACTATCAAACTTCTCGTGAAACGAATCGTGCAAGTCTACGCTCCATATAGTTTTAACTAGTCCATTGCTTCATATTTTTATCCTAGGCTCCTCTCTTTAACTCCTTCCTAACCGAGAGAGCTACTTTACCACGGGTCAACTTTCTTTAGCTGTTTACGTTTACGACTTTCTTCTAAAACACGTCTTATAAGGTATAAATTCAATTAGATTATTAGAGAAGAAAATGTAAGGTCCTTCCTGTATCAGTGGTACTCTTAACCAAAAACGAAAGTGTGAAAAACAGCAAATTCATTGATCTAAATGATAGTTTTATTCTGGGCGGAATCGGTTGCACTTATTTTTGGGGAAAGCTTTGCTTTATGAGAAAGCAGGATTGCCAAGCAGCATTTCTTTATTTTCTCTCAAACTTAAGCGAACAATGTGAGATATTAATAGCACTGAGACAACCATCGACTGTATGTTTTACTGTTTCCGTAAGCAATCTTGATTGGGGCAGTCTTCACGTTAAATTCGATGCTTCACCATGCCCGGTTTTTATCCTAATAATGTGTAAATCCGCATTTTAATAGTTTGACTGTTTTGGGATTTGCCAAGCAAAGACGTTGCGAATGAAGGCCATTAATATATTGAAATAATCAGATAGAAATGCACAACGAAATACATATTAGGTTCGCTTATGCTTTTATGGACAATTGAGAACGACAAAATCGATTAAGTGAACATCTTTTATCACTCACAGATGGCAGCAAATGTTTGACTTAGAAGTAAGATTTCAGTTTGCTCCCTTCAATGAGGGGCGACAGTGAAAGGGGCACATTGTTTCGCTAGCTCTTATATCATTATCAAACGTAAATTATGATTTATGTCGACAGCTGAGTAGACGCTTCGTGCGTTGTAAACAGGTGCTGCAGAATTATGTAGTCTCTGGTGATTTCTCTTGAGGAAAAGATTTAAAAAGCATTAGCTTTTCTTCTCCAATGCAGGGATCATTAGATTTAACTCATAAACATCTCATTTGTCCAAATGCATAATTTGTATTAATGTTTACCCGAAAAAGCATTGTGAAATAGTATACGTATATGAAGTTAAACATAAATAAATTGTCATGGTTGCTACACTATGTAAGGTTGTATGACGTCACCATATTGATGTAGGCCGAAGGTGCAAGCTCTTTCAATCAAACAAACACACCCATTATCGCATCACTGGGAAAAAATCTATTATAGATCCAGACTACATTTACGAATGATACCATTTTGCGATTGATGATAAAAATATGAACTTCTATTAGTTTATTGGGAGCTAATTCCGTGGATAATCAAATATGTGGTAATTCAAAATAATTATTCAAATTTGTGATCACGCAGTGACTCCGAATCTGTTTTTTTCAGTTCAAAATGAGATACTTGGGCGTTTCTGCTGTGATTACTATACGAATCATTTGTTGATGTTTATTTTTATTTTCTTGAGTTAGCCAGTAGAAAAAATTAATGAAATGATTGACTCTTCCGCTCAAAAATATATTCAAATAATACACACTCTTCAAATATTTTTCCAAATCGTTGGTAATATTCAATGCTAATTTTTGATTTCATTTATGCAGGTGACTTATTTTCACGCTGCATTGGCCAAGTAACGTTTTTATTCATTAAAAAGAGGACACACTGGTATTACTCCTGTGTTACAAAGGTAGTTTTTCAATATTTATATTCAGCATTTTATTCCTATATATATATATGTATACCTCAAAGTTTGTCCCCTTGGTATTGTCCTTTGCAATAGTGTTCTCACGATATACTCCTCTTTCCTGTTCTCTGCTCTTGTATGTACTTCCTCGTTCCTCGCTTCTTCCGGCACCTTAATTTACTGAAGTCTATCATTCAGCACTATGTTTCAAAGGCTTCTACATAACGCCATCTTTTAATAAACAAATATTTTTTACATGTATTCTTCACCTACTTGTGTTTTTGGGATGAACCTAAGGTATTTTCGGGATGAACGCAGAGCAAACAACGATGTTTTTTTCTTTGTCTCTCATTCCAATAGTTAACATGGAAATGCATATTTGCCACAGGTAACGCGTTTTCAAATCCCCATGCTTCCCTACTCCCTTCATTCCGCCCTACATTCCTATCCTATTCCTTCATCGTTTGTCTAACATTCTCCCCTCCAAATCACAGTATTCTTCAACATCCCATTTCCAATCAGAATGTTCTGCAGACATCTTTTCTTACTCCTTTGATTTCCCCCAACAATCCTCCCTCTTCCCCCTTCATGCCGTTCCATTCTTCATTTGTTCTCCTTAATGCCCACTTCATCCCCTTCACGCATCTCAAAAACCTCCAATGTACGCCTATCAGTCTCTTTTAATGTCCATGTTTCCGCCTTGTACATAACCACCCTCCATGTCAATGTTATTGACAAATGTTTAAATAACATCCTTATTCTAAGTCCCTGTCGTCAATTTCCTCCTCCTGATAAACCGTGTTTGCCTAATGCAGTGGTCGGCAAACTCATTACTCAAAAGAGCAGCAGTACAACGATTTAAACTTCTTCTGAGAGCCAACTTTTTTCATGTTAAACTATAAGGGTAGGTTCATTTTTATTTAATTAATTAGTATGTTCCCAAACTGGCCTTTATTAAATTTCAGTCAAAAATCCTTAAATAGTGTTGTAAACCACCTGTAGTTTTAATTCTCTTATTTTAACTGTACCTTAAACGTTACGTTTAACTTTAACGTCTTTTTCTATTCATTCTCGGCCAAAATTAATTTGTTTTATAAATTTCTTCTCATTCAGTACCAATCCTAGCTACTTCATGATTCTCTCAGATATGATATTATTGCTTTGCCTAATTAGCAAACTACGAGTAACACTTGATTTTTTATGAATTCTCTACCATATTGAGTTCATTTTCTCCTGTAATGATGGGGTCATAAAAATTTTCACTTGGTACTCTAGTTTAAAATCTTGCATCCAATAAAAAGGATGTATTCATTCAGAATGTTATTCCTCTTTCATAATTGTCATTATTCAGCATTTTGCATCGCTAATTTGCCATTATACTGCCTTGCCCTTGCGTTTATCCGTTTGTTTGTAAAACGACTCTCAATGTTATTCTTAATGCCTAGGAGAGTAGATACGATTCGCTGATTATTGAGGTCTGACCGCTAAAATAATTGTACACTTGCCTGTAAAAGTCTTGAGATAATATCTATTAAGGATAGTAAAGGAGAACAAGTGTAAATTCAAGTTTAGATGCGACACTATGCTACTCATGAATGATGGGGAAATCCAACTGGAATAAATTTGGAGAGAAAATAATCCAATTTCGTGATCAATGGAATCGGATTTACGGCCAGAATATTTAATCCCATTCGAAATAAAATACTAGAGCTTTGGCCTATCCATGGAGAATTGCCGGTCGCTTGAGATAGGGAAAATATAAGTTTGAACAGCAAGGAGAATATGCTGTAAAATATTCATGCATGCCCTGTTGATTAAAGAAATTCAGTATGAGATTTTAATGCTAAATTTTCATGCAATTCAATCGTTGACATCTACTTTATCCCTGTTTTCGAATGTATTCTTGGGTCTAGAATAATTACTCTATCGTATTTTCAGCCCAAAGTTAATAAAAAATATACTTTCAGAAGAGGTATCTCGGTGAGTGTATATTTTTATCGCCGTCTTACTTGGAGCCTTATGGTTTCCCCCAGGTGGCGGTTCATGTGAGAAACCGTCTCGGCGCACACAATGTCGATTGATTAATTCGCGCCAATGAAGATTGGTGGAGCAATTCATGCTCCAATGGAGTTGAATACTGTGCGTGCCCTTTCGCCATCTGACATTTTGGGAGAAAATATGTCCGCTCTCGGTGTCGCTTCCCATTCATTTGTTGAATAGAACCCAAATCAAATGGGACAACTGGGGCGCAAACGTTTTTAATTTTGTGTCGCAAATGACAAAATATGGAGCTAAATGCTTTAGATCAATTTATTTGTGAATAATTGAAACGGAAAACCTATTCTAAATTATTAATTGTGGCTTTTTATTCATTCTGTTGGTAATACTTAAATTCAAGTAATTTAAAACTCTGGCAACCTATTGTAAAACAAATGCGTAAGGCCTTCTATGTAGAAGGAATTCCACAATTCTTTTATTCAATTATTATCCCATAATCCAATTACTTGAAATGACCATTTATTCAAAATAATTTTCAAGCAGGAAATGAAAAAATGCTTTGTAGGTTTTTTATGAATCCCAATTTATATAAAGTTTGGTGTTCTAAAGTATGATATATTGCATATGTTCCTAGCCTGAGAGGTGGCTTCCTATGTAGAAGATTTTTAATGCCTCTCCAAATGAGAGCCGAAAATGAAAAATTATGACTCCTACCGCAATGGAGGATTTGTATTTGTTGTATTTTTTACTGCAGTTGTCCACATTTTTTTTATATTTGACCTCACTTGGAAATTTCCACGAGTAGAAAAGCCATCCAAAAACAAATTTCGACTGTAAAGAGAAGCCAGCGGATCAGTAGGCCCGGATACATTTTATTACACGAATCTTGTTTACCTTCAAATTAGTTCATATAGTTTTTATTTTATATTTTTATATAAAAGTAATTTACTTACTCGGAAGTATGGTTTTTTTCTGCCAACCCCGGTCGACCATGGGGTTACAGTATAAACGTGTAGCTGCCGACTTCAGCACGGCTGTTTTTCTTCTTTAGTTCATCGATGCGTATAAAAAAAGAGGTTTTTGATACGCACTTTTCTTTTACTTCTTGAGACCCAAAGTCTCCATACCTCAACCTATACTCTACATATTGATCTTACGTCCTACCTTACACCTTAAAACGAACTTTACTATCCGACGCTATCGTAAGGTTTCTGCCGCCTCTCCTACATCCCCTTGCCATTCCTCCCCCCTCCGTATCCCTCCGTTTTATGTTGCTTTATCCTCTTTTTATTGCAGGGTCTCGAGTGGAGGGGGTGTGGGAAGAGGGATGTTCGAGGAGGGGAAGGGAAGAGGGGTGGTTACGTGGCCGCCCTGGCGTTGGAAACCAACCCCCCGATCTTTACTCATCCTCCCTTTTCTGTTACGTTCCCCCACATACGGACAGCCCCGCTTTTAAAGGCGAGAACCCTTGCAACCCTCCGTCCCTCCAGCCCATCTCCCACACCCTCTCTCTCTCATCCCTCTCATTTCGACTCCACATTCACATTCTTTCGCCTCATTCCCTTCCGAAAATCCCTCATCTTATCTCTCCGTCCCCGTCTCAGTATCCAGCTTGTCTGCAGGTACTTAGGGCTCAAACACTATTCACACCCGTCCGTGCATTCTGCGTTCCGGTTAATCCGACCCTCCACAGGAAAACCGCGGAAATAAACCTCCTAACCGCTCTTGATAAAGAATAGTGTTTTTATTTCGTTTTATTATTCTCTCGTTGTTCAGTAGGCCATGAATTCTTTCGTAAAAAACGGAAGGTGAGGAATTTTCGTAAAACATTTTTACAATAGCCGATGTGACATCCAAAACGATTAACAATTCGTCGATTTACACGATGCTCATTTTTAGGACTGAATTCTGGGTACTTGGGAGTCTAGACCTTGAGTTGGAAAAATGATGGTATAAAGTTATTCATTTACATGTTAATAGATGGCAATTCCTTCACACACAAATCGCACACACGGCTTGGAAGGCACTGTAAAAATAAGGATATTATTTTATACTTTGCTCGTAGGTTACAGCGTCATTGAAATTTTCATAGACCGGGCGTTGTAATCTCTCCAATTTCTCCGCTGGGAGAAATAAATTTCATTTAATCTAAATCTGCATAATGCCCACCCGCAAGAGCGCGTGGTGTAGAGTATTAGGTCACTAACCACGCATTGACAATCATTACACCTACACTGATACTGTAAGTTTGATCACGCAGTCGAACGAAGTTAGTCACCGCGAAAGAAGCTACTCACTTATTTGCAAAATGTTCTGGAACAAGGACTATATAGAAAACATGTGGGAACAATTCTATAAAAACGGGTCGATAGATGAATGCAGAATATCGACAAAATATAAAAAAATGACAAATTCAACTATCCTCTTCGTGCCGGCGATTATATATATTTCGATCTCTAATCACTACCAGGAATAAATGCAATTTAAAACCCATTAGTTCTACTATCCACATGTATCTCCCCGATTTAATGTACGAAAGCTGCTTTATCATAGTAATTTAATTCAGCATATAAATTATGAACTGGAAATAATTATTCAAGGTTGGTATTCCATTAACTTTTCAATTAATGACTGTGTGTGGAAATTAGAATTTATATTTTTTGAATAAAAGTTATTTATGAGAGATATACTACAGTGTAAATATGCATATACTATTCAGGCCATGTAAATAAGGAACCTGCTTCATGATATTTTTTCCACAAATCATGCTTCATTTGCCAAAAGTGATTGCGGTACGACGAAGGCGAAGGAAGACATGGTGATGAGGTGGGGGACTTCGGTTTATGTACGAGGGATGACCGTGGGGAGAAAGCAATTGCAATTTTGTGGGATATTAGTCTTCGTCTTGTTTATGTTCATGTTGTATCTTTGTAGAACTTGATCCAATACGTTTAGTGACCTTTGAAGGTCCTCCTAGTTTTCCGCTATCATTGCAAATATCGTCGGCGAAGCGTAGAATATTTATCTCTTCTCCAATGATCCTAGGTCCCTTTAATGTCATATCTTGTGATTCTCTAATTGTCTCCTCCAGGTACATGTTGAACAATGCAGGTGAGAGGTTGCAACCTTGGGTAAGTCCTTTGTTAATTATAGCCTATATGGCTTCCATATCTCATTCGCATTGTGGCTACTTGCTTCTTGTATAGCTAATAGATTATTCTTCTGTCGTTGTAACCTATTCCGAGTTTTTCCAAAATGCACGAGCGTAGTCACCGTCGAAACGTTAACTACATAAGTGAAAGTTCTTTCTTTGTGTTTCTATGTTTAAGACATTCTACATCTGTGTGTCTATGTGTATATATATACATATATAAATATATATGTATATATATATATATATATATATATATATATATACGAGTAATAAGTTGCTGCAATGCTTAGTTTCTTCTGACAATATTTCATCGAAAAAAATGCGATTGCGTAAATACTTGTTTGGGATATTTCATGAACATTTCTGTTTTTTAATACTTTTTATGGGTTGCATAATATAGACGCTGCCCAAACTAGCAAGACGGTTTGCTTTTTTTCGGAGTTTTTTATTTCATAAAGTATTTATTTTTATACTTCCTTGTAAGAAAATTTCTCTCTCTCCTCCCTCCGGTTCCCCTCCGCTGCTATCTCCTGCAATCCTGAGAATCTCCCTCGGAGGTAGTTTTTAAGAGCAGAACGTTCTCGTCCCTTCTCCCAGCAAGCCTTCTCTTGGCATTGCGAGTATAAATGGCGAATGGTGAAGAGTAAGGGTACGCTGGTGCGGGTTCGGCGTGGAGAGCAGTTGGGCCGTCAAAGGGAGAGGAAGAAGGAGCCTTTGAATTATAGTTGTTGGAACTGAAAGGACATTTATGTGCAAACTAAGAAGAAAGCTCACTCACACGCGAAGAATGAGAGAGAGAGAATGAAACTTCTTTTTTATATAGCCGCCCCCCCACCGCCGCCCCCCCTTTCATATCCCGCCTATCTCTCTCCCATCCAACCTACCCATTTTCTTCTGTTTTCACGGGAAGCATGGACGTGTTAATACATCTGTAATGTGCCACAAGAGACGGATTTAAAATGCGCATCCTTTAGAATTATTTTTCATCTCCATCCCCTCTCATCTTTGACGCCTACCCTTTCCCCTGAAGAAAAAAAATATGAACTCGAAAAAGTTTTAGGGAGTAAAAAAGTTGGTCACCCCGACATTAAATTTTAGGTTAGGGAAGCGATCCGAATTATGTTCTCAGGGTAGAAAAGACATGTTTCCCCGCGTGCCTAGAAAGATAGCGTGTTACCGTGTGATTGCCTGTTATTTCATCACGCAGTAGGAATTTTTATGTCTGATCGTCGGACATAAAATGGGGGGATTTTGATGAAATTGGGCCTCCTGGATAGCTTAATAAATGAATTGGAGAGGTAATCAGGGAGAGTGAAGAAATTTACCTTTTTTTCACTATATAGCTTAGAGTGCTCGTCAAACGTTGATGTCCTTTTATTTGTTCACTAATTTCTCTTGAGTATCAAGGTACGTATTCACGCAACTATGAATTATAGCCATATTTACGATTATGTTTGAAATACCACGTGGCGTGATTCTGATTAAGATTCTTCATGAATAATATTTTTATATCTTATCATAGTATGTAATATATTTAGGTTAAAAATTGTAAAGATCTTTCAAAGAAATGAATTATCCACGTGAGCACTTTCAAAAACGGAAAGATAATGATATGCGGAGAAATTCATTTTCCATTTGGCTTCAGAGTTTTTCCGCTCTCACTCTTCTGCCCTTCGGCGATACACGTGTGATGACATATATTCGCCTGTATTGGGAAAGTTCAGCTTTGACAAATTTATTTGGTATATTCGCAACTGCCGTTATGCAATACAAATTATCGCTGCAAAGCTCTTGGCAAACTCTGATTGAATAATATTCACGGTATTTTTTCTCGAAATGTTTGAATAAAAAGGCGAATTGTTTTTTCTGATGAAATTGAGGAAAAGGGGGGATTTTAATCATTAGGTAAACGTTTTCAAGTTGTATTATTGAAAAGAGAAGCGGATTATTAAGAAATTAATAGCCTCGTTATTGGTTGTCTTTTCAAAACATTTTAATTTTATAGGTTCAATTCTGTCACTTTAATTGTAAAGTAATTGTAAAATTGACCATTGAATTATTACCTGCAAGCTATGGCTTATTTTAATTTGCCGATGCTCTCAACAGTCCTTTGTCGTAGCGCATACTGTCGTTTGGCCAATACTTTAGTGATATAGTCGACATTATGCTTTATCTTTTTTAGATAATGGGGTGTTGTATGTTGATGAACTCTCCTGCAGCCGCACACTCATACTGATAATATACCACTCCAGATTAAAGGTACCAAGCACGAGGAAATAAAATGCATACATGATTTCATTTAATGCTCTTATTTAGAGCGCACTTCATTAGTGTTTTAAAAAAAGGTAATCCAGCAGATATTTGTTGCTAACACATCTTGTAGATGCAGGTAGTTAAAATTTCTTTGAAGTTTATATAAACACACTCATATATATGTATGTATATATATGTATATATATATATATATATATATATATATACATATTATTATTAGGTAATCTACCGGTTAAGGTAGGTTTTTGGATGGACACAACTATCAAATAAACATTTTGTAACTCCAAACGAAACCCAATCCAGCAACCTAATCTACATCAGGTCCCTCTTCATCTCCGTGTACCTCCTTCTTCCTTTCATCCCGTCCAACATCCCTATCCTATTCCTGCCCTTTCCTCGCTTGCCCAACATCCTCCCCTCTATTACCCTCTTCAACATTCCACTACCGCTCAATACGCCCTTCATCCATTTTTCCTGCCTCCGTAGGATTTCTCTCAACAAACCCCTCTCCTCCCCCACCATTTCTAGTACTTCCTCATTTGTTTTCCTTTCGGTCCATTTCACCTTCTCCATTCTTCTCCACACCCACATTTCAAAAGCCTCCAATCTACGTTTAGTCTCCAGCTTCAGTGACCATATTTCCGTGCCGTACATAACTACGCTCCATATTAATGTTTTGATGAGTCTTTTCTTAATATACTTACTCAAGGTCCCTGTCCTCAACTCCATCCTCTTTGGGAAAGCTTCTTTACCTCGCAGAATTCTTCTCCTTGTCCCTACGTCCCTTCTACTTTGATCATATTGGTCCAAAACGCATTCGAGATACGTAAACTGTTATACCTGCTCTTTTTATTCTTTTCCTATTTTAATGTTTAGCTTAGCCTTTTTCTTCCTGGAAAGTCGCAAAACCTTTGTTTTATTAATATTGATTCTCATCCCATATTTATCGCACTGAACCTCCAATTCACTCAGTAATGCTTGCAACACCTTGGCTGACTGAGCAACTAATGCTTGGTCATCAGCAAACCTAACCGATTTTACGAATTCCCCTCCGACTTTCATTCCTACCTCCAGTTCTTCCCATGCCTCTTTAATCATTTCCTCCACATATACGTTGAACAGCACCGGTGACAATGGGCAACCCTGCCTTACACCTCTTCCTAACATTACCCATCCGGACTCTCCGTTACCCAATCGCACCTGAGCAGTCTGAGACATGTACAGGTTGCGGATCAGTCTCCTGTATCTCCAATCCATTCCTATTTTCTGCAATACACGCATTAATTTTTTCCAATTCACTCTATCAAACGCTTTTTCAAAATCTACAAAACAGGCAAAAACGTCCTGATTTTATTGTATATTCCTCTCGACTAGTGATCTCATTACTGCAATGGCATCACGCGTACCTCTTCCTTTCCTGAACCCAAACTGATCATCCCCTAAGTAATCATTTGCCTTTCTCTCTATCCTTTTGTTGATGATCCTGAGAATAATTAGCTGCGTGGGATATCAAACTTATCGTTCTGTAATCCTCACATGACGAAGCCTTTGCCTTTTTTGGAATAGGAACTAACACCGATCTCACAAAATCTTCCGGCCAGATTCCTTCCTCATAGATACTACGAATTAGTCCATATATGGCCTTCTTCCCACCTTTCCCTAACCATTTCAACATTTCTACAGGAATATTGTCCACCCCCACAGCCTTATTTACTTTCATCTCCTTTAATGCCCTTTCTATTTCATCGTCGAGTATGCCTGGACCTAAGCTATCTTCTTCTTCGTCATGTTCCTTTTCTATGTCTAACCTTGTCGGCCTAAGTTCTTTACCATACAGTGTTTCTATATATTCCTTCCATCTCTCTTGAATTTTTCCTGGTTCAACTATTATCTTACCCCATTTATCTTTAACTGTTTGCACAGATCCTGCCTTCTTACTTCCCGACAATATCTTAACCTTGCTCTATAGAGCACCAATTTCACCCTTCTTCTGTAAACTTTCCATATCCTCGCATTGCGTTTTCCACCATTCTTCTTTTGCTTTATTTGTGGCCCTTCTCAATTTATTGTTTAACTCTTTGTACTTCATTTTGCCTAACTCTGTGTTTACATTTTTCCATCTTCTTCTCTCATCCATCTTTGCAATCATCTCATCCATTACCCATGGTTTCCTTATCCTTTTCCCGTTAACGGTTCCTATAGTGTCTTTAGCGGCTTCCAATATCCCTTTCTTGATACATTCCCATTTTTCTTCGATAGCACTCAGTTCTTTACCGTCATCCATCATTTTCTCTACAGCCTCCTGATACTCCTTCCTCGTTAATTCATTTACTGCTTCTAAATTCCATTTTTTAACCCGCCGCCCTTGCCTTATCTTCTTGAAACGAACATTACATTTCATAACAACTAAATTGTGGTCAGAGTCCGCATCCGCTCCTGGGAAACTGTGCGAATTTATCACACTGTTCCTAAACCTGTGCCTAACCATAATATAATCTAACTGATACCTTTCTGAGTCACCTGGCATTTTCCAAGTATACCTACGCCTTTTGTGGTGTCTAAACCATGTGTTAGTGATGACTAACCCCTGTCTCCTGCAGAATTCAATTGCTTTCTCCCCGCGTTCATTCCTCGTGCCTAACCCATAGTCCCCCACCTCACCACCATCTCTTCCTTCGCCTACCGTCGCATTCCAATCCCCCATCACTATCAAATGTTTCCCTGCAGGAACACTCGCGATGATATCCTCTAACTCATCATACATCCTATCGACTTCTTCCTCCTTGTGGTTGCTCGGTGGCATGTATACCTGAATAATGACCAAGTTCGTCGGCTCTGCTTTAATCTCTACGAGTAAAATTCTATCTGTCTCTTGCTCTATGTTGACTACGCTTCTTCCTACCCCTTTATTTAAAATTACGGCAACCCCTCGTTGGCTCTCATCCCCGCCGCTGTATATTACTCTGTAATTGTCACTCCAGTAATCCCCGCTATCCTTCCATCTCACCTCGCAGAGGCCTAAAACATCTATGTTACCTCTTTCCATCTCTCGCTTAATATTTTCTAATTTGCCTCTCCTCAACATTGTCCTGACGTTCCAGGTTCCTATTCTAACTACTTTCGCCTTCTTCTGAGTCTTCTGTCCTGCTGAAGTTATTCCTTCCCCGCAAGGGTTTCGTGGGATGACGACCGCGGAAGCCTTGCCTCTCCCGCTGCCGGGCACGACACACGGCCTCTTGGGCCGTGTCCCGTAGTTGCCAGGACTCATATTATCTATAGTGCCCATCATAATATTCTTGGGAATCATAATTGAGGTGGTTTCCCTTTGCCTTCCTCAATAGTGTTTTTAACGTGACACCATCACTTAATGGCCGCCCCACTGGGGTCAGACGCCATTGCAGCCGCCTCACTGAGGAACAGACGCTGCGTGGACTACCTTTCGTCTGGCTCCTAACCTTCGACCTATCTGGCATGGGTGACCCTTCCAGGAGTAATTATTATTACTCCCGCCAGCACAGCTCTAGGGGTCATCGGAACACACAAGCCCTTCCACCACGACAAGGTTGTAGTCCATGGGAGGGATATATATATATATATATATATATATATATATATAAATATATATATATATATATGTATATATATATATATGTATATTTTTTTTTAGGTAATCTACCGGTTAAGGTAGGTTTTTGGATGGACCCAACTATCAAATAAACATTTTGTGACTCCCCACCTAGCAAACTAATCTATATCAGGTCCCTCTTCATCTCGGTGTACTTCTTTCCTCCCTTCATCTCGTCCAACATCCCTATCCTGTTTCTACCCTTACCTCGCTTGCCCAACATTCTTCCCTCTATTACCCTCTTCAACATTCCACTACCGCTCAATACGCCCTTCATCCATTTTTCCTGCCTCCATACGATTTCTCTCAACAAACCCCTCTCCTCCCCCACCATTTCTAGTACTTCCTCATTTATTTTCCTTTCGGTCCATTTCACCTTTTCCATTCTTCTCCACACCCACATTTCAAAAGACTCCAATCTACGTCTATCCTCCTGCTTCAGCGACCACGTTTCCGCGCCGTACATAGCTACGCTCCATATCAGAGTTTTTACGAGTCTTGTCTTAACATCCCTACTCAACGTCCCCGTCATCAACTCCCTCCTCCTTGAGAAAGCCTCCTTGCCTAGCGCAATTCTTCTCCTTACGTCCCTACCACTTTGACCGTGTTGGTCCAAAACACTTCCGAGATATGTAAACTGTTCTTCCTGCTCTATTTTTTCCCCGCCTATTTTAATATTTAGCTTAGCCTTTTTCTTTCTAGAAAATCGCATAACCTTTGTTTTATTAATATTTATTCTCATCCCATATTCATCGCACTGAACCTCCAATTCACTCAGCAATGCTTGCAACCCCTTGGCTGACTGAGCGACTAATGCTTGGTCATCAGCAAACCTAACCGATTTTACGAATTCCCCTCCGACTTTCATTCCTACCTCCAGTTCTTCCCATGCCTCTTTAATCATTTCCTCCACATATACGTTGAACAGTACCGGTGACAATGGGCAACCCTGCCTTACACCTCTTCCTAACACTGCCCATCCGGACTCTCCGTTCCCCACTCGCACCTGAGCAGTCATGTATGTATATATGTATGTATATATAATTGTTATTATTATTAAGAAATCAACCGGTTAGAGTAGGCTTTGGAGGGAACAAGTACCAAATAAATATGTTGTAACGCCAAACAAAACCATATATATATATATATATATATATATATATATATATATATATATATATATATATATATATATATATATATATATATATATATATATATATATATATATACTCCTAACAAAACATTTTACAGCACCTACTCTACATTCCCTCTTCATCTCTTGGTGCTTCCTTCCTCCATTCATCCCTTCCAACACACCTGTCCTGTTCCTGCCATTCCTTCGTTTGCCTAACATTTTCCCCCCCTCTATTACAATCTTCAACAATTCGCTGCCGATCAATACCCCCTTCATTCATCTGTCCTCTCTCCTTAGGATTTCTCCCAGCAAACCCCTCTCCTCGCCCACCATCCCTAGTATTTCATTTGTTTTCCTTTCGGTCCGTTTCACCTTCTTCTTTCTTCTCCACACCCATGTTTCAAAAGCCTCCAATCTACGTCTACCCTCCTGCTTCAACGACCACCTTTCCGCGCCGTGCATAACTACGATCCATTTCAATGTTTTGACGAGTCTTTTCTTAACATCCTTATCCAGCGTCATCGTCATAAACTCCCTCCTCCTTGAGAAATCCTCTTTTTCTGGCGCAATTCTTCTCCTTACGTTCCTACTACTTTGACCACGTTGGTCCAAATACTTCCGAGACACGTAACTGTTCTACCTGATCTAGTTTTTGCCTTCTTGTTTTAATATTTAGCTCAGCCTTTTTCTTTTTGGGAAATCGCATAACTCTTGTTTTATTAATATTGATTCTCATTCCATATCTATGAATTTGTATTTCCAATTCACTCAGCAATGCTTGCGACCCATTTGCTGAGTGACAAACTCGTAGAGCTTGGTCATCAGCGAACCTAATTGTTGTCACAATTCTCAACTTTCATTCCTATCTCTAATTCTTCCCATACATTATGAATTTTTTCCTCAGCATATACATTGGACAGCACCGGTGATAATTGTTAACCCTGCCTTACAGCGTGGATGGACTGCGCGTGGATATATATGCTTTTTTGTTTCAGGTACCCCCACCTTCCCCCTCCTATTTGAAAAACCCCAACCCCCTCATCCCTTACCCTTTCCTCCTGGTGCTATACCCCCTTCCACACACCTTTTTTGGTGGCTCGCAGGGGATTTATGTAAATGAAGATGTACACGTTTTCCTAACACTGTACATCCGGACTTTCCGTCCCGCACTTGCACCTAACAATCTTAGTTAAGTACATGTTTGCAGGTTAGCCTGTCCCTATAATCTATTCCTATTTTCTGCAATATAATCATTAGTTTTTCCCGATTCACCCTATCAGAAACCTATTCCAATGCATGTATGTATATATGTGTGTGTGTTTATTTTATTAGATAATGACCCTGTGCATTTAATATTAACTCAACTACAAAAAGAAATATATCATGATTATTTTGAGCAAGCAGTCATTGCGTGAATTAGTTTGTCTTCAAGGGTGAAGGGATTTATAAATTCATAGTAGAGACTTTTCTAAGAACTAGTTATTTTGGGTTTTAGTTTAATTGAAAAGAAAGTATTAACCAATCAAAGAGTCAACGTGGTTCCCATACTTAGTGCTGATGAAAAATAAGTCGTGATGCACCTCGAAATTTTGTATTACCTAAATTAGAGAATGAAGTTTCCCTCCAATGGGATAAGTACCTTAAGGGAACGACGGGGTTAAAAAATCTTGGTTCAGATAGTGTAATTTATTACAAGGAACTGGTTAAAATCCCGCTTGGGTCAGCTCTAATAAAACAGAGGCATAATACATGTCCCGAAAAAGTGTTCGGAGTAAAAGGTTTACGTGCTCGGCACGCAATACGGCTGTGCGCATTTTCAAATTAGTTTCGCCTCCTGGGCGGTGGTTTATCTGAAAATTTTACGACTTATATTGTGTAATCCTTGGGCAGTAAAAAGGCCGTCCAATCCTTCCTTGGAGATCTCTCCGTGCGGCTCCTCTCTCTCTCTCTCCGTCTCACAAATTTGTCGCCGTTACTCCGCAGTCTCCCCCCTCCCTAATACAGCACGCCGCTTTATTTCCTCCCATAAGGGACTCACCTTCCTTCATTCCTTCTTTCTCTCCTCCTTCCCCCCCTCGCATTCCTACATCAAACCTTTCGTCCTTTTAGGATTCCCTTTACTCTGCAGACTTCCGTCCAATGCTTGTCGAGATCTTGTCGTCTTGTTTGATGGAATTTTTGGGCCGGCTAATGCCTAATATTAGCCCGAGTGACATCCTCAGATTGCATAGAGTCGTGTCGTTTGCGTTGACATCGAGAAAAATCCCAATTTTGTTGACTGAAAGAGTAAACAGATCAGATAAAAATTTTGGATTGTAAATTTCGTTGCTAGAAATCTTTTAATTTATCCGATAGATAACTTGGAGAATGGTTTTCATTTTCACTGAATATTCAGTAATAATTCGTATAAGGTCAGTCCCAAAAAATAAGTGGAATAAGTCTAGGAACACATTTCCTGCATTTCAAAGTACATATAACTAAAGTCCTTCATAATGGCACACTTGTGCATTGACACACAACGATTCTCTATCGTGGTACGCTTCCTGGTAAGCATCCTCGGGAACCTCGTGTTAGTGCACTTCGTCACGGCCTCTTTGACGTGCCCAGCGTTACGCAAAGGCTGCCTTTCAAGCTCCATTTTATTCTTCGAAACAAACGGAAGTCTAGCGGTGTCACAGAGGGGTGGTAGGACGGCTGGGGCATACTGTCACCTTGTGCTTGACCGGCTAATCGGTTATGGATGTGGAAGGAGGATATGCCAGGATTGTGTGTGGAAGGAGGGCGCTTTATCGTGGTGAAGCGTCCAGTTGGTTCCTTCCTACTGACGTCTTGCACTGTTTTCCGCAGCCTTGCGAGTACTTACACGTAAAACGTACTCTTCACTGTCTGTTCCTGAGGCACAAACTCTTTGCGGGTATTGCCTTTTTAGTCGAAAGGACGATGAGTATAGCGATACGTTTTTGGGACAGGCTCGAGTATATGTGTGCGTGCATTTAAATATTATTATTATAAGGTAATCTACCGGTGAAGGTAGGTTTTTGGATGGACACAACTATCAAATAAATATTTTGTAACTCCAAACAAAACCCATCCAGCAGCCTAATCTACGTCAGGTCCCTCTTTATCTCTGTGTACTTCTTTCCTCCCTTCATCCCATCCAACATCCCTATCCTGTTCCTGCCCTTTCCTCGCTTGCCCTACATTCTCCCCTCTATTACCTTCTTCACATTCCACTACCGCTCAATACGCCTTTATCTATTTTTCCTGCCTCCATAGGATTTCTCTCAACAAACCCCTCTCTCACCCACCATCTCCAGTACTTCCTCTTTTGTTTTCCTTTCGGTCCATTTCACCTTCTCCATTCTTCTGTATATATGTATATATGAATATATATATACACACACACACACACACACATATATATATATATATAATATATATATATATATATATATATATTATATATATATATATATATATTATACATATATGCACACACACAATGCTATAGATATAGATAGACAGACATATATAACATTGGGACGATACAATAGAGCACAAAAAAAAGATAGATAAACGTCAAAGGACACATTTATCGTGTTATCTATTTTATTTTTCAGTTCTATTGTGCCGTCCAAATGATATATTGTTCTCCTGAGTGATTCTACATTATATAAAAAAAAACATAAACACAGTAATCAACCCGAAGGTCGGTTTAGTAGGTGATGGTAGAGCTCACCCATGTACTAAGCCCGACGGCGTGTGAATATTCAAACATCAGGGTAAGGGGGCTAGGTCCTTTCCCTGTGCCGGTTATGGTTTCCCAGTAAGATAAACCCGAAAAATCACATGGCTTTGGTGGAGCTGCAAGTGCCCAGAGTGCCTTGCCCGGGAATCGAACTGCACATATATATATATATATATGCGGGTCGCGGTGGTCTAGCGGGTAGAGCGTTGGACTGCTGACCAGAGGGTCTCGGGTTCGATTCCCGGGCAAGGCACTTTGGGCACCTGCAGCTCCACCCAAGCTAGTTGATTTTTCGGGGTACCAGATCTTCCTGGGAAACCATAACCGGCACAGGGAAAGGAACTGGCCCTCTACCCTGATGTGTGAATATTCACACGCCGTCGGGCTTGGTACATCGGTGAGCTCTACCATCACCTACTAAACCGACCTTCGGGTTGATTACTGTGTTTATGTTGTTTATATATATATATATATATTTAGAATTAACAATGCTTTTAAACATTTCAAAGCTTCATATTCCCTTACTAGCAAATAAGAAATAACCATTTTATTGAATTGCTACTGCCGAATTTACCCACTGGAGGGAAATGGCAAAGGAATGTTTTATTTATGTCGTTCGTTAAGCTTTATTTGAATATGAAAACCGCATATATATGTTTTTGATATATGCACTGTAAAGCTTAATGAGTTATCTAAATTATTTTAACAAAAATACTGAATGGTAGTGAAATTAGTGACCAAACAGACGTAGCCTAAGTATCTCTTTGGAAAAAAGTACCACACGGATTTCCCGCCAGTCTCGCACGCTTTCTTGAATCCTTTTGCGTGTTTATTTTTTTACCCTCGCGGTTACTTTTGAACACCGCCTCCATCAATTTCTCTTTCACGCGGTTTCTTCTTCTCTCTGCGTTCCTCCTCATCGTCCTTCTCTCTCTCTCATCCACATTGCCCATTTCCTCTTATCCACTTTATTTCCGTTCGGTCTCCTCTCGATTCTTACGCAGAAGGGAGAGCGAGTCTACTGTTCCTTGACTCTTGTTCTCCCCTTCGGCTGGCCTCCCCTACCCTGCTCTAGCGCCTCCCCCTCCCGCCTAGATCCTCTCTTTCTCTCCGCTTTATCTTTCTACTTCTCCCTTACCTTCCAGCGAGCTCTCCCCCCCAATCCCTCCCCCCCCCCCCCCCAAGCACACTCCAGAACTCTGAAACGCTCACACGACCGACCGTCCCTACCTGCGTCTTAGTTTACGACCGAGCCGTGCACACCTTTCCATTACCTTATTCCCCTGTTCCCATTCCGTCGTCTTTTTCGTACCCCCCCAACCCTCCTTTACTCTCACCCCTTCCCTCCACCCCCACACCCCTCTTCCCACCGTCCACTGACACCGCTCCTACGCCAACAGCTTCCCTCGCGTGCTCACCTTCGTAGAGAACTCGAGTCCTTACTTTTCACGCCTCGCATGAAAGATCCTCTCTCCCTTAAACCAGTCGCAAATGAATCTTTTTTGCCATTCCTCTAAAACCCTTTGGAAAATGTAAAATCTTCTTAATTAATTCTTATTATTGTTTTTTCTTCATGCCCATCACATTCTTATGTTTCATTGCAGTATCTTCTTGTTTTCGCTCACCCTCTCATGATTATATTTCACTCCGTGTTTTTCTCCTTGATATTCAAGTTTTTCCAATTTAAAAGTGTTTAGAACCGACATTTTCAATGCAATAGGGACTTCATAATTAGTAGTGCTTTAGTACACCGGGTTAGGGTTGATATCTGATAGTCACTTGTAGAAAACAGTTCTGTAATTTTTTATCACAACTAATATTTCATTTTTTTGATCGTTTAACATATTTATTGGGGATCTAGCATTAAAATAGCTCTTCATTTTATTTGCTTGGTGTCATTCAAATATAAACTAATGTCGGTTATTTTTACTGCTTGGTTAAGAAAAAATTTTAGAGCGAATTTTTGAGGGAATATTTTATTAATAATTCCGTGCTGGACCGCATCCGAAACTTGGAGCAATTATATAATGCATTATGGTTCTCGGAGCCCCGTTTATTTTGACTATTTAGAATATGAAGGGTAATGCACGATTCATTTAATATTGATGCTGAATTCTGCAATTTTCGCTATAATATTTTACAAACAATACCCAGAGCGGCCGTATTTGGGCTGCTGTTATGGTTACGCACAATCTGACATAAACATCATAAACAATTAGTTATAAAAATATTGCATTTTTTAGGTACGGCATTTTTTGAAGACTTAAAATTATTTAATTAAATATTACGGCAGTTTCTAATCACTTCAAATAATTTGTTTAAATATTACAATAGCTCAATCTTTAGCTATTTCTTCATTCTACCTCTGGTTATCCTTCTTCAATATGCCTATTTTTTTCCTTACCTATTCTCTATCTACCTGACATTCTTGCTATATCTTACCCCCTTTCTAATCGTCCAGCGTCACGAGATAATAAGAATAATAAGATAATGAGAATAATAATTGCACTAAGCAAAAAAAATTCACAAGGAGGAGGGAGATGATGGCAGGGACATTGACGATGCTTGGGAAAGATTAGCGAAAACAGTGATTTTTCGATGATCTATCTTTGAACTTCATATTCTCATCTGTATGGGCCCTCATGCTTTTACCAGAAATTAAAGAACTCTTTCAATATATTATTTACCCTTAGACATTTGAATATTTTCTCAATTAATTACATTCTTCCTATTTTTGTGTCCGTTGTATGTTTCTGCTTCGTCTTGTTTTGTCCACTTCATTTGTATGCTTATCTCTACTTGTTTTCCCTTACTTACTGCTGTTGTTTTTTCATTCCTTCGATCTACTTATCTCATTTTCCCCCAATTTTCTTCGCCTAATTCGATTTCGATCCGTTTGACTGAAATTCCCTTCATGTTCCATTTTTTTCCATTGTTCCATTTCAATTATTTCCCAAACCATTATAATTAAGTTTTCTCAACGTTCCAATTCGTTTTATTTGCATTTTCTCAAACAAGCTATCTTCTTCCAACTATCAAAATGGTAATATTTATGAAGAAAATATATTTTCCTGTCCTAATTTTCGTCACTTCGTAATTTTGTTTTGCTTTAACTCGTTCAGTTAAATTAAACACCGTCAAAGTGAATGTTAACCGGATTTAAATCGTTCAATTATGTAATTTCAATGTACTATCATTGTGTAAACTTTATTTTCACAGTTAATACTTTTTCAATTTATAAATTCCAAACTATGGAAGGATATTTCTAGATTTTTTTGCAAAAATAGAAATTTTGTTCTTACTGAATTTTCTTGAATGGATACATAATATGTTTATAACTGGTCTATTTATCCCAATATTGATACAAGTAAATTCCGTTGGTAGTTGTTTGTATTTGCATTACCAGTGAACAAAATGGACTGGGCCTCCAGTCAAAATATTATTTGTCCCAATTATAGAAAATATCTGCCAAAATTCCGTCCTCGTTTTATTACCTCTTATATAAATAAGTCCAAAACAGTCACATCAATAATGCAACATATACGTACACTTAAAAGCGTCTAGGACCGGCTTCGTCCGACCAATTGATCCGTACCGCTGTAATCGTATTTAATTCGTATTACCGGCCTTGTCGTATGCGCGGGCAGTTCCATCATCATGCTGGCGTTGATGGGCACGTCAATTTGAAGTTTCTTTGGACAAATGCGATGTGATTTTATCGGGCATAATGAGCACTGAATTTCACTAGACGAACTGATGTAAGTCTAACTAAGAGACGAACGAACTCACAAAGAAATAATTAGAAACCATTCATTTTGCAGAAGCAGCTGAAACAACAAACCATACCATTTTGAAATTAACTTTTTAACTAATAATTCTAGACTGTCAAATTTTGTACCGTCTGGTTACGTTGTACGAAGCGTCTGCTTAACTGTTAGCCTTAATCATAATATATCGTGGTCTCAGAAATGATAGGAAAACTATAGAAGGAATGCGAGTTTGACAGTCGATCTTCATTGAAGCGAATGATTTTAAATCTTAATTACGTATTGGTGGGTAAAAAATATAAATTTTTAGTAAAAACATTCCAGAAAAGTATATTAAAATCGGATCTGGCCTAAGTCACTTTGAGTATGTTGTCCCGATTCATTGAAAAAATTAGAAGCCCTTACTCCGTACCACCTTGACTGCAAATTTCACCGAAGATACAAAAAAAATAACTGTGATTTATTTATTAGTTAGAGTAAGATTTGAGATAAATTTAACTAATGTCCGTTGACTTAATAGTAAGTTAACCTTTAAATAGTCGTGTTTCTGTCAATTATTTTCAACACCAGGTGTGCTGTTGTCTGTCGAGTAGACACTTCAGAGAAGCGGGAGAAATAATAAGTGGTTATTATTATTAGGTAATCCACCGTTTAAGGTAGGTTTTTGGATGGACACAACTATCAAATAAACAAAAAAGTGGTTATATGTAATTTAATATTATTAATGATAAAATATTTTCCCATAGAATCCTATACAGTGTAATGTGTTTTCTTGAATTTATAATAGTCTGTCTCTCGTTGTTTTTATCCGCGCAATGAACTCGGGTATTGATTTAATTTTTAAAGTAATATTCTATTCTATTAATTATAATACTTTTCTGACCCCTTTTCCTATTAATACATCATAATTTAATGCGGAGCGGATTAGTTTTATTACATTTAACCGGGAGATTTTATTAATTCATCTCATGAATAAGTGGCCTGCGTGCCATTTCATGTTTGCAGGGCAGTTGAAAATATTATAATTATTATTTGGGCTGCTAGAAAAATAAGTGCTTTTATTGTAAAAGAAAATTATTAAAATACAATTAAAGTTCTACGAACACTTAGTAAATTGAAATTACTGCATTATTAGTTTCATTTTATAGTTGAAATTCACTGTTTTTTCAAATTTAACATATTTCGGTGTAATAGAAATTATATATGAATATAATATCTATTTTAGTTAAAAACGATTTTTTCGTAAATAAAATTGAGAAAGAGGTGTATAGTAATAAAATATAAATCGTGTGAATTTTGTTCCCCATGTTTTCATACCGGACAGACGGTAAATATTTCATCTAATATTAATCATTGCCCACTGATTAAAACTTGGGGTAAGATGTTGACGGGTTAAGAAAAATAACGTCCTGGGTTAATAAATATCTCTCTAAACACAAACTGATCTTTACCTAAAATGGTATGCTTGATATCCAAAATCCAATTTTGTGAAACTACATAATAAAGTCTTACGACTACACTTATGCCAAGTAAATGCCCAGGAACTTCAGGAACACTAATCGAGCGGAATATAGAATAAAATCAGGACGTATTTGCCAGTTTCGTAGATTTCGAAAAAGTGTTTGATAGAGTGAACTGAGAAAAATTAATGCGTGTTTTCCAGAAAATAGGAATGGATTGGGGGGACAGGAGACTGATCCGCAACCTGTATTTCTCAGGTGCAAGTGAGGAACGGAGAGTCCGGATGGGCAGTGTTAGGAAGAGGAGTAAGGCAGGGTTGCCCATTGTCACCGGTGCTGTTCAACGTATATGTGGAGGAAATGATTAAAGAGGCATGGGAAGAACTGGAGGTAGGAATGAAAGTCGGAGGGGAATTCGTAAAATCGGTTAGGTTTGCTGATGACCAAACATTAGTTGCTCAGTCAGCCAAGGGGTTGCAAGCATTGCTGAGTGAATTGGAGGTTCAGTACGATACATATGGGATGAGAATCAATGTTAATAAAACAAAGATTATGCGGTTTACCAGAAAGAGGATATTGGGGGTATTGGGGACATAAGACGAAGTATTTGAAGCAAAGAAACTTTCACAAAGAAGTGTCATTCATATCAGCAGAAGGAATATCTTGGACTTGGCAAACTTTGAATGTGAGAGATCGTTAGCGAAACGAGGAAAGGGTAGAAATAAGAAAGGTATGTTTGATGGAATGAAGGGAGGAAGGAAGTGTGCGGAATTGAAGAGGAATGCACTCTAGTGTATGATGTCAGGTTTTACTTTGTCACTAGAGGTAAATTCTAGTATTGATGTACCGTTGTATTGCCTGGTCTATCCAAAATTCACTTTGAATGGTAGAATACCAATAATAATGGAATTGGCTGCCAGGAAAACGGATGAAGTAGGTGCATAGAGTTAAGGAAAGAGTATAGTTTGCAAATGATGCAAACAGAGCACCGATTGTCTGAGAAAGCACGCGATGCGCCCGTAATATACGGTTTTTGGCGTAATCCAGATTTTGGCTATTCCGGCAAATAGTTTTAACTCAAGTTATGTACAACTAGGGCACCTTGCTTGTTATTACGAGTTTTAGCGAATGGAGGAATGGAACACATTTCTGATATACTGTATGCTAGCGCCAAAGAGGTCGAATTCATAGAATATAAAAAAATAGGATAGCCGCTGAGAGCTATTGTTTATTTTAAATATATTTGATGGAACAGTCTCAGTTTGTTCTTTTTGTGTTTATTTGATTCGATATTATGTTAATGTGACGAGTGACTAATGATTTTTCCTACAGTTTATTTGGCTGATGGAATTGAATTTGTGAGTAAAATAACTTATTTGAACGTGACCACTTTTTGAAATGCCAATCGAAACACGGAGTCACTTGACTATGCGGGCAACCCTCTTTCTTTTTCTGGGCGTGGATTCGTGCTCTTATTAGTTCTTCGCTTTGTCCCCTTCGTCTTCTTAGCCCTCTTTTAATTCCTCCGGCCATTTTAGAGGTTCTATTTCTCGTCGACTTCGGTTATTGGAACTCCCTTCTATCCCTCACTTCGGCTCTGGAGGGCAAAGGTCCTTTCCGCAAAGAGCTCCATCGCGTGCCGTGGAGACGTGCGCCGCTCTGCCCCTTCAGTTCAATTCCCTACGGGCCCCCTTCGCCCCACCGCTACTCAGGTGCCCCCATCTTTTTGTCTATTCACCTTCGCCCCTCTCCAGCTTGCCTAAAAGCACACTCAACCAGTCCTTCCGACCTCATCTCTTGTTCATGCTGCTGCGGAGTCTGTCTCCCTACTCGGAGGCCTCTCGAACCTCCTAGGCGTTGTAATTATTCCTAGGCCTTGGAAAAAAAGAAAACCCACGTGACGCCACGAAAGAGGTTTATGGACCCGACCGTGAAAATTAAAAGAGGGATTTTGATGCTGAAAATACGCTTGGATAATTAATCAGCTGATTCGGACAAATTTTGTGTTGTTTTTTTTTGCGATGAATGATGGTATTAGATAATTGGGTGGGTCGGTAAAACTATCAGAGGTAATATGGTAACTTTTTTCGTTGAGTTTGTTGTAGTACCTGCTTATACTACATCATTGTCATCAACACATTATAGTATTTCAATCCTACGGTCGGTTTACTTCAGCCTTCCATTCTTCTTCTTCTCTGTTCGGCGTCATTTCCCTCTCATCCCCAGATAGCTTCTCTGATTTATGTCCTTAATTTGTTTCCTATGCACTTGGATCTTCCCTTGGTTGATCTTCCATTCAATTTTCTTCCCTTCTATCTGGTATTTAACTAATTCATTGTACCTCAATGTGTGCCCAATCCATCCAGTTCTTCTTTGCCGTAGAGTTGTTCTCCATGTGGTCCTTCCCTCTCCTGATCTTCTGTGCTCACTCGTTCCTCACTTTATCTGTCCATTTAGTATTCTCCATCACCTTGTTTCAAAGGCTTTTACTGCTGGCCCACTTTCTCAATTTTAGTCTCTCTCATCCAATGAGTGCATATGCATATGCACCATAAGAAGGTATTGGTGATCTACTTCCTTGCTTGCAACCTAAGGTGTTCTTTGAATACGGGAACTACCTCTTCTTCATGTACACTTTCTTAGGTTAAAACATTATTTGCTTTAGGTCGGTCCACCTTCTTCTATCCCATGTTTGAATACAGAAAAATACATTGATGAAAGTCATTTATCGAATGTAATTCTTTGAAGTTTAGGAAGCGAAATGAGGGTATGAGTAATATCATTTGGGTTACATGTCCTCCATGGTTTTTTGTATTGCGCGATACTATTAGGCGGTTAAAATGTTATGCTTTTTTGGAATAATGTTTGTTAATAAATTAGTTTCCCGTGTGAAAAGATTGTAACTATTCCCATTTGATATTGCAGGCATTTTTAGCTAGGAAAAATATTGATGTAAGCCATTTTTCGATCGTCGCATTTCAAAATACGTTTATATATATATAGCCATGCGAGGTAAAACTAATCTCATCAAATAAGACTTCTGCTAACTCGTCAAAATTCAACCCAATTATGGCGGCCATTTTTTGGTATTTTTTCGTCATATTTGTGATTTCACATGGAAAAATATTGATCTTATTCTCGCCCTTTGAAGTTAATAGCCACCATTGGTAAAATCGCGCTTACCACTTGCCTCGAATATGTAGTAACAAAAGTATATGGGCGAGGTTGAAGTAATCAATATATATTATTTGCTGACCTACATTACTGTAGGCACAAAATCTATTCGAATGCGCCTCGAAAAATTGCCATTATTTGGATAATTTTACCAAGAATAGGACTTCGAATTTTATCTGATGCCCTCGCTGGATCTATCTTTATACGCATGGAATAGGCCCACTTGTCTTTAGCTAGCTAGCTTTACGAAAGAAGAAGCATTAGTTTTATTCAGTTTGCAATGAAGCTGTAACTGTCTACAAAGGTATTTAATTTGATTACTTTATATAACCAAAACCCTTAGACTCTATTGCTCTTATATTCCATGGTTGAAGTAATATGACGACTCTACATCTGTGCACATTTGCATAAAATGAGGACACGATCGAGGAATGTGTTGATCAGGTCATTTTATGTTAAAAAGGACGGACAGTGTGTGGTAAACAAGGTGAATATAGTGATGTGGCTATGAGATATGTTTCGTCTTTTCTCTCGGCCCTCCCCACTAGTGCCGTTCATGGAACGAAAGGTGTGCTGCATAATTCCTCGCCTTCCCCCGATGGGAGAACGGCGCTAGGGTTGCGCACAGTCCTCGACGTGGACCATTAAATATCTCGCTGTAAACTCGAAGGAACGCTTGCGTTAAGAGTAGGGCACCCGAATTCTATTTCCAATGCAGTAATACATTTCCGCCGCAGAGCTATCATCACTGCGGCAGTAAAGGGAAAGCTTTTTACTCCTTCCCTTGGACACACCCTAGTTCGCTGGAGCCATTAGCCCTGGCGGGAAATAAAGGTGAGAAGTGCGTACCAGGGAGACGGTTTGCATCCCTCTTTCCCGAGTATCCTCGTATTAGATAGTTTTAAGAGTGCACAATTCTGTTCTTTTACGAGTTTCGAGGAATAGGTGCTGGGCTAGCTGTTCGGTACACCTCCGTGAAAGCTTTTCGCCGTATGTTTATAGGGCTGTTTGCAACCAGGATACAAATATATATTCGTTTGTCATTTCAAAACTTAAACAGAGCATAAAGAAATGACTTGGAAAAAGCGTCTAGTGCGTTAAAACAAATTCAAAACTAGCGGCTTTGCCGGACCAATTTGTCCGTGCTGCTGTAACTGGATTTCATTCGTATGTTTTGTGCGTTTCTACATCGCGGTGTCGTCTGTGGGTAGATGCGATTTTACAGATGCTCTGGAGAACTACCATTGATTTGCCAGGCATGTGATGAACACTGAATTAGTAAACTCGAACTGATTAACTGTGAAGGTTAACTCATAAAGAAATAATTTGAGTGTCGAATTTTGCAGCGGCTGTTTGCAACGTACTAAGCGTCTAGGTTAACGTAGCTTTCAGCATTAATCACTGTACATAGTGCGTTTATAAATGATAGATTAGCTAGAGAAAGAATGCGGCAGTTTAATTGGGGCTCCTCATTGAGGTGAATAAATTGAAATCTTAATGCTGAGTGTAATACACGTACGTGTGAAAAATGAAATTGTATTTTCAAAAGGTTGACTTTATTGCTCTGAACAATTTCAAGGAAATTATAAGTAAATCTGATTCGGCTTCTCTTATTTTGTGTATTTTCATCCCATCTATAAATAAAATTAGAAACCATTACTCATAACCGTATTGATCTGATGTATCCCTAAACAAAGTAATAATGGAATACATTTTAAAAACTATATATTAGTATAATTCTTCGACCTATTGTATATGCAGTAGAAATATGGTACAGTTTGATTCATTGATTTTAGCGGTACGTTTTGCACCTAATGGTATTGCTGAATTTGCATCAATGCCAGGAATTAAAGGAACTAATTTATATTTCTTTAAGTGTAGGAGATGATGATCATCATAAATAGTATTTCTATACGATGATTGAGTTATTGCAGCCAGATAATCTTCCCTTCATTACAAATGATAACCACCGTATTCCACCTGACAGGTTTGCCGAATAATGTCTCACGTCACTTGACCTACGCATGTCAGTTGTTCTTATTCGCACGGTTCGCAATCGCGTGCTGCTCCTGACGAATCCATTTAAATCTCAATGGATTGCCCAATGCATTTGGTTCTCTTCTCCCTACCTGCTAGTATCTGATTTTACAGACCAGATTAATTGTAAATTAGATGGCAATGCACGTCTGTCTTTTGCTTTCAACCTTTGGGTGGATTAATCCCATGCGTTGTTTTTTATCTAGCCAATTAAAAGGAGAATTAAAAATAATTATCCTTACCGTTTTGCTTTTGATAAGAATGTTTTACATTTGCGTTTTTGTGTACGGTTTTTACAACAAACCATTCTTTTCCACTTGTAAAGAGAATCGTATCGCGGTATGAAATTACGTACATCATCCGATTCTATTGTGAGCAAATCGGAGGTTTCTTCATTGGAAATTATAATTCTAAGTTCGGAATTCAAGTGGCTTGAATAATCCATGCCCTCTTTGTTGGATAAGTTTTTTAGATGCACGCGAATAACTGCTCCAGTTACGGTATCTACCAGCATTTTACAATATGTTCTAAAGAAATTGAAAATGTTCTCCCCGCCCCATCTCGCAGGTTCCGTCCGTGTTTATTTAATGCCGGCACATTTCGAGGCACTTTCTTCGCTGCGTTGTTATTTATTTACGACCGCCCTCTAAAAACCAGAACCACCGTTCAAGACCTCCTTTCCTGTCGCATTTCCCTCCTCCTTCACCCTCGCTCCTCAATCCCTCTCTTCCCTCAATCTCCTTATCCGTTGAGGCAAAGCAATCCCTCTTCCACACACCCTCCGACTATATAACGTCCATTAGCGTTCAACGCGTTCTAGCGGTCATCCATCCGGTCATTTTATGCCTACTTCCCCGACCCCTCTCCCCCCTCGAAAACGGACACTGTGACCCCTTCTCTCTCTCTCTTTCCACCACTCCATATCCGCATCCCTCTTCTTAAACCCTTACATCTCAACCTCTATTACCGCTCTCCCATCCATCTTTCAACCGGGATAAACCCCGAGGAAAATGAACTATTCGACCGTCACGAGTTTTAGGGGCGTATTTTTAATGGTTTTCTTTCGGGGTAGGAGTTTTATATTGACCAATAAGGGTTTTTAAGGATAACGCACCCTCATCTCCTCTTCTCTCCCTCCCCGCAGCATCTCTCCCCTCCCACCCTCACCCTCTCCCCCTCCCCAAGACTCCGCCCCCTCACGAATCACTACACGGCTAGAAAAAGAAGATGAGTGCCCGTCTTATTCCCACCTGGTCGTGAGATCATTCCGGGAGGGAGATTTTGTTTATAGACTAAACCGTCCGGTTATATTACTGCGGATGAAGGGAAAGGAGGTGGAGGGTGGGGATTTTTTATGTTTTCATTTTTATCCCAGGCGCTTCATCCGCATTGACGGCCATGTTACCAGTTTGGTGCAAATTTTTGTGGATTAACGTGTTCGGCGAAATAAAAAAAAACTTAAAAATTCTCCAGGAAAAAGCTCACTTCCTTTTTTATCTCAATTTTTATAGCTTGTCTTTTAAGATGTTATGCGTGCTAGAATGGCAGCTATAGAATTCTTTCCGTAGGTAAAATACCAAAATAATCGCTATTGTAGCAACCGAAACGGTTTAATCTTTTACGAGTATAGCTTTGAGTTATGAAAAAAGGAGTCTAATATTCCAACTCCTCCATTTTTATCGCTTTTGTTTAATTCCGAGACATGCCTGAATTGATTTTAAAGCTATTAACTCTTATCAACTTCTGATCTATCGATTTTAGCTTTACTTTCTGTTGTACATATTCAAGATATGTTGATTTCTTGTAGTCTCTTCATACGTGGGTTGTTCAATAACTCCTTTTCAGATTTTATACTTTGCCATCGGTAGCTAAATTCCATCATAGATCCTTACATTGGCAAATTTTCATTCACCTGCTCATCATAGTTCATTTTTTTCTTTGTTTGCACTCTCTTCTCTCCGTCGGTCTCACTCTGTAATTCATCCCCTAAATTTGGTTAGGTTTAGGTAAATTCATCCCCCCATTATGGTTTTCTGCAACGTGTTGTGTTTAAGGATTTGTCCATTTAGTTTTTCTTTTCTCTCTCAATTATGCATTCATTTTTAATTTTGTCTTTCCATTTTACTTTCAAATATCTTACGTTAGCACCACATTGCCATTGCCACCAAGATTTTCCGCAACGATACACGTCTCACATACGTAGAAAGGAGACTTCATGTTCAACTTTTATTCAATCACTCATTAATATTCGTAATAATACCGTTTTTGGGGGTTTTTCAATAATTCCTTAAAAATTCAAGAGCTAGCGCTCATAGTATCGCAATAAGGTTTGCATTTAGTAAGCCTCGCCTCTCACTAAACCGCTGTTCAATTTGGCGCTATAACCATCACGTGGTTTCATTTTCTTAGTCCTTTGAAGCAACAAACTCCTTTTTATTTTGAAAAATGGAAAAGATTTTTGTGTAGTGATTAATCACTTCTATCTTAACAATAACCTAACTCAACCTTAAATAAATTAAAATTAATTAAACATTAACTTAGGCTTAACATTGAAAGAAATGAAATTCAAGCTATGCGAAAGTTCATGGCATATCTGATTCTGCGTTTACGACTATTTACGATCAATTGGGTAAATGAGTTTAAACATTAAAAAATAACTAACATCATTTTAGATGTTCCTGTAGGCGTGAGTTCCTTCGAAATGATTGGAAAAATCCATGATATTTATTTATAGGAAAGTGTTACAATTTAGCAGTTTTCCAAACGGCAACATTCATTCAAATTACACGTACGCATCAAATGCCCACCTTGCCCCTGACACCACCCGCACCACATTGTTCTCTTTTTCAGTTCTGCATACATCCTTCCTTCCTCCATCCCATCTCGCATCCCTTCCCTTTTCCTTCCTCACCTACCTAACGTCCTCTCCTTTGCATCACAGCCTTCTGCATCCCATCGCCAATAGAAATACTCTGCACCCACTTAATCTCGTACTTTTTTAAGTGTGCACAGAGAAGTCTTTTGCATCTCTTCTTCATCTTCTTTCTTTAATGAAGTCTTTTGTACTTAATACTTGTCGCTGTAATTAACATTTCCTCCATTATTTGAAATATGTTGAATTTGTATTGTGATTGTCATGTAGGCAAAACTTACTTTTAGATGAGAACAAGAAAGCCGAGACCGTAAACTTGATTGGCACCAAGCGATAAGAAGAAGAAGAAGAAAAACCAGGTTGCAAATAAGGGGAGAAATAGGGAATACTCTTGTTTGCATTGATTCACGACCGTGGCTACGTTCATTGTACATTTACATACATTTCAGATGTTAAACACCTGTTGTGGAATCACCGCCTGACGTGCACCCTACTGATGACTAACAAAGCTCCACATATTAGTTCCATCTAGCAGTACTTACTTTGTTTGAATAATTTTTTCATCAAATTTCTTAAAATATAATTCATAATCATAATTGCTTCTTGAATGCTTACTTCGTTATCTCCACGAATTATCGCTTCATCAATGGAACATATACCATTCATACTGATCACTTTGAAATATTTTTCTTTTCAATTTCAATTATTTTTCTTATAAAGGCGTTTCAAACAGGAGATGTGACCCAGAGCATCCTTGTCTTATGCTATTTCCAATGCATGCCCGTCCATGCCAAGTTTCCTTAAACTCTGTAGTACTTATTTAGATATTTGGTGAAACTGTCTTTTATAAAAGCAATCCCTATCCTTTTGAATATTTTAAACACTTGCTCCATCTCACATTACTTTTAACCTTCCCTTTTTATATCGGTGAATATTTAAAATGTTGAATTGCTTCATCATATTCTTCATACATTACTTAAGGTTGGTTAAACTTTGTTATAAGCATAAAATATCGGGTAATTAGCTTAATTTTGATTTTAGATACATTATTTAGGTCTTTCAAGTTTAAAAAAACCATGTATTTGTTAAAGTTTCTTTTACTTTTCCTTTCTTAAGATCTTTTTTGGAATAAAACCCCAAAGATTCTTTGCAACACTTTGATCTGCATGCTGTTTTCACGGGAGATTAAGTACGACGTCACTTTTTTATTTGCTTAGTTTCCTATCTTTCTTATTAGCTTTGCACACGACTCCTTCGAACCGTGAAGCACTTTCAAGCACGGCATTCGATCTTCCTTTTACGAGTAGTTCATTTGCTAACCTGCATCAATAATTCTTCCTTTTTTCTTCAATTGTTTCTAGAGGTTTTTTCATTTTAGCTAAACTCTTCTGTTTTAGCCCAAGTGTCTGGTTCTCGTTTCGCTTCTTACCATTTTCTAGCACAGTTTTGCTACTTGTGTGAACGCTTTCTTATTTAGTATTTTAAATGCCTGTAAGATCGAATGATTCTGTGCATTTTCTTTCCTTTTTTCAGTATAGTTTTAAAAATATTTTATTGTCAATTTATACACAAATTGTTACTTTGTTACGTATTTTTTATTAATTTGAAATGCTAAAATATGTTTGAGAATTTTCCTTAATCTCATGGAATAAATTTTTAGATGGCACAGATGGAATGCAGTTCTCGGCTATTGACTGGATGGTCCCCGAATTCAAATTCAGGACGTGGCAACGGAACAGTTTCGGTGAACTCACAGAGCGTCGGGTTTTGAGATGCAGAGCATTCTGGGTAATCGAATTCGGCGGAGTCAAGGAGATAACTGGACCCCTTTACCGGAATTTGTGTGAGTTGATTAAGCATCCTTAACTTACCTTAGACGATTTAGAGTTATCTTATACGGTATATCCCAGCAAACCGACCTAGGAGCTAAAGAACATTGTTTGGTTTTTAGAAGTTGTATCGATTCCTAGTTTCAATCTTTCCACCAATTCCTTCTCCCTAACGTTGAAATCGGTGCTGAAATTGGCGAAAGCCGACCATCAAGTATTTTATAGAATATATACTATTTACCCAGTATATTAGGAAATACTAAGAGTAGTAGATATTGGAAAAAAACAAGTCTAAGTCACTCCCGGAAATCATTCGTCTCCGACATTGGAGTCGAATGATTTCCCATCAATGAAACTCTATATCATGAACAAACTGTTAGCGTGAAGTTAAACCATTCATTTATTTTTTTATTTATCCAAAAGGAATTATAAAACATATTTGCAGTGATTCATTTTCATTAATTTATCATACTCGAATGAGAATTAAAAGTAAATAGAAATGATATTCTAGCATGGGATCAAATGTGAAATCTAAAAAGAAACTACGAGGGTCATCCGGAAAGTAGTACCCGTTCGTGAAATAAAGACACAAAAGTAAATATTAACAAACATAAAAAATTTTATTTGAAAGAGGATACTTTAAACTACTTCTCAACATAATCTCCAAGCAATTAAGGCATTTGTCATAACGTGTGACAAGTTTCTGTATTCCTGCTGCATAGTCCTTCGCCGCCAGCTCATTGAGATACAGGGTCACTCCTTCTTTAAGTTCTTCATCGCTGTCAAATCTTTTTCCTGCCAAAAAGTCTTTAAGCTTTGTAAAGAGATGAAAATCTGAAGGGGCCAAGTCCGGGCTATACGGTGGATGGTCGAAAGTTTCCCATTTGAATTGCTGCAAAAGTTTTTGTGTTATCCCAGCTGCATGAGGCCTGGCATTGTCATGAACGAGAATGACACCAGTAGACAATAGACCTCGCCGCCGATTTTGTATTGCCCGCCGTAATTTCTTTAATGTTTCACAATACGCATTGGCATTAATAGTGTCTCCACGGGCCATAAAATCAATAAGCAATACACCTCGTCGATCCCAGAAAATGGTTGCCATGAGTTTCCTGGTGGACAGAACTGTCTTGAATTTTTTTGGTTTGTTTGGTGAATGAGCATGATGCCACTCCATTGACTGTCGTTTACTCTCAGGTGATGCATAACAAACCCATGTTTCGTCACCAGTAATTATGCGAGTCAAGAAAGAGTCTCCTTCATCAGAATAACGTCCCAAAAACGTCAGTGCTGCAGCCATACGCTTGGTTTTGTGCCCATCTGTAAGCATGCGAGGGACCCATCTTGCACAAATTTTTGCATAATGCAGATGGTGTTTAACAATTTCATGAACACTCGTATTAAATATCACGAGATGACTCTGCTCCTCCAGTTCCATTTCGGTATCGGATGTTTTGCAAAGTCTTTCCCAAATGTAAGACGGAGTCAATTAAAAAATATTGTTGCCAACATTGATACATTCACTTAAAGCTCTTCTAAGCAGCCCCCTTGTGCACCCATATACGGTTGGCAGCACGTTTTTCACGCCTCATACGCCTTTAGGAAGGCAGCGTCCGGAATACTATTAAGCTCCCTCGTCACGGCCTGCTTTAACGCTTCCAGCGAGCCGCAGTCACGTCTTTTCAATACGGATTTTGGGCGGAGAAAGAGGAAAAAATCTTGTGGTGCAATATCTAAAAATTTGGATCCTCAGTCACGTGGTCGAGAAGCTCCTGGCAGATCCGCATGCGAGTTCCCTTTTGTTCGTCCGAGAGCACTTATACGGCACCAAATTTGCAAACACCATTCTCATGACCATGATTTCGGTCACAAGACAATGCACATCACTTTCAGGGACGCCAATTTCATCATAAACTATGCCAACACTCAATTTGCGGTCTCTGTCCAACAAAGCCTTCACTCTTACACGATTTTTGAAACTTTTTGAGGTCGAAGGCGTCCTGAACGTTCGGTAACCTCATCTTCTCCACCCTCCCGCAAAAACTTTTTCCACTCAAAATTACCCAGTATAGCCATGGAGTTATCACCATACGCTGCTTTCAGCATGCCATGAGTCTCTTTCCCGGTTTTGTCCAATTCAACCCAAAATTTGATGGCGTAACACTGTTACAATAACCAGTAGATGACGGAGCGTAACTAGTTCACATTAAGTATAAATTTTTCGTAACCGAATGATCCGCACTCTGGAAAAAGGCTGGGAGCCAACTGTCGCCGGCGTCCAGCCTTTCCTGAGACTCCCTTTCTTTGAACCCAGCCAGAGAAACCGCTAGCGGGAAAAGTTATTCATACTGCTTTTGGGACTGACCTCGTATGACTTCCTTCATGTTGATCTAAGTTTTAATAATAACGTCTGTTTTAATCTTAGTTAACCTATCTGTTCGCAAACAATATGTAATCCACTCACATCTTGCTACTGAAACATCCATATTTCTCTGTGGCCCAAAATAAATTAAAACTTTCTGTACAATTGATTGTTGAAGTACAGTTTTACGCTCTATCTCATCGTGCCAAAGCTTTCAAATGTAATGATCCTGGAGTGTCCTAACAAGTTATTGATTTGATCATGAAAATATTTCTAAAAAAATATCGAATTGAAAACTAAATAGTCAGTAACTGAGACATTTCATAATTTTTAGATGTACTATTTTAGGGAAACATTATTTTTTGTACTATTTTTTGACCAGTTGATATAGATATTGAAAAATAAGGTTACTGTTTATGAGTAATAAGATAATAACGATATCTTTTAGTAGGGCTACCATAAAAGGTTTTATCTCAAAAATCTCAAAGGTAATAATTGTTTCATAAAAAGAACTTTTGGAACCCCAATAGTGTCTGCTGTTTCAATCTACAGGTATCCTACCTACAGGCTACCTGTATCGTAATGTTTTATATAATATCCTTTTCAATTTGTAATCTATTTTGATCAGTTGTTCTGAACGTCAATCACTATATGTGCATACGTGGCATTGTAAATGAAAAGACAGAGCACCTTTTGAACAAAATTCTGATGGCTGATGAAATAGTAGTCACATGTAAATTGTAATCCAGCTCATAACTTTACTAATAAATATCAAATTGGTGTTTGGGTATCTTTAAGTGAGTGATTACCTAATTTATTTTAAGAGAACTGCTCTCCGTCTAGGTTCTCATCAGTTTAGAGGCAACAATGCCGCAACCACGTCTTACAATACTTTGATCAGGGACGCTTTTGAGTACCAAACATCGGGTGGTTTAACGGAGAATCCAAGAAAGTGTTCCTTACCACCAAGTTAACTCCATTAAAGAGAGAATTTGATTACGTCTGAATGGTATGATATCCATAGAGATGTAAAACGTGATAGGCTGGAAGAAATTACGATGCAATTACGCTTTATGGAGTGGATAATCTTACGGTTTGACGGCACTAAGTGCGTGAGCGGAAGAATCAAAGTGATCGACGTATTTGCGGCGAATTGGATCGTTCCAGATTGAATGAGAAAGAGAGAGAGAAAGAGAAGTCGACATCTGAAAGGGGAACGAAAAAGAATTGCGGAAAGGGTGGAGGGAAAGGATAACGAAGAGGGTATAGGGCGGAAAAGAAGGATAGGGGGAGGGGATGTGGGTGCGAAGAGGTTGGTAGGCCAAGATACGTTGCGGAACAAGAGGAGGAAAAAGAGTGGGTTGAGAGAGTGAATCCCATGGGGCAGTGCGGCTGCTGCTGGCAGTGGGAGGAGTCCAGGGGGAAAATGAGTCGGAAAGAGCGTTCAGGGCATGGGTAGGAAGGAAATAAAGGCGAGAGAGACGGAGAGCGATAGGGTTGGTTTCGGGGAGTAACCACGGCAGGGTGGAGGAATTTATCGAGGTGAGGGTGCTTCTCAATAATCAAACGTGCTGCGGAATTAATGTCAACTCTACCGCTACCCTGCCCTTCGAAGATTTTGTTTAACACGAGACTCACCCGTTATATGAGCTGCGCACATATCAGTCCTTAGTGTCTGATGTCACTTTTATTTATTTAACGACTTAATTGGGGCGAGATTGAGAATTTATAGTCCTTCCTTCCACAAAATCCCTAAGACAATACATTGGAGATTATTAAAATCACCCAAGCCCTAGGTGGAGGCAAACATAACTAAATGGGAATCAAACCCATGTTCAGTGCATTTCCAGGTAATGACGTTAACCTGCCGAAACAAACAAAAGGCCGTATCATGAGAGCTCTTCTTTGAATTTGCGTAGCTGCGAGTTGTATATTGTTTAACCTTTTTTTTAGGGTACAAGCACTGTTCACGGTGATGACTCCACCGTTCATAACTACTGACCAATTGTGTGTGCTTCGAAACGTATCGCATGGAATGTGTTCAATTGTAATGCGGTTGTGCTATGTTAGGCTTAACCGAATCTCAAAATATCTAGAAAAGAATGCGGAAGGTGCCACGTGACGTGTATTCTCAGGTATTCTTTTTATATTTTTTCTTGGGATTGGAGCAGGTGAAAAAAACAAACACACACAATTCTATGCATAGAATTATGCATATACTTGTGTGCACACACACACACACACATATATATATATATATATATACATGTATAAATAAAAATGTATACCCTCGTATATCATTCAAAGGAAACGGTTCACCCTCACCTGTGCATTGCGGTTATATAGGGGTGAAAATTCACGGCAAAAGGCTTTGACGAAGGAAAAGTGAAACGGCTGAGAGGGAAGAGGAGGGTCGTCTGAGAGGAGAGTCGAAGGAAGGTTGGATGTGCGAAGGATAGAGTGTGAAATTAGATGGGTTCGGATTGCTCTGCGAGGAAGGGGAGGGTTTAAGTCAAAGGGGGTGGTGGTGGAAGCTAGAGGGTGAAAGGGAACCCTGTTTGCCTTTCTTCCCGTTCCTGCCTTTTCACGCCTTTACCCTGTCCGGGGAAATAGTGTGCCTCCCTGGAAATTCATCCCACTCTCCTCTTTATTCACACACCCCCCCAACCAGCTATTCTATGTTTGTGTGCGATTCTCAAAACGGGTGACGTCATTTCTGTAGCTGATTTAGGAGTAATACGAGATAGTATATCTACTAAAGATTTTTACGGAATAGCTTCATTTAAAGCACTTATGAGTATTTCAATTCTAATGAACTGAAATATAGGATTTTACTCAATGAAAATCTTCTTATAATTATAAATAGGCTTTGGATGATTCCCTAGGATGATATGGATGATATCGCATTCACTCAAACCTTCCAGTCCGACCTGAAGAAGGCATCAGAGTAGGCCGAAAGGTTAAACTCTCTGAATTGTGTCCTTTTACATGTTCTCTATTAATATTTTAACGTTCTAATGTGCGGCCCAAATGTTATATTTCTCTTGTGAGTGCTTCTACATTATACATTATATAATAATTTGTTCCTTGGAGTCACAAGAAGAAGAATCCTCGCGCCATTTACTCTCACTAAAATGGTTCCTTGAATTAGTATTCAGAGGAACTTGCGGAGACCAAAAATGGAGTGGAAAAGTGTTCAAGAAAGGTTTGCAGAGGTTGCGGCAGTAAATAAAATGTGAGAGGATGATGGATGGAGGCAAGGTCGACAAGGCAGGCGTCGCTGCGCTGATAACCACCTTCAAATAATTACATCTGCGAGCAGAAGCATGAACTGCATGAGACGAAACACACGGAAAAACTCATAAGGAAGCAATAAATTACAGCAGCATTAGCAATGATAAGGAACAATAAAGAGATGACTTCATTTTTCGTGATTTATTGTAATTTAGAATAAATTAAGCGCTTCTGTTTGAGCATGACTTATTTTTAATTAGAAAATGGTTTTTTTATTAGCAATCGTAGCCAAAAAAATTGTACTGGATTATGAAGTAGATGGAAAATGTTAATCAAATCCTCCATTTCTTTTTAAAGCTAGCGTAAAAAACTTCTGGCAATGATTCCGAGAACCTTTCAAACTACCCTCTTGGGTGTATGACTATAATATATTTATTACTATTAAGTAATCTAATCCAATCTACGTCTATCCTCCTGCTTTAGTGACCACGATTCCGCGTCGCACATAGCTACGCTCCAAATCAAAGTTTTTAGAGTCTTTTCTTAACATTCTTGCTCAACATCTCTGACGTCAACTCCCTCTTCCTCGTGAAAGCCTCTTTGCTTAGCGTAATTGTTCTCCTTACGTCCCTACTACTTTGACCGCATTGGTCCAAAACACTTCCGAGATACTTTTACTATTCTACCTGATCTATTTTTCCCCTTCTATTTTAATGTACTGATTCGTAGTATCTATGAGGAAGGAATCTGGCCGGAAGATTTTGTGAGATCGGTGTTAGTTCCTATTCCAAAAAAGGCAAAGGCTTCGTCATGTGAGGATTACAGAACAATAAGTTTGATATCCCACGCAGCTAAAGTTATTCTCAGGATCATCAACAAAAGGATAGAGAGTAAGGCAAATGATTACTTAGGGGATGATCAGTTTGGGTTCAGGAAAGGAAGAGGTACGCGTGATGCCATTGCAGTAATGAGATCACTAGTCGAGAGGAATATAGAATACAATCAGGACGTTTTTGCCTGTTTTGTAGATTTCGAAAAAGCGTTTGATAGAGTGAATTGGGAAAAATTAATGCGTGTATTGCAGAAAATAGGAATGGATTGGAGGGACAGGAGACTGATCCGCAACCTGTACATGTCTCAGACTGCTCAGGTGCGAGTGGGGAACGGAGAGTCTGGATGGGCAGTGTTAGGAAGAGGTGTAAGGCAGGGTTGCCCATTGTCACCGGTACTGTTCAACGTATATGTAGAGGAAATGATTAAAGAGGCATGGGAAGAACTGGAGGTAGGAATGAAAGTCGGAGGGGAACTCGTAAAATCGGTTAGGTTTGCTGATGACCAAGCATTAGTTGCTCAGTCAGCCAAGGGGTTGCAAGCATTGTTGAGTGAATTGGAGGTTCAGTGCGATAAATATGGGATGAGAATCAATATTAATAAAACAAAGGTTATGCGATTTTCCAGAAAGAAAAAGGCTAAGCTAAATATTAAAATAGGCGGGGAAAGAATAGAGCAGGTAGAGCAGTTTACATATCTCGGAAGTGTTTTGGACCAATACGGTCAAAGTGGTAGGGACGTAAGGAGAAGAATTGCGCTAGGCAAGGAGGCTTTCTCAAGGAGGAGGGAGTTGATGACGGGGACGTTGAGTAGGGATGTTAAGACAAGACTCGTAAAAACTCTGATATGGAGCGTAGCTATGTACGGCGCGGAAACGTGGTCGCTGAAGCAGGAGGATAGACGTAGATTGGAGGCTTTTGAAATGTGGGTGTGGAGAAGAATGGAGAAGGTGAAATGGACCGAAAGGAAAACAAATGAGGAAGTACTGGAAATGGTGGGTGAGGAGAGGGGTTTGTTGAGAGAAATCCTATGGAGGCAGGAAAAATGGATGAAAGGCGTATTGAGCGGTAGTGGAATGTTGAAGAGGGTAATAGAGGGGAGAATGTTGGGCAAGCGAGGTAAGGGTAGGAACAGGATAGGGATGTTGGACGGGATGAAGGGAGGAAAGAAGTACACCGAGATGAAGAGGGACCTAATATAGATTAGTTTGCTAGGTGGGGAGTCACAAAATGTTTATTTGATAGTTGTGTCCATCCAAAAACCTACCTTAACCGGTAGATTACCTAATAATAATATTTTAATGTTTGGCTTAGCCTTTCTCAGCCGATTTCACGAATTCTTCGCCGACTTTTATTCCTACCTCCAGTTCTTCCCATGCCTCTTTAATCATTTCCCCCACATATACATTGAACAGCACCAGTGATAATGGGCAACCCTGCCTACACCTCTTGCTAACACTGCCCATCCGGATTCTCCGTTCCCCACTCGCACCTGAGCAATCTGAGACATGTACAGTTTGCGAATCGGTCTTCTGTACCTCCAGTCAATTCATATTTTCTGCATTATACTGAATGTAAGGATAACATTAAAAGTTCTATCTTGATAAGAGAAATACGAAACGTAGGAATGGATTCGTGATCTGTTTCTTTAGGAATCGATGCGTGATCTATTTCTTTTAACGTATGCACACTGAACCAAGAGTATGTCGAATGGATGATTGTTTGAAGGTGCTGTTTCAGACCGTTGTTAAAGGCCGAAGTTGCTAATATCCAAAGATTTTTGAGGGAATCATGAAGCCTTGTGTGAATTATACTCTTGTTCTTATTCCATGAAAAATTCTAAAAGTCAATTTTAGTGCGACTTCTTTGACAAACTATGCTCTTTAAAAATGTATGCTAGAGCAGAGTTAAAAAAAGTAGTCTTAAATACGTAGAAATACATTAAAACTAATATAATGTAGGTAAACCTCGTAAAACCATTCATGATGAGAATTTCTAAAATGAAATTTTGTGACAGTTATCACAAAAATTTTCATATGGAAAATGCCATTCCTGAAATACGCCATCTTGTTTATCTGAAATTCTATATTTGTTGACATTTTTTGCCATTGATTGAGAAGCAACTGGGAGAAATTATAACCAGGTGATAAAGAAGTTTATTTTATGGAGAAAGAGCTCTAATTCCATCAATGAAACGAAGAAACCAAATTTTTGGAAAGGTTTCATAAGTCCTCATACCTTCATTTCCCATCCATTTCATCCCTCGGTATTTAAATGTGTACGTGTAGGAAATGCCCCACCTGTAACTCCATTTGTTTTTCTCGAATTCTAAAATAGTTGCTATTGTTTCCATCTACTGGGACATAGGAGAGGACGATGGGTAGGCTAGAAGGAGTACTATACTTTTTTTGACTTATGAATATAATGCGTGTTGCCTTATATGGAATCGAGTCTTAAGAGATTTAAAAAAAAAATCCGATCTGACGATATGAAACTAAACAAAATTTTCTCATTATCATTATTTTATGACGTTTTGATTGGGTTTTGTTTGGATTTACAAAAGAATATTTATTTGATAGTTGTGTCCACCCAAAAACCTACCTTAACCGGTAGATTACGTAATAATAATAATGACGTTTTGCTGACGTTCAAATTTAGGGAGAAATGCTAAAATGAAATGATAAAGAGGACTTATTGAGGTTAGAGGACTATCATTAGACAATTATGTTGAAAGCTAAATAAATTCATTTTCTACTTCTAGCGATAACAGTAGCGGAAGAAAATAATTTGGAGTTGATCGATCGGTGAAAATGAGGCAGTTTTTGATTAAAAATTAACTACCTCAAAGATCTTCAAAGACGTGTCGGAAATCTGTGGAAAACACCAGAGTGGAACTGCGGAAATGAGGAACTAATTGGAAATTAAATAATACACAATTCTTATCAATATATGATTTGTAAGAAATTAATGGGTAGAACTATAGAATAATGCAACAGAGCAAATTGCGAGACTCCTCTCCCCGCCCACCATACCCAGCACTTCCTCGATTGTTTTTCTTTCTGCCCACTTCACCTTCTCCGTCGTTCTCCACACCCACATTTCAAAAACCTTTAATATCCACCTATCATCCTGCTACAGTGATCATGTTTCCGAGCCGTACAGAATCACGCTTCATATGAATGTTTTGATGAGCCTCTTCTTGACTTCTTTTCTCGACGTCCCTATCACCAGTTCCTTCGTCCTTGTGAACCCTTCTTTCCTCAGGACAATTTTTCTCCTTACGTCCCTACTATTATGATAATTTTTGCCCAAAACACTTCCAATGTCAGTTATAATATGATATTTAACTCTTTTATACAATTCATATCAACATTATGTTATGAATATCACAGTAACTGCATATTTATATCTTTTGAATATCAGTTGTTCCCTCTTGCCTTAAGTCATCGTATATATTTAAAGTTTAACACTGCCCAAGAGCTTCTGTAAGGACGCGTGGGGCATCAACTATGGACCTGGTGCACTCGCCATCAGTTCTCTAATTTGAGTTCATGCATGCATATATTTGCTCATAACTCAAGAACACCTACAGTTCACATAGATTTCCTTGCACTTGATGCAATGATTTGTGTATTTGACTAATTAATTGGAAATGGCTTTTAGAATTAAAACATTCGAGTGGTTGAATTTATTTAATGTTAAGAATGTGTATTAATCAAGGGAAAATCGAGTACTTCCTTTCGTTAATTACAATATATCTCTTCGTCTTTCTCTCTCTTGCATTCCTTGGTGGTCGAATCTACTTCGACGTACTTTGTGGCGATAATAATGTTCTATTCTGTCACAAGCAATCTATATTTTTCTTAACCTTCCCAAAAGCCTTGGTATTCAGTTTGAACCATTTTGTACAGTGGGTTAACAGTCAAGAATACGAAGTTATATTGAAAAAGAGTAAGTCAGTGAAACCAGTCCCTCTCCGGAAATCGCAAATTGAGATAGGATTTTACGCGGTGAGACTGAAGGAATGGGTTGGTTGTCAAGGGAGACCGGACATAATGTGAGCTGCAGTATGGGGGGCCAAGTAGAGTTTGCGGTGATTGGCTGGAGGTGGGGACGGGTGATTATCTAGAAGATTGAAGGCAGTTTTTAGATCGCACGAAAACGTCCGCAGCAATTCCGAAAGTGTGTCATCCATGGCAGTCACTTCACCGAGACCTGCAAGTTTTACTCCGGTAATCTCGCCTTTCTATTGGCCTCTTCTTCTCAGTTTGATGTTTTTCACGCTCACCAACTTGCTGCATCTCTTCTTGCTACATTTTCCCCTCATCACCCAACCCGTCGAGTCTGTCTTGATCCTTCTGCCACTATTCTCAACTTCAGCCGAATATTTCTCATCATCCTTGAATTTTTCCTCGATTTTCCGTAGTGTTACCGTAGTTAAGCGGCCTTTTAAATTTTTTATGCGAAAAATAAACATTCTGCATGGTACCGTAAATTTAACACAGAAAATGTGTGAAAGATAAAAAAATAACTTTATCGAAAAAGAAAAATATTACTGAATTTAAGCGCTAGTTTCTCGTGATTTGAATTTTGCGATTTAATATTTTATGATATATTAGCTATTGCTTTAAGTCATGGCAGCTAAGGCAGAACGTATGGAAAACTTTATTTTTACATTATTTGATGTAAAAACATTGAATTAAAATGGAATTAGTAATTAATCAATAGTACATTTCTGAAAACAAGGCTTGAGGTTACTTCCTCGACACTAACATTTCCATTTTCGGGCCGATAGCATATTCTGAAAGATTTGATTAAAACTTAGAGTACGTAACCGAAATTTTGTATATGTATAACTTAGGCAAAATAGGACGACCTGTATTGATAGATATATGCCAATAAAACAACAATCCACCTTAATGTTGACAAAAAATGTATTTTCCTGAATGTGATCTGAGATGCACTGAAAAACCCCATGACACAGACCCACGCTCTTCCCTCCCTCTTCCCCCCCCTCTTACACCTCTCCCCCCCCCTTTTTCTCCTTAATTACACCCTCCCATCCGCTACCCCTACCCGACCGAGTATATAACTCAGACAAAATGTACATTGTATCACTAGTCCTGAGGATGATACAGTGTAAACGAAACTAGTCGACAAATAAAGTTTTATTTCTGTAGAAAGCAAAGATAATATTTAATTTCTTAAGTGATTTGAGATTTTGGCGGGAAATATATTTATTATATATTGGAAATTTCTGCGTGAAAATAATACGAGGGCCGTCCCGAAAGTACGCAGTATCTCAGTACGCATCCTAATTTGGTATATGTGTACAGACTGATTCTTCTCCTTTCCTCTCTCACTGCGAACTTTTAAAATGTGCGCTGAAATAGAATATCGTGCGTGTTATGAAGTGCGATCTGTGATGAACCGTACGGAGACGGAATAATGAGTGAAGGCGGAGTGAGGCAGTGGTGCATTCAGTTTAAAAATGGCCACGGCACCAATGTTCACGACGAGGACCGCGGTGGTCGGCCCAGCCTCGTGACAGATGAAGTGACGGTGAGGATCAGCAAAAATATTCGTGAAAATCGCTGTTTTACGATTACGGATCTCTCGCTAGACGTGACTTGCAACACCTTGCAACAACTTCAGCAGTCACACAGAAATGCATGCTGGTGTTAAAACAAGTGGTTAAAATACAAGACGACGGAATTCTTCAGGGAAGGAATTGAAAAGCTTGTGCATCGTTATATTAAATTTCTCATTTTGAATGACAACTATGTAGAAAAATATTTTAAGCATGTGGCTTTTAAATGCATATAAAAAACGTTTGTCTGATCACTAGTTTCATATTTTATTTCAAATCGTAAGTTACTTTCTGGACAATATTTCGTATAAACGAAAAGTTATGTGAACACATCAGTGTTAGCACATGGATAATCATATTATCCATAAATCATGTGTAAGAGACGAAAATTAACCAACACTTTGACAACTGCAACAGAGAAAATGACATTTTCATAATTAATTCCTCGGTAGAGGCCATTTCATATTTCGTAAATTAATCAGTTTCCAAGTGGCCTACTTCATTCTCTCCCTGTAATTGCTTCGGAAATTCATCCCGAGGGAATATCTCTCTGTTTAAAAATGCTTACTTCCTAATGCTCCTTCTATCCGAAGTACACTCATGAAATTGTACGTCCTCCCGTATCTCTACCTAGATTGTTCACCCTCTGCGTCTCACCCCCTGTCACACACCCTGGCGGTGACTTGCACGGTATACATACATAAAAAATGTTTATAAGTTCTGCATTGAATTTCCTTTTCCGTCGCCTTATCGATATCGAAATATGGCTCTTTTGTAGCCAGCAAGCGCAATGTAAAAATCTACTATAAACCTCCTCGAGCGAATAAATATTCGATTCAGTATTGCATAAGATAATTTTTTCCCTATTTTTTCTAAATAAGCCCAACCTGTTGTTCCTTAAAAAAAATTGAACTTTCCTGCAGTTGTGTGTGTGCCAACTGCCTTTCCAATCATCTTTTTTTTAAGAAGGTCAGTGAAGAGGATAAGGTAATGCTGTAATTGAGGATTGAGTAATCTCCCGTGGCATAATCACGTAGTCGCAGTGCCTTTTGTTCGTTACATAACCGAATTAACTTTTTGTTTACTAAACCATTGAACGGCATTTTATTTATAAGTAAGGGTTAAATTTTATGACTTTTTCTGCTCAACTGGGCTTTAATTTAGCTACCGCGTGCTTTTTGCCATAAAACAAGTAATAATAAGAACCTCGATGCTTGAAAGAATGGAAGTTTTTGTTTTAAACAACCGAAAGGGAAGACTTATCTCTCGTTAAAATTGCTCTCTGAGGTTTGTGCATTTTGGATGAATTGCGTCAGATTGACTTTTCGTGTAGATTCCGATTAACTGAATTTTACCAGTTTATGTGCGCCCAGGTTTCGGCGGCAGCCCAACTCAAACGGGAGGTGTACTTGCCGGGAATGTGCGTGTTAGGGCTCGCGAGAAACGTGATAGGGGAGCAAAGAGACGGGGATGAGGGAAAATGAAGGTCTTCAGGTGAGTCATTCAGCGTTGGAAGGCGTATTCATATTAGGCTGAGCGACGCATTATGTGTAAACTATGTTGAGTCGTATTCAATGCCATCATTTCATTTCAGACGAGCCTGTTCTGCTGACATGTAATAAGATTTTACCTCCCCTCTCTTAGGGGGTCCCCTCTTGTTCAGGTCGCCCCTAGTCCTAAACTGTCTTGCATGAGAGAAAGGGATGCTGAAAGGATTGGGACATGAGCGTGAGATGGGATTTGGTGCAGGAGGAGCAAACGAGAGCACTTCTGGTGAAATGGGTTGGGCACAGGGGAAGGCCAAATAGGTTTTCGGCATACGTTAAGCAATCTAATAATGTTAGTGGTGATTTTATGCTAATGTGGAAATTTCGTTATTGGTCGTTAGTGACTCGAATGTTTCATAGCTGAGCCAAGTCATTCTTGGTGGTGAAAGTCATAAATTTAGTTTAGAACCAACTTTGTGCCTGACTCATTTCGTGCGTATATTATTTTATTATTGATTTGCAACCCCTTATTAAAGGGGTTGCAAATCAATAATAAGAAGTAATTAAACTTCGATGGTGGAAAGAAATTGGGAATTTTATTTCCCAGAGATTGTTCAATGTGAATATCAAAAGGAAACGTTAAAATTTAGACATAGCGTTGAGAAGAAAAGGAAATAAGTGTTAACTTTCAAAAAATTGGTAAAGTAAAAACATGGCTTAGTTAAATAGCGATGTAAGTTTAAATCGGTGAATTTGTAACTTCTTAATACAGTACATAGATATTTCGTTTGAATTTTTTTTATAATCCCTCCTTGGTGCATATTTTAGAGAGGAAGGGGAGATAGAGAGAGATTTGGATGGATATTCTAAGTGAAGAGAGGGTCTTGTGGGGAGAATGCGACAATTCAACCAAGTCCAACTAAACTTGAGAAATGTAATCTTTTACTTAAAATAATTATTACTTTTCATTTCTAAAGAGTGAAATTTTATCATACTTCAATGTTATCCCAATTTTCAGATACAATCGTTGATATACTGGCTCACGTGTTGACGAAAAATTTTGTCCTTACTCGGCATAATAACTTGCGTACAATTATCCTCTGTGTGGAAACATACGAATCTTTTTTACGTAATATTTCATGGGATATTAGGTACTTTTATTTCTCGTATTTGAATGGGCTCCTTTTTACCCCTTGGAGATTGGCAATCATAATAACAAGTATGACAGGTAGTTTGCCTATATCTAAGAGTGGCCACATTCACCTACGAAACCCAAATCCTGAAAAAACCAGATATGTTCCAAATGGCGTCAGGCCCAGTTTCTTTATATTTATCATAGGCATTGGTAGCGCATCCGCCCGGCAAGTAGAAGGTCCGGTGTTCAAGTCCCGGGCGAGGAAAATATATTTACATTAGTGGTGTGCTTGATTCCGCCTTCCCCAACTCTCCTGTGTTCGTCCTTTGTGTGCTCCTTTCCCATTTCCTTATATCTATTCTATGTGAATGAATATATACATATATATATATATATATATATATATATATATGTATATAATGTGCATTTTTTAACAAATAAAAATACCTAAAAAAGAAAAGTTCATAATGAAGACTTGAACGGTCTAAAATATCTCAAAAATTTTATCTTAAATTTGTTCACAGTGAAATTCACAAAGCAAAATATCGGGATGAATTCCCTTATTTTAAAGCTCAATTTTAATACGATTATTGTATATTGACCTTTTAGTGAGTTGTCTAAATGTCTTTTGACTGAGAAAATTTAATATATGCAACTCTAAGAAGACCCAATGGTAGTACAGTTCTAGTTAAATCATTTTTCATTGAAGTTTTCTATCATTCAAAAATTGGACGGAGCACCTGTTAAATGCACTGCAATTCGGCCGTTGCTCTGAGTCTTTAGCTACTAGAGTTTACTTGATGGCATCCTTATAAGACCTTAGACCAAAGAGAATATCTTGCTTCTTTCCCTTGTGAATTAATATTTCCAATACACCTTGCATGTAACTTTCCTAACTTCTTATTATTTGTTTTCAAGTAATTAGCGTTGAGCACTTGTGCCCTTGTATTTCGTCGAGACGAGAATAAACATGAATAAAAATAACGCCTTGAGCTGGCTGAATCTCTTGCGTAGAGTATTCCAAAGGTCTCTCTTTTTTAAGTAGTGCCTTTTAGGGAAACTTAAAACGTGTGTAGTACAAGGGATCTAACAAACCTCTTCGTCGTTGCCGTTGAAAAAAATGTGAAAATAACGATTGAATAAATGAGGCCAGCGAGAGCAGAAAAAGTATGTAAAGTATATCTGAGTGAAAAATCCGTAAGTAGTGGTAAGGTTTTAAACGAGCGCAAATTTATTTGACCTGGAAACATAAATATACGACAGTTCCTAATTGGAACAGTTAAAGGTAATTATATACCCGAGAATAATAAGAACAAGGTTAATAGGCATAATCTTATTTAGTAGCATTGATGAAAATATTTAAATATGAAATTTTGGCATGCTTTATAACAATTAAATGTCAGGAAAGGTATAATCCTTTTAGAAGGGGGTCATTGAGTTGTTTAATTGCGAGGGAATTTATCTTAAACATAATTTTCTCATAGATATGTCAGTATTATTAGCTTTAATTTTTGTTGATTAAAAAATCGTATTCAAGGACGAGTGTATCTTTCGTGAGGTTATTTATGTGGATGGAGGAGATGATGAAACCCAATAATAATGTGTTGACTTTGATAATGGGGAGAATGTTAAGAAAGGGATGTGATTGGTTGAAGACGAAGACAATTTGAATGGCGTCGAGGTAGGTAGAATGTGTGAGTATGAGAAAAAATGTCATCCTTATATTAAACATAACCTACAAATGCTAATATTTGAAAAATATCGCAACATAAGGATGTATTTTGGGTCTAAATACGTAAAAAGTACAGTGCTTTCAATTTTGCACGAAAAATTGAGTGTTAAAACATTTCGGAAAGATGAGTTCCACGGCCTTCCACTTAGTGAAGAATAAAGAGAATCGGGAAAGGTCCATCGTAGTCCTGACAAATTTCTGTCTACTTCGTGACATAACTATGGATAAAACATACATTTTATACTTTACTCGAGAGATAAAGGAAAGAGTTGGTTTCTAAAGTCGATCTTTATTCTCCAAAGAAGGAGGAGACTGTGAAATTAGTAAACAAGGTGATGACCACGGTTTTTTGGAATTCATGCGAAATTATCTACATTAAATGCTAGAATAAAGGTCTAAAAATAAATGGAAAGGGTAGTATGGATGGTTATTACACCGGTTGAGCGAAGAAATCAAGAAAAAACGTCTTCAATTGGGAGAGAAAGAATTCCATTCAACGATGACATTCGAAGGGTGCAGCATAACTGCGCAGTTTCGATGGTGGGAGTTATGAAATTAAAGTTCAAATTATTAGAACATCCACCATTTCCAACCACCATATTTGGGTTTGAGCCAAAATGACCTTTTTATTTCTCAACTAGAAAAAAAGCCTAGCGGAAAACGATTTATGTCGAACGTGGAAGTCATCACCATTTCAAGTTCCTAACTTAAGGACCTACCCAAATTCCACTATTTGGACGAATTGAAAAAGTTATACATGGAAATGTTGGGAAAAGTGTGTCGAGCTAAACAAAGATTAAGTTGAAAAATATTAACCCAAAATAATTTGCATTAATATGTTTTCTTAAGGTCATATTGAACGTACCACTAGAAGCATGAATCTAGAGTATTATTATTTTACTGGTGATAGATATTTTACCACTGACGTATTTTTATTTAATTTTAATGACACTTATAATATTATTGTGTTGCACATGTTTTGCATTTATTACTGCATTGTGTGAACGCCATGACGTAAAAGATTTTTTCCACGTTCAAGTAGGTTCGTCACTAGAGCCTGCCATCGAATTGCGCAACTGTTTTCATTATTCAGTTGTCACGGCGGCCGGGCATTCACACATCCTATAGCCGCTGAGTGCCTTTATCTCGTCTCGTTTGTCTTCAACACTTTTTCCCTGTGGTTCCTATTTCCCGCACCGATAATCCCGTCCCCATCGTCCGCTCTCCCTCCCGACGTCCTCCGAGAACCCTACTCGCTTTATCACGTTACGAAAGAATTGAGCCTCCTCCTATGGAGATGCCACGCCCGCCTGCTCTCGGATGCCATGAAATCCCAGAGATGCCATGGAAATCCCTCTTCCACACCTCGCTCTCCCTCCTCTCACATCTCCTTTCCTCTCTTTCGTGCTCTCTACCCAACCTTCCAACCGAAAGAGTGATTGCGGGTTACGGATGATTCCTTTCCGCCTTTCGCATTTATTTCACATGTAATGCAATGAATTTACTCTTTCTCTCTCTCGCAGCAGTAGCCGTTTTGTTGGAGGTGACCGACAGATAAGGTCATTTGCGCCATTTGGGATGGATGGGAAAGGAAAAAGGGCGGAGAGAAACCCGACGACGGCATTAACCTACTCTTAACGAAAGGAATTCTTAACATCAGTTATGGTTGCTGATGACCAAGCTAAGAGATCGCAAGTATTGATGAGAAATTAGAAACTCAGTGCGATAGGTATGCGATGAGAATCAATGTAAATAAAAAAGGGTACGCGTTTCTTCGGGAAGAAAAAGGCTAAGCTAAACATTAAAATAGGAGGGGAAAAATAGAGCAGGTAGAATAGTTTACGCATGTCGGAAGTGTTTTGGACCAACACGGTCAAAGTGGTAGGGACATAAGGAGAAGAATTACGCTTGGCAAACAAGCATTTTTAAGGAGGAGAAAATTGATGGCATTGACTGAAGACACGTTAAAAACTATCATATGGAACGCAGTTGTGTACGACGCGGAAACATGGTAACTGAAGCAGGATGTTTGACGTAGATTGGAGGCTTTTGAAAGACACCTCCCTACCCTGATGTGTGGATTTCAATCGCCGTAGGGATTTGTACTAGATGCACTGGGTAGATATAGTGATTGTAAAAAAATTGCCCTGGGGAATAAGTAAAATGGCTGAAGTAAAATTCGAGAGAGTTTTGCCATTTGCAAATCATAGCCGTAAAATTCATAAAGATAAAGCCCTAAGAGTTTAAAAAAAATGCTGAAACAGCTACGAAGGAGTGGAAAACTTGCTGCTGGCTCAGGGCCTGATTTAATCTTCACACATTCTTACTTTGTACCCATAACACTAAAAACATGACTAGTCGTAATTCTTTATGCCAGTTATCCCTTAAGTAACATTTAATCCAACTACGGCGTTAATACCTTAAACTTGGCGCAAATGTATTAATAGCTCGGGAGAAGGCGATTAGTGGAAAACTTTTATTTTCCTCTTTGAGTGGAATGATAATCTCCTCGTTGGCACGGACATAAGGGGACGTCGCGGTATGGAAGAAGAAGCTTGGATCGTTCAATAGAATCGTGCGGTATTCAAATTAAACGGTTCTGTACTTAACCGGGAGCGGGATGCGCTGAAATTCGAAGAAGACATTTACGGATAAAGGAGAGTGCGAAGTCTCACGTCCGGCCTTAAGTATCTCGAGCATTTAGAACTTTGGAATTCGTGAATGACCGCTGTGAGGGGGGGGGGATCCATGGAATTACCGAACTTTCTGGAGGAATAACGTCGTAAAAATATTCTCACAGGCAGTAGGGGTTACGGTCTGGGGCATTGACAATAGCACGCCCAGAATACCGTGAAAAAATAGGCTTTTTTATATCTTCTTTAATTGAAATTGGTTAAATATATGCAAAAAGCAAGTTTTAAACAAAACCTTTTATGCACCGAACTGAAAAAAATTGCATAATATTGAATAAAAGAACGGTTATAAATTAATATTAATTATCTTTGATTCTCTTGTGTATGTATTCAAGCTTGTCATTTTTTTGTGGATTTACAAACAAATATCCTGAACAAATTAGTTTTTATATTTCTATTTTTTAATTATATGAATGATTAACGCAGCGTGGATGAAAAGTAATTATCGGATATAATTAGTAAATATGCAAACCTTAAATGGTAAATATTCATGAATTGCTGTAGCATCAAGAAAACATACGCTTTAAATAACCAAATGGCGATAATATTATCATTTCGCTGATATTCTTTAACTTGGTACTAATTTGAGTTCCCACATCATAGATATATATATAAATAAATATAAATATAAATATAAATATATATATATATATATATTTTTTTTAAGGTAATCTACCGGTTAAGGTAGGTTTTTGGATGGACCCAACTATCAAATAAACATTTTGTGACTCCCAACCCAGCAAACTAATCTATATCAGGTCCCTCTTCATCTCGGTGTACTTCTTTCCTCCCTTCATCTCGTCCAACATCCCTATCCTGTTCCTGCCCTTTCCTCGCTTGCCCAACATTCTCCCCTCTATTACCCTCTTCAACATTCCACTACCGCTCAATACGCCTTTCATCCATTTTTCCTGCCTCCATAGGATTTCTCTCAACAAACCCCTCTCCTCCCCCACCATTTCTAGTACTTCCTCATTTGTTTTCCTTTCGGTCCATTTCACCTTCTCCATTCTTCTCCACACCCACATTTCAAAAGCCTCCAATCTACGTCTATCCACCTGCTTCAGCGACCACGTTTCCGCGCCGTACATAGCTACGCTCCATATCAGAGTTTTTACGAGTCTTGTCTTAACATCCCTACTCAACGTCCCCGTCATCAACTCCCTCCTCCTTGAGAAAGCCTCCTTGCCTAGCGCAATTCTTCTCCTTACGTCCCTACCACTTAGACCGTGTTGGTCCAAAACACTTCCGAGATATGTAAACTGTTCTACCTGCTCTATTTTTTCCCCGCTTATTAAAATTTAGCTTAGCCTTTTTCTTTCTGGAAAATCGCATAACCTTTGTTTTATTAATATTGATCCCATATTTATCGCACTGAACCTCCAATTCACTCAACAATGCTTGCAACCCCTTGGCTGACTGAGCAACTAATGCTTGGTCATCAGCAAACCTAACCGATTTTACGAATTCCCCTCCGACTTTCATTCCTACCTCCAGTTCTTCCCATGCCTCTTTAATCATTTCCCAATCGCACCTGAGCAGTCTGAGACATGTACAGGTTGCGGATCAGTCTCCTGTATCTCCAATCCATTCCTATTTTCTGCAATACACGCATTAATTTTTTCCAATTCACTCTATCAAACGCTTTTTCAAAATCTACAAAACAGGCAAAAACGTCCTGATTTTATTGTATATTCCTCTCGACTAGTGATCTCATTACTGCAATGGCATCACGCGTACCTCTTCCTTTCCTGAACCCAAACTGATCATCCCCTAAGTAATCATTTGCCTTACTCTCTATCCTTTTGTTGATGATCCTGAGAATAACTTTAGCTGCGTGGGATATCAAACTTATTGTTCTGTAATCCTCACATGACGAAGCCTTTGCCTTTTTTGGAATAGGAACCAACACCGATCTCACAAAATCTTCCGGCCAGATTCCTTCCTCATAGATACTACGAATCAGTCCATATATGGCCTTCTTCCCACCTTTCCCTAACCATTTCAACATTTCTACAGGAATATTGTCCACCCCCACAGCCTTATTTGCTTTCATCTCCTTTAATGCCCTTTCTATTTCATCGTCGAGTATGCCTGGACCTAAGCTATCTTCTTCTACGTCATGTTCCTTTTCTATGTCTAACCTTGTCGGCCTAAGTTCTTTACCATACAGTGTTTCTATATATTCCTTCCATCTCTCTTGGATTTTTCCTGGTTCAACTATTATCTTACCCCATTTATCTTTAACTGTTAGCACACATCTTGCCTTCTTACTTCCCGATAATAACTTAACCTTGCTGTATAGAGCACCAATTTCACCCTTCTTCTGTAAACTTTCCATATCCTCGCATTGCGTTTTCCACCATTCTTCTTTTGCTTTATTTGTGGCCCTTCTCAATTTATTGTTTAACTCTTTGTACTTCATTTTGCCTAACTCTGTGTTTACATTTTTCCATCTTATTCTCTCGTCCATCTTTGCAATCATCTCATCCGTTACCCATGGTTTCCTTATCCTTTTCCCATTAACGGTTCCTATAGTGTCTTTAGCGGCTTCCAATATCCCTTTCTTGATACATTCCCATTTTTCTTCGATAGTACTCAGTTCTTTACCGTCATCCATCATTTTCTCTACAGCCTGCTGATACTCCTTCCTCGTAAATCCATTTACTGCTTCTATATTCCATTTCCTAACCCGCCGCCCTTGCCTTACCTTCTTGAAACGAACATTACATTTCATAACAACTAAATTGTGGTCAGAGTCCGCATCCGCTCCTGGGAAACTGTGCGAATTTATCACACTGTTCCTAAACCTGTGCCTAACCATAATATAATCTAACTGATACCTTTCTGAGTCACCTTGCATTTTCCATGTATACCTACGCCTTTTGTGGTGTCTAAACCATGTGTTAGTGATGACTAACCCCTGTCTCCTGCAGAATTCAATCGCTTTCTCTCCGCGTTCATTCCTCGTGCCTAACCCATAGTCCCCCACCTCACCACCATCTCTTCCTTCGCCTACCGTTGCATTCCAATCCCCCATCACTATCAAATGTTTCCCTGCAGGAACACTCGCGATGATATCCTCTAACTCATCATACATCCTATCGACTTCTTCCTCCTTGTGGTTGCTCGGTGGCATGTATACCTGAATAATGACCAAGTTCGTCGGCTCTGCTTTAATCTCTACGAGTAAAATTCTATCTGTCGCTTGCTCTATGTTGACTACGCTTCCTCCTACCCCTTTATTTAAAATTACGGCAACCCCTCGTTGGCTCTCGTCCCCGCCGCTGTATATTACTCTATAATTGTCACTCCAGTAATCCCCGCTATCCTTCCATCTCACCTCGCAGAGGCCTAAAACATCTATGTTACCTCTTTCCATCTCTCGCTTAATATTTTCTAATTTGCCTCTCCTCAACATTGTCCTGACGTTCCATGTTCCTATTCTAACTACTTTCGTCTTCTTCTGCATCTTCTGTCCTGCTGCTGTTATTTCTCCCCCGCAAGGATTTCGTGGGATGACGACCGCGGAAGCCTTGCCTCCCCCGCTGCCGGGCACGACACACGGCCCCTTGGGCCGAGTCCCGCAGTTGGCAGGACTCAATTTCTGTTTTGCGTCCATCATATTTTCTTGGGAATGATAATTGAGGTGGTTTCCCGTTGCCTTCCTCAATAGTGTTTTTAACGTGACACCATCACTTAATGGCCGCCCCACTGGGGTCAGACGCCATTGCAGCCGCCTCACTGAGGAACAGACGCTGCGTGGACTACCTTTCGTCTGGCTCCTAACCTTCGACCTATCTGGCATGGGTGACCCTTCCAGGAGTAATTATTATTACTCCCGCCAGCACAGCTCTAGGGGTCATCGGAACACACAAGCCCTTCCACCACGACAAGGTTGTAGTCCATGGGAGGAATATATATATATATATATATATATATATATATATATATATATATATATATATATATATATATATATATATATATATATATATATATATATATATAGATTCTCTACATATCGCCAGTATAAGAATTTAAATAACTAGTAGTGTAAAAATGAAAGTAGAGCAAATTAAAATATTAAAAAAATTCATTTGGATTTTGTAATTAACAAAGAGTTTGCATTCAATGTGGACAGTATGCAATGAGAATTAGGAAAAAAATTAAGAGATTGTTTATCCTTAAATAAAGATACTTGCAGTTATTCCGAGTTGGCCGCAAAAATCAGTGCCATTGGAGCTAATCCATCCTTCTACAGGATTACATTTATAAGTATTTAAGTAATTTTACCACATCCAGTCCGTAAGTTTTATCGTGTTAATGGCCTTTTCAGTGAGAAGTTAACAATTATCTTTCCCATCAGTTAAGTATCAATTAAAGTAAAGGTGGCCAGTGTTACTTGTTCGAATCTCTGAATAACAGAAAACTGTACCTAATGTCGCTATATAGGATGAGACTGGTCGTGATTTTTTTTGCCGTGGAATTTTGCAAAGAGTTAATTTTTTTACCAGTAACGTGTCGTTTTTATTTAACGGAAATTAAACGCCGTATTTGGTGATATTCTTCCTTTTTTTCACTTCTGAAATCGTGTTTCCTCAAAGGGAAAAGTTCTTATTTATTCTTTGCATTAAACGTTTTTACTCAAACCAGTCAATGAAATGACTCCACGCCAAAAAAGGGCTTACTAGCCATCCTATACTTGTTATTAGCAGTCATTCCCGGCGTCGCCTTTTCGATATATCCCTACAGCTGCGCTTGAATTTGATTCGTATTATGGGTCTTTTTATGTACGTGGGCAGTTTCTTCATCGACATGTCCTCTGTGGTCACGAAAATTCGCGGATGTTTTGGGCAAATGCAATCTCATTTTTCCGGGTATTGAATTCTGAAAAACCAATTGATGCACTTTTTATGGTTAACCCTCATGCATTTTGACAGTTAATGTTTTAGGAAATAGTCGGAAATTCTGCAGAGGCTTCAATGCAACAATTTCAGAGTGTAAAATACATTCGCCTTGACCGGGATTCGAACCCGGATCCCTCGATGTCCGGCCGAGTGCTTTAGCAAGTTAAGCTTTTTTTTTAATATTTCTTTGTTTCCATGGAATTTTTCATTACAGTAACATGGTAGCATATTCAATTACACATCTTTCACAATTTAATCACGGAAACATTAAACAAATTCCCATAGAATTTGTCATCACAGTAGCGGCATTACAGCATATTACATCACTTTCCTTTACGCGAATACCGCAGCAGCACCAAAAAAAATTAACTCCCACAGACCCATCACAACAGCATGTCATAACACCCTTTGCACAAGTCTACTTCAATCACACTGGAACATCTCCCATAGAACCCGTCCACAGCAGTCACGTGAAAGCACACCATTAACACCTTTCCTCCACAAGTATAACAGTATCATCAAACCAAGTTTGTATTTAACCTATCTCAATCTTGAAAGTGCCGTTCAACATCACAACGCAACACAATTAACAATATTAATAATTTATGCATTGACACTGGATTTTTCATTTATATGTAATTTAAAACTTTCATACACAATTTCTTACTGTCGTGAAATAGGTCTCTCTTTCTTAAAATTTCTTCCACCTTCTTCCAAAAGGGTTGCACCCGTTCCGGCAGATCCCTTCCCTCTCTTCGGACTATCTCCCATCAGGGCTTCCATGGTTCTCTGGATTTATCATGCACCGATATTAGGTGTCGCCCCACCAGGCACATCACCACTTCTTGTTTTGCTCTCGGGAACAGCTTATAATCGGCGAGCATTAAGTTTCTATTCCCTATTCTAGGCTCTCCGAACGTGTTTAGCTTCCCATACACCAGCCTTATCTTCCCCCATATTATTTTAGCCGTCGTGTAATCAAACACCTTATGGTCCTGCGTATCTAATTCGTTACACCTTTCACATTCTCCTATAGATGTCAGTCTGAGGTTAAATCTGATCGCTTCCGTTGTCACGATGTAATTTGCAAATTGAAATGCTATGCTCCTTACGTTCATATTCTGTGATTTGACGCCGATGTTCCGCCACACTCTCCTCCAATTGACCGACAAAACGTGTTTTTCTATAATTTTTACCCCTCTTGGGCCTTCCCTTTCGTATTTCTTCATGTATGTTTTTGGTGGTCGGTGCAAAACTCGTTGGTAATTTCTTGATTATTTCTTCCACTTCCCTGATCCTGGACCGCAGCAATCTATCTTGGCCGGTGTTCTGCCATGCTGATTTCAAAAGAATTCTCCGTGCTGTTCTTTCCCCCTCCCCTCACGATCTTAATCACCGTTTTTGTGAACAAAGCCAGGGCTTTGTCCCTGAAATCTATCAAGCCTAGTCTTCCTTGGTCTCCCGGTAGGCAAGCTTGTTCCCTAGCCACTCTCAGGAGGTGCCCCTGCCAAATGAATCTATCTGTCATGAGAGTTAACTGTGCTCCGTGTTTTTCCGACAACGGTAAGACTAGGGCCGCATACTACACCTCGGACAAGACGAGGATGTTCGTCGCTAGGACCCTCTGCAGGAGGTTCAGCCTCCTATCCCTCATTTGTGCCAAGGGACCTATTACCGTTTTGGTGGTGTTATCCCACGCGCCTTCTGTTTTATCAGCCAGGTTTTTCTTCCAGGGTATGCCCAGTATCTCCACGGTCTCCTTTTCCCTCCAACGATCGACTCCAATAAATTCTGCGTCTTCAACGGTCAAGGTGTTCGCTTTTCCTTGTTCACCCTTTGACCGCTCTCCAATTCATATGCTTTTTAATGCATCCTCGATCACTCTCATCCCCTCCTGGTCTTGGGCGAAGATGGTGACGTCGTCGGCATATGCCACCGCCGCCACTTTTTCCTCACCCACCTGGATCCCTTTCTGCATTATTCTTGGTCGGTGCAGGAGAGGTTCCAGGCCGATCGCAACAATCAACATGGACAGTGAGCAACCCTGCCTGATCGAGCTTCCGACAGGGAATGCCTCCGTTTTAGTACCGGGGCCAAACCTCACTCTAGAGATGTTGTCGTTCGTGAAGGATCTAATCATTTTTATAATATTTTCGGGAAAGCCATATGGGATAATATGCCCGCAACATAATCTATATTCACTCTGTCGAAAGCTCGCGGCGTCCTCTTAAAATATGGAAGTTTTGTGGGCTTTTAAAGGAACAAGATGTTGTGATGAAATACCGTACATACAATGTCACAGGCATTTGTAATCGTGCACTACGCGCCACAGTCCACGAGGTTAAAGCCAATTTGAAACGCTAAGGCTGTTTATACCTCAGACAAATTTCAAGAAACTGCGGGAGAAGTTTCTTGAAATATGCATACGCTGTTTATAGTGGAGGATACGTCTGCTCAGATATCAGTATAAGTTATAATATTCATTTGTAAATAATATAATAGCTAGAGAAAGAATATGACGTTTTGATTGTTGGTATTCATAAAAGTTATTGCATTGAAATCTTAATTTCGAGTGAAACATATGCTGCAATCTGGGTTGGAAGAACGATTTTTTTCAAAAAACTTAGTTTATTGAACTAAAAAATGATCAGTTAATTATATTCAAATCAAACCTAGTCTTATGTTACCAACGTAGTTTTTAACCTATTTATGCAAAATATTGGATTCCCTTATTCCGTACCTTATATACGTGTTGTATTCACGTATAAATTAATTTTTAGACGAAGTAAGATTAAGATTAGCGCTAGTCTACCGAATTCGGATATTATTTCTTTGGATTTTACTTATTTTTTGGATTAGGTCTAGTTTCATGAAAATAATAAGTAAATCCTCATAACCCTCATAAAAACAATTTTGATATAATTTATTTGATTGTGGGTGATTAAGTCAATTTTTTATCTTTTGCAAAAAATGATTCTCAAGTCATTCGTGTACACGACGATGACACTATACATAGATTGTATTTGCACACTAAATCCACTTCAAAACTTAGTTCAGAACTCTTCCCAATGAATCAAATAACAAGGCTAAACTTGCAATCCAACCCCAATTAATTGAACTTTCCGCTTTGATAGTGAGATAAAGTTTAGGATACAGCGTCTAGAGGTTATCTAAGGGTAATCAGGTCTCCGGTCATTCGCAAAAAAATTAGTTCTCCAAAGGATTGTGTTTCTTTCATTTTTAAAGAGAAATATACATTTTGGTTTGAGTCTTGAGTTACAAGTTAATTTTATAGTAGGCGTTCAAACGCATTGAATAACGAAAACAATTGATGGACCACAATATCTATCCTCTAGGTATCTGCTTATTTAACTGACGAAACAGTTTTATTTAACTCTCGATTTCCACGCGATAATTTCTCGGCGTTGTTTCCAGTGCCCCTCTTTGAGGCCATCTTGGAAGAGCTGAGAAAAGGGGAGAAGTTATCGAGTTCTAACGGGGGCATACATGTCTCGAGCAGCCTCCTTTCCCCCAAACCCAAACTCCCCTTTCGCCACCGCTCTTCCTAATCTCACCCCAATCCTTATCCTCCAATCCCTGCGGAGCACGCACATCCCATCACCCCACCCAATCTCCAATCTTCCTCCACCCGGCGCCTTCTCCCCTTTCGGCTCCTCCGCTTTTTTTAACAGTCCACATCGTTCGAATAGTCGTTACGTCGCTTATACGATACCGAAATCTGTTTTCACCTCTTCCCCGTCTTCTTCGAGCTCTCCTCTCCAACCCCCCATGCCTTGGTCGACCTTACGGACGCGTACTTAAGCCTCCAATCGCATCCTCCCCAATCCTCACTCCTTCAATCCTCACACTCACCCTCCAGGCCTGCTGCATTCTCCTCCATTCGGTCCTTCTCTTCACCACCCACGTATTATTTTCCTCCACCGCACCATCTCATAAGCTTTGTGTTCGAAATCCATCCCCCCTTCACCCTTTCCTAGAGGTACCTTGCCTCGCTGACTAGAAATACTAACCCTTTTCGTGCCATCCTTCCCAACTATTTTGACTACACACCTTTTAGTTCTGTAGCTGAACACATGCTTCGTTTACTTCCTGAATGAGAAGATAGGACAACTGCGGTGGGGTAAAAAAGAAGTAAATGAAAGGGTTGGAAAGTTTGCGTTTTTTGTGGATATATGCCAGTTTATTTTGGTTTTTTGGTACGTGCATTTGGTTCAAAACATGGATAACAGTGAGCATGTATGCACTCCATGTTTTTTATAATACGTGAAACGATTGTGTGGCCAAAATTTTACTTATTTCTTCTGATAATAATAATTCGTTCTTATTTGCCATAGAAATCATAAGAGTATGGACAATTGTTGACGCCAAGAAATACTCTTCGAGTAGAATTTCGGCGTGGTTCATTTGTATAGTAGTTGGAAAAAGGATAGAATTGAATGTAACTCTTTTGTTAGAAAGATTAATGATTACTAGCTGAATTTATTTTTAGAAAGTTCGCCAATTTAGTACTCGCGTTTAGTGAAAATGGATCTAAAGGAAAATGGCTGGAAGAAAAGTAATTCTGCTTAATATCAAAGAGGTTACTTTAGGATATGTTATTTTTATTTCTGAATAAAAGTTCATAAATTCGCCAGTGGCTGCCTAGTGATCCTTGAAACAAGGTTTTCACGCTGTGCGACAATCATACTGAGATTCCTTTACCATCACTCTATACATATATCTTCCTATTCAATCATCAGAAGCTAAACAAAAATAATTAAATATGGGATCCAAAAATAGCCTAACTCTTATCGCTATGGCCACTAAAATGTGTACTGCAATATATCATATGAAGAAGGAAATGGTAGGTCTATCCCTTAGGGGGAAAGCAACGTGATAGCAAAATGGTTTATGAGTTTTCCCAAAGTTGTGCCTCAGATCATTGAATTAATTGTTAGGTGATATATTTGACTTCATCTTTCTATGGTTTTTTTAAGTTCCATTATCCTAGCCCCACTATCTTCGTAATCCACTTGTAACCGGTAGAATAAGTAAGTGGTGACATTTACAAATGGCACTTAATATTTCGGACCTCCTCCTTGCGGAAGATTATTCCTTGAGGTCATCGTCCTGAATATTTCTTATTTTTTATTGTTTCGTATTTTCCTTCGGAATTAGTTATTTACGATTACCTCTTTTAACAAGTGGGCCTAAACCACATAGGTGCGCAAGGTTTCTCATCTTTACGACATGTGCGTACTGTTATCTACCCTCACGTTTCGTTACCTTCATAATCCGTTACTTTTTCTTGACTTCCTTCACTCCAACCGTGCACCATTTCTAGCGTATTCAATGCAATCAGCTTCGCCCAAGGAACCCTGATTCCTTTGCCTTATCCTCCGCACACAAAAACACACACACACACAGGCTAACTCCTCCTCTTGGCTCTCCCACCACGCTGCCGGAACGCGCATACCACTATATCTCGCCCCGTCCGCTTCTCATCGGCCGTGGGGAAACGATTTTCAAAACTGGTTCACTTGGGTAAACTCCTTTTTCGTATATGGTACCAGTACGCATAGCTTCGGATAAAGGGGTGAGGTTCCGATGGCGGTAAAAATTGGCGGCGGTGGATCTGGAGAGGGAAGGAGTTGGAAGGGGAGGGCGGGGCCGAAGTTGGGGATCAGCTCCGTGTTGGCTATGGGGAAGAGAGAGATAGCGAGAGAAAGGCGAGGGAATACACGAGGATAATATGCGAAAGGATGAGGTCGAAGACACGGGAAGGCGGTAGATAGAAGACGGGGGAGAGGAATGCGGAGGTGGGGAGAGGTGAGGAAAATGCCCGGGGGGAAGGAGATTGGGGATAGTACCCACGGAGAGAGGAAAATACCTTCTCATTCTGACTTTTTCCCTCTTCCCCCTCCCTCCCTCTCTTTCGAGAGAGAGGTGGAGAGAAAAAAACATAAAGAGTAAAAAATATCGAGAATACAGTGGTACGATAGCGTATTTTTTTCATCCCTTAACCTATTTTTTTTAACTCCACCAACACCGAAAAGAGTGAAGAAAATCATATCACTTGGTACCCAACACTTTACCGCAGCGGTTTTGAGCACTGCGGTAAACGGTCACCGGGCGACAGGAGGTTGTGGTAGAGTGGGGCTCAGAAAACAAATTTGGCGAGTGAAAATCGGATTAGGGATGTGGAGATGAACGTATCTTCCTTCCACCCTTTCCCAAAAGCCGCCCACGCCGAAAGAGCCCGTACCAATTCATCCTCCTTGATCGTCGAGGAGAGCCACTCTTGCGCGTATGCCAGACACACACTAGAAGCATGTATTTCTCTTTTGAGGGAAAGAAAATATTCCGGCAGCGATGGGTTTGGAGCGTTGCTATAGTTGGGTATAAAAAAAGGGGAGTTGTCGAGGCGGGTGGCAGGAAAGTAAGTGGTCTTTGCACGTTTTCATTATTTTTTATATTGGGGGAGGGTATCACGTGGCCTTTGGAGGACTCGATTTGCCGCCAAGAAGGCATTCATAGACTAGATCGTTCATGTGTGGAAAGCCGACATTTTTCACGAGATTTTTCTTTTTTAATATTATATGTATATATATATATATATATTTTTTTTTACATCAAATATATATACACTCACACACCCATATCTATATATATACACATATCATCATCAGTATTTCAATCCTAGGATTGGTTCATTACAGCCCTCCATTCGCCTCTATTTAATGTAAATTCCTTCAATCCCTGATACCTTTTTTGTTTTACGTCTTTCTGAATTTGTCCCACGTGCATGTCTCTTGGTCTTCCTCGTGTGATCTATTCTTCTATTTTTCTTCTATTATATTTCTAATCAATCCATTGTGGCTCAATGAGTGTCCAATCCATCTATTTCTTCTTTGCCGTAGAGTTCTCCACATGGTTATATCCTCTTCTGCTCTTCCATATTCTTCCTCGTTCCTTACTTTGTCTGTTCATTTAATCTTCAGCATTCTCCTCCAGCACCATGTTTCAAAGGCTTCTATTCTTCGCTGGTCCACTTTTCCAACGTTCCAAGTCTCGGAACCATAGAGTCCCGTGCTCCACACGAAAGTCTTGATGAATTGCTTCCTTGTTTCCAGCCTTAGGTTCTTTGAACATATTAATTGCCTCTTCTCCATGAATGCGGTCTTAGCTGGGGTTATTCTTCACTTGATGTCGGTCGAACTTCTTCCATCCCATACTATGTTGCTGCCCAGGTAGATGAAGGATTCCCTTTGTTCTAGTTTCATCCCTAGAATTGTGATATCTGCATTCAGCTTCTCTCTTCCACACACTAGGATTTTAGTTTTTTCCTTGTTGATGTTCATATTATATTCCCCTAGCACTTGATCCATAGCACTTAGAGTTGCTTGCAGGTCCTCTCGCGTTTCCGCCACTACTGCAATGTCATCTGCAAACCGGAGCATGTTGATTTCCTCTCCATTTACCTTGACTCCTTTGACACCCAATTCTTGTGTTTCTTTTATTGCCCCTTCCAAGTATACGTTGAATATTGCTGGCGAGAGGTTGCATCCTTGTCTTACTCCTTCGTTTATTTTGGCTTCTATTTTTCTCCCGTTTTTCGTTTGCATTCTTGTAACCTGATTCTTGTATAGATAACGAATAATTCTCCTGTCGTTGTAATCCGGTCCAAGCGCTTCTAGTATCTTGAACATCTTGTTTCATTCGACGATGTCGAAGGCCTTCTCAAAAATCCACGAATTCCACGTATAATGGCTTATTTACTTGTCTCATTTTTTCCGCCAGAACTCTCAAGCTGAGAATTGCCACTCTCGCTACTCGGTTTTCCTGAACCCGAATTGGTTTTCTGAGAGGTTTCCTTCTATCCTTCATTCTATTCTTCGGCTAGTTATCCGAGTGAGGATTTTTGATGCTTGAGTCACCAGGCTGTGTTCTTCGCATTTATCTGTTCTCGGTTCCTTCAGTATTGAAATCATTATACTTTTCTCAAGGTCTTCTGGTATCTTTCCGCTGTCGTAGCTATATTTCATTTTTCCAAAGAGGGCATCCTTCGCTTTGACCCCGAATGCCTTGATTATTTTTCCATTTATTTTGTCAACTCCTGGTGCCTTGTTGTTTCTTCCATTGCTCTATCGAATTCACTTATTAGTATTTGAGGACCCAGATCGTCTTTACTTATCATGCTTTCATTTTTAATTAAGCCATCTTCTAGTGACGTTCAGATGACATGGAGGTGGTTTGGGAGCTTGATAGAGTACTTCAATGTACGAGTATTCTTTCCATCTATTCCCAATGTCGTCATCATCTATTAGAATCTTTCCATTAACTGCTCGGATGTTTTGCGATTTTGTTTTCCTTTCTCTGAACTGCCTCTTCACTAGTTTATAAGCCATTTCGCTAGCTCACTTTTTCCTGTTTTCATTAATTTCTTCGCAGCAACTTTCTATCCATTCTTCCTTTGCTTTGTTGCACTCTCGTATTACCTCGTTCCGCAACTGTTTATAGAGGCCTTCTTCACTCCCATTTCTTGTTATATGTATGTATGCTTATAAATACATGAAATTACCACCTGTGGAAAAAGACAAAAACACACAACAAAAGAGGAAAGAAACTCACAAGGTTTCGAATTTTTGGTGGCCCATGTCACCTCTCTCTAGGAAGAGAAGGACAGAACTCACAAAGAACAGAGTTCTGTCCTTCTCTTCCTTGAGAAAGGTGGCTTGGACCACCGAAAATTCTTTTTTGGTGTTTCTGTGTTTTTCTCTTTGTCTACTAGTGCTAATTTCAGATACGAACAGTATTATTCACGTCCGTGAGACTTTCACAAAAGTGTTATCTATTTATGTGTGTGTGTGTCTAATTAATGGAAAATAACGCGAGTAGAAAATCGTATTGGTGATACCATTTCGGATTGGTATTAATTTCAGGAAAACCCAAAGTGACTAACATCAATTACTTGCCAAAACTTGGATATTTTTTGTTACACCGCTTTGGATCGAAATAGTAATCATTAATGTGTTATTTTAACTGTTGTGTTCTAAGTTACATAACCTACTTTACATATTTCCACTTCATTCCTGACTGAAGATAAAAAAATATAGCGTGTAAACCAACCTTAGATATTTTTATAGATAAAATTCGCTCCTTTGAAACTTGGTGGTATTCCATTTCAAATGTATTGCTGGAAAACGTAAGTGAACCAAGGACAACACTTTCCGCCCAAACACTATCCACTCTTCTCTTCTCACCGATCCCAAACTTATTTGTCACATCCACTCTCGGTTCCACCGTTCCTCCGGCTAAACTCGCCCACATTGAGGAGGCCTTCCGGTGTTCCACGCTAAGTTAGAAGTGCTTTCCAAAAGTTTTCAGCAATGCATTAATTTTCTTGCGTCATGAACATCTTTAAGTTTCCCTTTCACATTATTGCCGAGTACATTTTTGCTCGAAAAATTTGATAAATTAGGTGTTGACAAGTCGTGAGAAAGGGAAATTGAGTAATTAGTTTAGGTCAGTCCTTCTGAAACATGGGAAAAGTTTTATTATTGTTGTTTATAATGTTTATCTTGGTGTTTATCATCATAGTTTATAATGGTTTACTACTAAGATTGACATTCACTTGTATGCAAAACGTTTTGACTACAATAAACAGGACGAAGTGTAGTACTGAGAGTGCTAAATCAACCTCGTTTGCCTAGAATAGCCGTCATGAGTACTAATGTCTACGGTATATCGCAATCATTTTGTGAACCGATCGCTAATAACTATTTGCACATGCGACATACCCTGTCCTTCGTCCCGTCTTCCCTTCGTTGCAAACGATAATGAGACGAAGGGGAAACAGGGCAATGCTTCTTTCTTGCACGCACTCGTTAAACCCGAGTTCTCTTCGCGTGATACGGAGTGAGTTTAAGTGGGTAGCGAAGGGGAAGGAGAATGGATCTCCAGCCACTCTGCCCTTACCTCCCCCTTACGGCCCCCCCAAGAATCATCTCTTCCGATTATGGCCATGAACTCCTTTTCCAAGCACGAAATCCCTCACTGCAAGCTTCCACGGTTTTCTAAATCACCCCGACATCTCATCCCTTGGCCATTGTTATGCACCGCGCAGCCTCTAAAATCCCTCCTTCACCTTCCCCCATCCTCCTTCGTCTGAAAACACAAACACAAGCCCACCTTCTTTCTCTCTCTATCTCTATGAAGAGACCGTCCATATATGGTCCCATCTCCCTCTCATAATATCTCCCCAATATCATGCAGCTTCAATCTTGTACGAGGGACGTCTCGATACCATTTAGCAAGGCCATAACCGAGAATTCTATCTCCAAAGGAGCATGCACGAACGTTTGGAAGATACCTTTTTAATGCTTTTCGATATTACAGTTACGTTTAGGAGGTCAATATCCATATATGGGCATGTGTGGATGATGGTGTATTTCACAATACACAGATTGTCACTAAAGTAGGCCTTAGATTATTTGGATATTTCCAATTTTGTTTCGTAAATTACCGTGCGAAAACGAAAATAAATTTTTCGCAAAATTATGAAAATATTCATTTAAGATTTAATTTCCGTGATAAAATATTCCTAAAAAATTAGATTAGTCACATTTGTCGCTAAATATTTATGAATTTGTGGCTGGATATACTCAGCACACAGAATCAACTAAAAAAGAAACTTAAAGATTAAATGAATCCTAATTTGAATAAAAAGGACTATGGCAAGACAAATTTATAAATTAAAGTTTTGCAACTTTATATAATACGGTTCAAGTGGCCTCTCGGGGAAAAGATTTCTCCTCTCTTCACCATCCTATTTGTGGCATCTCAAGCGTAATCCATGCATATTATTGGGTGAAAAATATCATATGTAAAAATATAGAAGGCATGGTAATAGACGCATTAATAGATGTTTTTTTACATTTCCGTAAATAAAATGTTGGCAATGGAAATGTTGCCATTTTCAGACTATAATCAATTTCCCAAACTGATTTTTATCACATAGATCGCTCTATTGAATGCCATTGCCACATTGAATTGATTAATTCCATTAATTATTTTGTATAGCAAGGGGTGCAGGTAGTAAGTGTTGAATTAAATATTGTGTTAATTAAAAAAAATGACTCTTGCTAAAGATCATTCAGAATATATATCTTTGAAAACGAATACTCTTCAGAGACAACTTAGACAAATACATGCATATACGAGCTCGGAAATATATATATAGAAAATGTATATTTATGATGCGGAAGTACTCACGAGAGCAATATAACTTTTGGACGGCACAATAGAACACAGAATAAAGCAGATAACACGTAAAAGGACACTCACACTGTAGATGATTTAAGATTTCGGCCTACTCCGAGGCCTTCTTCAGGTCAGCTGACCTGAAGAATGCCTCGGAGTGGGCCGAAAGCTCAAATCATCTACAGTGTGAGTGTCCTTTTACGTGTTATCTGTTTTATTCTGTGTTCTATTGTGCCGTCCAAAAGAAAATATATATTATATATATATATATATTTTCATATAAATATAAATATATATATATATATATATATATATATATATATATATATATATATATATACTTGATTACCAATAGACGCTTTTCAAATTTAGTTTCTGTTTAAAATAACGACGCCGACGACCTATCTATGCTGGAATTTCCGGTGGAATCAAAATGAAACCAGATGTACATATATGTTATCGAACAGGAACAGAGCAGTCTAAAAAACTAGTCGAAAATTTAGATCGGATATAAAATTAGAAGCGTAGACGATAGGGGATGGAATCGATGCGGTCGTCTGATTGCTTCGTACTATGGATACCAAAACTTTATTCTCCATTAAGCGTACTACGCCTCGAGCAACCAGGCGTTTATTCCTGTGGCCTCAAGTTATCCCGTTCCCCTCCCCCTTCCTTACTTTAGCCCTTATTTTCCCCACCCCCTCAGTCCGGGCGCTCGCCCTGAGCTCCTCACCTCCGCCTCAGAATATCGCCTTAAACTCTCGATTCGCGTGAAACTTTACGCCCTGGAACCCCTCTCGTTTGCCGCACTTTGCAGTTTACGGAGGCCTAACTTGGATTCCCTCCCTTTTAACCATACTTTACTTCTTCTGCACTCTTTCCCGCACAACGGCCCCACCGCCCTTTTCCCCACCAGTGCCGAAACCCTTTCCGTGCCCTCCTCACCCACCCCTCCCGCCCTCAATCCCGACCTTATTCGACGTATCCACTCACGGTTCCACCATTCCTCGGGCTAAACTAACCCATCACTCTTTCCACGCCGAGGCGTTCCTTCCAATGTTCCCCACTCCTTTAACCCCCCTCTCCCGCAGTTTTTCCCCCTCAGCTCCCCTCAGACACCTCCCTAGTCCTTGGGGAGTGGAGCGGTTTTCTCAGGAGGTAATTAGAGCGAAGGTTTCCCACCCGTGGAAGGAAGGCATCCGGTTCCTCGCGGCGACAAATTTTTCATCTCTCAGTCAACCCTTTTCACCCCTTCTCTCCGTCAGCCCCTCCTTCTTTCTCTACCCCCTCCAGAACCAGCGCCAAATCACGCCGCAACCTTTCTCTGCCAGGGAACTCTTGTGGCTGCAAATAGGCCCGAAAATTTTTAAAGTGTTTTTCTCTTTGTCCCTCCATTCCTCTTCAAACCATTTTGCAAGAGTGGAAGTTTTTATCATCAACAGCCCCTACACCTTTTCCATTGATGGTTTCGAACTATGAAGCGCCAGAGAAGTAGAGGCTAATGATTAGTATAAATTTATATACACAATACGTGCGTATTTTTATATACCGCGACCCATATATAATGTATATGAAATTGGCACGAGTAGACAAAGACATAGAACACACAAAAAAAGGAAAGAAGCTCCCAAGGTTTCAAATTTTCGGTAGTCACACCACCTTTCTCAAGGAAGAGAAGGACAGAGCAGGGGAAAAGAAAGGAAAAGGCTGAAAACATTGAATGGAAGGGGAAGGTGGGGAAAAGTTGGTGATGGGAGCAGTTGGAAGGGGAAAGAGCTAGGGGGGTATTTTTAGAAGTGCAGGGAAAAAATGGAAGGTGTTGGGGGTGGAGGGGGATGAAATTATGTGAAAATCGGAATAATTAATGTCTAATATTGATACCTGGCCAATTCCAGGAATTCAAGAGCCAGATGAAGGCCTACTCCATTGTTTTGAGTTTGAGTGAAGAGTCAGAGGGGATTAGGAGGATGCCAATCAGGGACGGATTCTTGCAGGAAGCCCTGTAGTTATTATTCTAATGTTGAGGAGTGTGGTACGCTGTCCAATATAAAAATCAGGGCATAGTTGGAAATTCAGAAGGTAAACTACATTGCTGGAATTACATAAGGAGTAGGGAATTGTTGGGAGAGAGATAAAAAACGGGTGGAAAGGAATGGGATTCAGATTTTGAAAATAGGATATGTTTTGCATCTAGGTTTATTGCAGGACCTGGGAGTGGCTTTGTGACGTGGCGAGGATTAAAGGAGTGGATTGGTTGATTTGAGGAGCTATCATTTGTTGGCGGGCGTTTGAAAGTAACAGAGGGGCATTTGGGAAAAAGGTTGGCGGTGGAATTATGGCTTTTCAGGATAGGGTAGAGGTCTTTTAGGATTAATCGCAGAGATTCTAGGTCAGGAAAGTATGTGGTTCAAATTGAAAGAGGATGGATTTCTGCAGTAGATGAAAGTTTGGGAGTGTAGGCATGACTTCGGATCCTCTTATTCAGGAGTGATTCAGGATATACCTGTTTGAGGAGAGAATAGTGTAGATTAGAGGGGAGATTATCAAGGGAGTCGGGTTAATTGCAGTTTCTGTGTCCTCTCATGGACAGGGAATAAGGAGTGGAGCTTTTTGTGTGATATGGGTGGTAAATGTTATTAGAACATTAGAATGGTATACATATATATATATATATATATATATATATATATATATATATATATATATATTATACACCATTCTAACGTATATATTTGTATAACATTTGGACGGCACAATAGAACAGAGAATAAAAAAAAGAGCACATTTTATTCTGTGTTCTATTGTGCCGTCCAAATGTTATATTGCTCTGGTGAGTGCTTTCACATAATCGATATGTCGCATATACGTATATGTGTATGGGTCGCAGTAGTCCAGGGGTAGAGCGTTAGACTACAAAGCACTGAGTTCCCGGGTTTCATTCCCCATTCCTGGGAAAGCTTCTCTGGAGCTCCACCCAAGCTATGCGATTTTTCGAGCACTAGATATTCCTGGGAAACCATAACCGACACAAGGATAGGAACTGTCCCCCCTACCCTGATGTGTGAATTTCTCATTCGCTGTTGGGCTTAGTACTGGGTGAATTCTACCATCACCTACCAAACGGACCTTAGGGTTGATTGCTGTGTTTATTTTATAAATATATCTTATGTTTGAATGTACGTATATATATATATATATATATATATATATATATATATATGTATGTATATATAGATGATGCGGAAGTACTCACGAGAGCAATATAACTTTTGGACGGCACAATAGAACACAGAATAAAACAGATAACACGTAAAAGGACACTCACACTGTAGATGATTTAAGCTTTCGGCCTACTCCGAGGCCTTCTTCAGGTCAGACTCAGGTCAGAAAGGGAGTCTGACCTGAAGAAGGCCTCGGAGTAGGCCGAAAGCTTAAATCATCTACAGTGTGAGTGTCCTTTTACGTGTTATCTGTTTTATTCTGTGTTCTATTGTGCCGTCCAAAAGTTGTATGTATATATATATATGTATATATATATATATATGTATGTATATATATAATTATTTATATACGTCATTTATTTTTCTGTGTGTTGAATATTTTGTATCCGTGTGTTTATATAGAAATATATATATATATATATATATATATATATATAAACATAAACCATAAACACAGTAATCAACCCGAAGGTCGGTTTAGTAGGTGATGGTAGAGCTCACCCATGTACCAAGCCCGACGGCGTGTGAATATTCACACATCAGGGTAGGGGGGCCAGTTCCTTTCCCTGTGCCGGTTATGGTTTCCCAGAAAGATCTGGTACCCGAAAAATCAACTAGCTTGGGTGGAGCTGCAGGTGCCCAAAGTGCCCTCCGGCCAGTAGTCCAACGCTCTACCCATTAGACCACCGCGACCCGCATATATATATATATATATATATATATATATATATATATATATATATATATAATGTAAATGGACTAACTAGTCGACACAAACACAGACTGCTTCCGGGCCATCCTCTGCCGCAGTTCTGTTCCTAATTCCTCTTGAGAAAGGTGGTTGCATCACCGAAAATTTGAGAACCAGTGAGTCCCTCTTTTATGTATTTCAGTTTCTGTGTTTGTGTCGACTAGTTAGTCCATTTACATTATTGTGCACGTTCGTGGGATTTTCAAGAAAGTGACTATATATATATCCCGGATAAGGAAATATTTTTACATTTGTGATCGGCTCAAAACCGCCTTCCCCACCTTTCCTGTGTTGGTCTTTTATGTGTTTTCCTATCCCCTTTCCTTATATGTCTATTTCTACAGGTATGTACGAAAATAATATATATATATATATATATATATTATTATTAGGTAATCTACCGGTTAAGGTAGGTTTTTGGATGGACACAACTATCAAATAAACATTTTGACTCCCCACCTAGCAAACTAATCTATATCAGGTCCCTCTTCATCTCGGTGTACTTCTTTCCTCCCTTCATCCCGTCCAACATCCCTATCCTGTTCCTACCCTTACCTCGCTTGCCCAACATTCTTCCCTCTATTACCCTTTTCAACATTCCACTACCGCTCAATACGCCCTTCATCCATTTTTCCCGCCTCCATAGGATTTCTCTCAAGAAACCCCTCTCCTCCCCCACCATTTCTAGTACTTCCTCATTTGTTTTCCTTTCGGTTATATATATATATATATATATATATATATATATATATATATATATATATATATATATATACACTTTTTTGGAAAACCCACAAACGTGTAATGTAAATTCACTGATAGTCATAACAAACACAGAAACCAAAACACAAAAGAGGAAAAACTCACTGGTTCTCGAATTTTCGGTGGTCCAACCACCTTTCTCAAGAGGAATTAGGAACAGAACTCAAAGTTCACACACACACACACACACATATATATATATATATATATATATATATATATATATATATATATATATATATATATATATATATATATATATGTGTGTGTGTGTGTGTGTGTGTGTGTGTGTGTGTTTGTGTGTGTGTGTATACTATATGAATATGTGTGTGAGTGTGTTTTTGCCAGTTCCACTTCCTTTATTCTGATTTAAATCGGCAGAAAAAATTATTTTTCCCGTCACCTTCAGCAAGCAACCTGAAGATACTGTATATCGTAAAGCTCGCATCGGTCCAGCTTTAAGATTGGAGTCGAGTACGAAGTTAGCTTTCGATCCAAACCATTTACCATGACTGTTCTCAATCTTTATTGCAGGCTGCTTGACCCGTTTAGTAATAATCTAGTAAGTAACCCCGTCCTATTATTAATCAATTTATCGTGAAATCAATTTAAAATGAAGATGTTGCAGCAACTGATTACTTACAGGTTGCTCAAAGTTTCAGAAACTCAAATGCGTCTATCGTACTTATAATTGGTTTTAGTATATTTTGAGATTTCGCCGACTAGGACCATTTGCACACTTGGGGGAGAAAGAAGAAAATATGGTAGAGGGGATATGGGGAAGGGTGGAGAGAGATACCCGGCGGGGCATTAGGCTACCCTTAACGAAAGAACCCAGAGGACCTCGAGTCCTATCCGGCTGATGGCGTGCTGAAGTACTCTCCACATTTCACCCGATGAAGGGATCGGGATGCTTAAAAAATATCTGCTACCTACGGTGTTCGAGCACGGATCCTCGGGGTAGGAAGTCAGAACACAGTACCATTTCAATCCTCTTCCTTACATTTTTTTATATAAAAACCTTTTTAAAAATAAAATTTAAATTAATGGAAATTAAATTTTAATAATGGCCCCTTAAAATAATGAGAAGAATTTACTTGTACCAATAGGGGAGCAGGAACACGTTCCTGAACTTAACAAATATCATTGGTGTAGGTGAGTGTTCTGCTCGCTCGATGCAAGCATGATCTCCGCAGCGAAATGAGCCCGTAATCATTTTTTTGACTGGCTGCGATGGAATCATAGAAAAGGAGTTTAAACCAACTCTACTGTTTCTTTAGCCATTCCCTTTTTCTGTGAACCTTCATTTAATATCTTTCGCCTCTCCTTGTCTACCCTAACTTTCAGTTACACTATGTTCCGAACCTCCCGTTTTCCCGTGCCGTTGGTGTATACATGTACACGCGTATTGAGCAAGTGCCACCGACGTCCCCTGGTTCTGAAGACGCCACTTGTCGAAATATTCTCCAGCAAGAAACGGGTTACTATGAGTATTCTTCAACATTTAATAGCCAATATTCTCTGCATCCATCTTTTCCGCCTTCTTTCGATTTCCCTTGCATTTGTTTTTTTTTCGATTACACCTTTTCTATCCATCTCCACTTCCACAGTTCGAGACCTCCAATCTTAGCCTATGGTTTTGCTTTAATGTCTCTTTGCTTCCGCGTCGTGCAAAATCCATGTCGAAGTGTCGACGAGCCATTTCTTGACATTCTCAATCAAAGTCCATAGCATTAATTCCCTCGTCCTCTTGAAATGCTCTTTTCCTAGTGCATTCTTTTCCATATTTGCCTACTACTGTGACCACTTTGATCCAAAACACTTCCAAGATAGGTAAACTATTCTACTTGATCCAGTATTTCGCGTCTGATTGTAACGTTTAACTTATCCCTCAACCTTCTCGAAAACCGTATAATCCTTGACTTGTTTAAATTTTTATTGTGTTACCATTATTTACAAAATGAGACTAAGTTTTCATAAATTATCATGCAATACATTGACTAATAATATCATAGTACTAAAAAGCTACATTTTGTCGTTTTATGAAATAAATAATGGTAAAATAATGCGTTCACCAGTTCGGAGGAATAATTATTACGCAATGGATGCAATTAAGTTTGAGGGGGTAAATAAATGTTTTAGAGTAATGCGAAATGTGTAGAGATCTATAGTGAAAATAAGTGGGATCATAAGTTCTAAATATGTAAAGTGAGTAGTAGGTCGGTCCCCATCGGGGAAAAGCTTGTGTAGGGTACTGATGGACAGGTGTGGTGTCCAGAACTGGAAAAGGCTGTGCGGATTGGATGAGAAAATTTATTGCCTAGAGAATTAGGAGATAAGTGGAGGTATGAGTGGATAGAAGAATCTATTGCTGTGCTAGCCCAAGGAAACATACAAATCTTTTTTAAAAATAAGTAATGTGCTTACCAGCAAACGAAAAACTATAATTCCTGAAAAAATGGCTACGAAATCGCTGTACTGTTACAAATTAAGAATGCTTTTATAAAATGAATGCAGGCCACATTGAAAAGCACAAGTCATTCAAAAGAAGATATAATGACTAGAATAACAAGAAAAAGAAGGGAGCCCTGGTCTCACGGTTTACCAAGTCTACCAAGAATTCGCATTTTATCTTTTGAAAATGAGCTAACAGATTTATTCAATAAAAATATGTTTAAACAATTCCTTGGAAATTTACCCAACTTAATCGATTAGAGTGGAAACCACCACGTTCAGGTTTTTAATTAGTTTTTAATCGGACAGATGTGTTTAGGTGCAGATCTTCCCTGTCCGTTAACCGAAAAATTATCCCGATTGGGGATACTCTGGGTTAGAGGGAATCAAACCTGTGCTCTACATTCAGAAATCATTTGTCGTACTCACTAGGCAATCACGTTTTTTTTTAATTCCTAGTAATTTTAAGTAAGAGGATACAGATGTCTGAAGTAGGAGAATATTCCAAAAGTTATAGCTTTTTTATAATTGCGTCTAATTTTCTAATAATTGCGTTACAATTGGTCGTTCAATCCTATGATTGGTTGACTGCAGCCCGCCATCCTACCCTATTTGATGCTAATTGGCTTACTTCCTGGTATTTTTTGCAATGTACTTACATTCCATTCCCTATCCAGCGCCTGTGTTTCCTGACCGATGAACCCTTCCCAGTAGGTCTCACCCATCTGATTGGGGGCCTTTTACCTCCGGAATATTTTATCGGGAAGGATGCCATCATGTCATTAACAGATGGAGTGCAGGGCTGCATCTCCTCGGGAGACTAATGCGGTGGTTTCCCGTTTCCTTTTGCATCGCAGTACCTCGGTCGATTCCGTGAAGTTATCTCTCGCCCGAAGCTGTTGCTGCTGATGCCATCCGATCTCCTTGTTCTGTGCCATCAATGCCTTCTACTGAGAGCTGCTTCCTCTCAGTAACCGAGTGGGGTCATTTTTTTTGTGTTGCGTGTAAATTGTCAACCGCTGGTAAATATTTTTAGATAAAATAGCCAGAAAAATCTTCTTCTTCCTCAAATCTGTGGCCCTCGGTATGAGATTCGAAAGCACTACCATTGGTCAACACCTATTCCCCAAATAATTGCGAGTCAGGAAGAAGTTGTTCGCATGCAGCGCCATCTATTGATTGTGTCCGAAGGCAGTGCACCCGTACACCTACGACTCATCATCTCCAGCATAGGGCCAGAGGCCTTGATCACCGTGACAACTGGACAGGACAACAAAATCAATAACTCCAGACTTATTGCGAGAAAGCATGAAGCGATGAACGCGTACGATACGACCTCACTCGACAGCCAGCAGGCAACGACTGGCTCCCTCGGACGGCGGAGAAAAAATCCAAGCATCCCCAATAAACCGTTTCGTTCCTCTGTCCACAGTGGTGCCGTCCTAATATCAATGCTCTGCGCGAGAAGATTTTAAGGTTGGGTATTTTTCGACAGGCCTCGCAGCTCACATTTGGTTCCATTCCGTATATTTTTATGTGATCGTTTCTTCTTCACTGGACGGTAGAAAAAGTGGTGACACGTCTCGATTTGACGCTGTTTAGTCTTTTGAGAGTTGGAGAAAATGAAAGGGGTAAGGGAGGAGTAAAAAATTTGTTGGCGGAGACTGCGAGGAAATATTCTAGTCTAAAGCGGTTCCTTGTGGATGCGAATGTTCTCCATCTCCCTCACAGAGGAATCCTTTGCCGGAAGAGCAAAGCGTGTTGGCGGAGAGGAGGAGGGAATGCGGATTTGGGAAATAGAATGAGCGGATAATATGAGATGGCGGGCGAGAGAGAGAGAAGAGGGTTAGGGAATTCTTCCCTTCGATTGATGAAATTAAGGTTTTAATTGCGGACCGAGGGAGAAAGCCAACTCACACCAAGGATTTTGGGAAGGGTTGGTTTTTAAGGGTGCAAAAGGGAAGGAAACATCCTTTTGTATTTTATCTCTGCTCTGATGTCGTGCCGGGATATCATCAGATGGAGGGGTGCTGGGAGAAAAAAAGTTCAGTGGCGAGAAAGGAGAGAGAGACGGGGATAGTTGGTGGTTAGATGTCGAAATCCATATGATACGATCGTGTGGGCATCTACATACGAGCCCTATAACACACGACGCAATCACCCCTCTCTTGGATGAGGCAATTTCGCGGTTCCGTTTACGCTCTCTCATTGAAGGAACACTTAAGACGGAAGCCCCCAGCTGGTAACTATGGAGGCAGTGTCGGTGGTGTAACCAGGAGGATGCAGGAAGTGTGTTGATGGGATTATGAGTGGCGGTGGGGGGGGGGAGTTTGAAGTTGAAGGGAGGGCAAATGTCGGTTCCGCAAAGTAGCTAGGTTTGCTCAGCGGGTTTAATAAAGGAGCCGGGTCTTGCGAGAGGGTTTTGAGGAAGAGGGGGATGTGGGGATGGGAAGGTTGAAGTTCCGCCCCTTAATATTTCCATGGCCAACCCCGACGACCCTTCTCCATCCTCCTCCTTCCCGTGGAGATAGGACTTCAAAGGACCGTTTTTGAAATGCGATGAGTCGAAAGACGAGCGGGAGAGTGAGAATCCTTTCTTCATCTTAATCTTTTGGTTCTTTTATCGGTAAATTTCGTGGTTTCAGGGATGAATAAAACACTTGTCTAATAGCTTGTCAAACAGGAAAAATAGTCCTGGTAGCTTCGGTGTGAATGCTATTTTAAAAAGTGGATAACCTGGATTTGTTTAGTCTCCAAACTTTTTTCTTCTTCGTTATTCGAAGAATGCATGCGAAATCTTTCGGTTCCAATGTTCTCACACTTTAATTCCGAGTACACAGGTGTAAATCTTAAGGTACCACGCTGTAAAATGCTGGTGAGTCATTGGTTTGATATAAGTTTAGGAAATCTTCAATTTCAAAATTTCAAACTGTATCGTAATTGGCAGATCTGGTTTTTCATTGGAGATTATAAAAAAACAGGGATTCATATGGTATATTTCCGTGATTCACTATATATATATATATATATATATATATATATATATATATATATATATATATATATATATATATATATATATATATATATATATGTAAAATTTTATTGATTTTTGGGACCTGAAATAAAAGATGGTCTATGCTTCTCCGTATCTCTTTAGAAAACTTCCAGCATGGTTGTTTCGTATCGGTATGTATTTTATTGAAGTTAGGACGTAAATTTTGTCATTATGAGCAAACATATAATAACAAATGTGAGCACTTGATAGAAAAAACCGATTGATGGCAGTACTTGTTTCCATTATAATTTGCGCCTTGTGTTCCGCCTTTTACATCGCCTCTTGAAAAATGGAATTGATACTTTAAGGGTTTTATCAATTTTAATTTCGAATGAAAAGCGTCAGCTTAGTGGAGAATACAATCTTAATAGAAATAATGGAGAAGAATCAAAACTGTGTAACATGGTTTATTATATTGTTAAGGATTAATAGAAAGCATATATGTCTGGAGAATCAAAAAACATATTCCTGGGATTTGAAGAATAAGAGCCAGTTCTTCATTTGTACTTATTAATATAGCAGACTATATATACATCTACATCTACATAATAACCCGCAAGCCGCCGCAAGGGCGTGTGGCGGGGGGTGTTAGGCCACCACCCAAAAAAAGGAAAAAAGAAACACCGCATTCAAAACCAACACACACATGCAAACCCCAATCCACAACAGTGCACACATTCTTTGCAACACCCCATCATTCGACGCGCATGCAACCACACATCTACCTATCCTCACTCCAAAAGCATGCAAGTACATACGCTTACCTACAACAAATAATTCCACCCTAGGATGCAGCAAGAAACCTATCACGAACGTGCCAGCTAGTTTATAGCAAGTAGCCAGGCGAAACACCACCACCACAAGAGCGTTCCACACAAAACTCTCTCCCACCCAAGGTGAGGAATCTGGCCCAACGCTGCAGGTGGGAGGAGGGCACACCCGCGGAGAGGGACAAGGGATGGAAGGGTGGAGCATGAAGTTCGTAAAGACGCTCGGGCATGCGGGAAGGGTTCTGACACAACACACAGGAGGCTAGTGAAAGTGCATGCCATTGAGTTCAACTAATTGTTACCTAGACGCGGAGGGTGGCAAGTGGCATTTTTGTTATCTCCGAGTGTAACCCTAGAGTTATTATCCCGTATTGTCCGTGGGAAGAAGGAGTCCTTGAGTCTGCTAGTCCTGGCATCTATTTCCCGAATTTTGTACACATGATCCAAGCGACCTATATATGTTGGAGAGCGAATAATTTTCGAGACCTCGGTGCTGAAACATGCGGATCCGAATTTATTTAGTAAGTTTAACCTAGCATTGAGTCGTCTTTCTTCCAATGATTCCCATCCCAACTCCATAAGCATTTCAGTGACGCTTTTCGTTTTATCGTAACAGTTTTCCACGAAACGAGCTGCCCGGCGTTGGACCTTCTCAATTTCCCGAATGAGGCCTTTTTCACACGGATCCCATACGCTACATGCATATTCTAAATGGGGCCTTACAAGAGCGTGATAGCAACGTTCCTTGACCTTGGAGTCACTTCTACCGACAATGCGTCTAATAAATCCTAATTTTTTATATGCTTGCCCGCAGACTTTACGTATATGGGTCCCCCAAGTTAAGTCTTTAGTGAATGTAACACCTAGGTATTTCACCGAATCAACTACTTTAAGGTCAACTCCAGCTAATTTGTAAACTAATCCCGTGGATCTTTTAAAGAAATTTACCACCGAACATTTATTAAGATTTAAAGGCAATCCCCATTTTGAACACCATTCATTAATGCTATTTAAATCACGTGCTAGAATTAAACGATCCTCATCCCCAGATATCTCCCGATAAATCACTGTGTCATCCGCGAACATCCTTATCTTACTTTTCACTTTGCGGTTCAGATCATTAACAAAAATCAAGAATAGTAACGGTCCGATAACACTTCCCTGAGGAACCCCCGAGGTGACTCTTACGCTGGTAGAACTAGCGCCGTCAAGGACTACCCTCTGTTCCCGGTCTGAAAGGAAGTCTTCAACCCAATTTATTGCCCCCTTGTGTATACCTGCGCCCTTTAATTTATGGATGAGTTTACCATGCGGAACCTTATCAAATGCCTTTTGAAAGTCTAAAAAGATCGCATCCACTTGCCTACCACTTTCACCCGATAAAAGTAAGTCATGTGTGAACAATCCTAATTGGGTCTCGCATGAGCGGGTTTTTCTGAATCCGTGTTGATTGTCACTTAAAAAGTTAATGTTATCAAGATGTCTCATTATGGAACTGACAATTATGTGCTCTAAAATTTTGCAACTTATTGAAGTGAGAGAAATGGGTCTGTAATTGCTGGGGTCCTCCCTGTCACCACTTTTAAAAATAGGCGTTATTTGCGCGGTTTTCCAATTCTTAGGGACTTTGCACTCAGTGAGTGATTTGTTAAATATAAATTCGAGATACGGGGCAATGTTAGGAGCTAAGTGTTTTAGCACACGAGCTGGTATATTTTCGGGACCCGGGGATTTGTTTGGTTTGATGTCTTTGAGCAATTTGGCAATTCCTTGCTCGTCCACTGTTATTTTTGTCATGGGTTCAGTATATATTGTTTCTTGGAGATACGCTGTGGCTACATCGTTCGTGAAGACGCTCTGGAAGAATTCGTTTAGAATGTTGGCTTTAGCTTCACTGTCAGTATGAATGATATTGTTGCAGTCCCTTAAGCAAGCCACGGTTTGTTGACCCCCATTTATTTCCCTAACATATGACCAGAAAGCTTTGGGGTCAGTGTTCAAATACTCGCAGAGTACTTTACGTTTAAAATCTTGCAAAGCGCTACGTAATTGTGTTTTAGTTTCAATTTTAGAGGATCTATACTTGTCCAAAAGCTGTTTATTGTCCAAGGGTGATGAGTTCAGACCTGCTTTCTTTACCCTAGAGTGTAACATTCTTTGCTTTCGAAGGGCTTTTTTAACGCCTTTGTTGTACCACCTTGGGTCGCGATTTGCTTTAACGTATTTTACAGGGATGAAATCTGTTATTCCTTTTTGCATAATTTGGACAAACTGTGTCCAAGTTTCTTCCACGGTGGCAAGACTTAAGCGCGTTTTGAAATCGTGTAGTGAAGAGTTTAAATGGCTGGCAAAAGTTTCAAAATCTGCTTTGTGATAATTATAAATTTTTCTTTTTGGCTTGACATTCTTTTTTATTTCTACGTTCAAGTTGATAATAACAGATTTATGGTCACTTATACCCTCGTCGGTTGATACACTATTAATGCGTTCCGGTGTGTTCGTAAGAAATAAGTCCAATATGTTCTTTCCACGGGTGGGAGTGCGTACTGCTTGATGAAGCGAGTTTCTTTGAACCAATTTTAGTAAGGATATGCAAGATTCGCGATCACGGGTCCGAGATTTAACGCTATTGCTATCCCAGTCGACACCAGGGAGGTTGAAGTCACCACCAATTATATTGATGCATTTATTATTTTTGCGTGTAAATCTATTTATTTGTTCATTGAGGGTATTAAGTGTTTGAAAATCTGAGTCTGGGGGTCTGTAGAAAGAGCATAAATTAATGTTGGGGTGATTGGATCGCAGTATGGTGCACCAAACACTTTCTATGTTATTATTTTCAAATGCAAGTTGTCTGCTTTCAAGATTACTTTTCACAGCCACGAAAACTCCGCCTCCGGGTCAAATATATAAATATATATATATATATATATATATATATATATATATATATATATATATATATATATATATATATATATATATATATATATATATATATATATATATATATATATATATATATATATATATATATAATGTAAATTCACTAATAGTCATAACAAACACAGAAACCAAAACACACAAAAGAGAGACTCACTGCTTCTCGAATTTTCGGTGGTCCAACCACCTTTCTCAAGAGGAATTAGGAACAGAACTCTCTGTTCCTAATTCCTCCTGAGAAAGGTGGTTGGACCACTGAAAATTCGAGAACCAGTGAGTCTCTCTTTTGTGTGTTTTGGTTTCTGTGTTTGTTATGACTATTAGTGAATTTACATTATTGTACACGTTCGTGGGTTTTCCAAGAAAGTGACTATATATATATATACACACACACATATATCTTTGAAGTTAACACTCTCCGGCGACACACAAACACACGGGTACAAAATATTCAACGCACAGAAAAATAAATGAAGGGCACTCACAGTATGTATTGACGTCTGATGACGGCGGCGGGGCCGTCGAAACGTCAATACATACTGTGAGTGTCCTTCATTTAGTTTTCTTTGCGTTGAATATTTTGTATCCGTATATACATATATATATTCAAACTTGAAAATCCCGCCATACAGCGCACAAATATTCATTCAAACAGAAATAGGTATAGATAGATAGATAGATAGATAAACGTCTTTATTCTGGGCGATATTGAGACCTTCAGGTCCCCTCTTCCATTTAACCCATCGTCAGATAATGTTATAAAGAACATAGCAAACATGTACAAGAATACAAATAATAAAATAGAGATGGTAAACACAATTACAAGAGATATTAATAGCATATACAAGTGTAAACAAAGCGATAGTTGATACATCAGAAATAAATTTGAACAAAATATATTAACATTAAAGAAAAACAAGATACATGAGGGAAACATAAATAACATAAAATAAATAATTAATATAATAATAATAAAAGAAAAATAAATAAATTAAAAAATAATGATAAAAATAATAATAAAATAAAGATTACTTTTGAAATACTTGATGAAATAAGAAATTACTTTTGAGTCGTTAAGAGTTCAAAAGAAAGGAAGAACGTAAGAAATAAAGGTGGTCAGGTTCCTGTGTAGAAGAATGAGATGAATTACGGTAAGGAGGAAATTTGCTAGGAGTTGTTTTGTTTGAGCAGGAGCTCTTTAGTGAGTTTTTTCTTGAATATTTTAAGTGAGCGGCAATTCTTAATGTCAGTAGGTAAGGAGTTCCAAAGTCTACAGGCTGTAATGTGGAAAGAGTTACTATAGATTTCTGTCCTGTGTTTAGGTATTAAATAGAGATGTTTTCTCCGTGTATTGGCATCATGCACACTGTTAATCGGAGTGAAGTTACAAGATAAGTATTGAGGGATTTCATAGTTTCTGATTTGGTAGAGAAGCAAAAGGATGTGCATATTCCGTCTAGGCTTGAGTTGTAACCATTTAAGTTCGCGGTAATACTCAGAGACGTGGTCGCTTTTCTGAAGGTTAAAGATGAATCTCACACAAGCATTTTGTGCACGCTGGAGTTTAAGGGATAGCTCAACTGATAAATCTTGATATACTGAGTCGCAATAGTCAAAATGAGGAAATATGAGAGTCTGGATTAATTGTTTGCGTAGGGAAAATGATAGTAGGCTTTTGATATTTTTGAGGGAGTGAAGACAACAATAAATGGTTTTACAAGTTTTAATAACATGCTCAGTCCAAGTTAATGTTTCGTGGAGAACTATTCCAAGATTCTTTACTGTTTTCTGGTAAGGAATGATGGAGTCAGGTAGTTGAAGTGGTGGAATCTCGGTGTAACTAAGAGTTGAGAGGAGTCGTGAATGCCCAACAATGATCGCTTGGCTCTTCTTTGGATTAATTTTAAGAAAATTAAGTGTACTCCAGTTTGAGAGAGAGTCCAGGTCAGAGTTTATATGTTCTATCACGGTAGGAAGATCATAAGTGGAAGAATGGAGATAGATTTGTAAGTCGTCAGCGTACAAGTGATATTTGCAGTATTTAAGTTGAGTGGATATATCATTAATATAGAGGGAGAAAAGTAGAGGTCCAAGTATGGATCCCTGAGGAACACCACGTGTTACTTCAATCCATTCTGAGGAAGATGAGGTGGTGCTAACCTTTTGAAAACGGTCGTTGAGATAGGATTTGAACCAAGACAGGGCAGTAGGGGAGAAATTCAGTGTGCGAAGTTTTGTAATAAGTATGTCTTTTTCAACAGAATCGAAGGCTTTACTGAAGTCGAGAAGACCCATAATAATTACCAGTCTTTTGTCCATGGCGTATCTAATATCGTCCGTGACTTTAATTAGTGCTGTGGTGGTGCTATGAGATTTACGAAAACCGGATTGCAGAGGATTAAAGGAATTGGCATCTCTAAGAAACTGTGAGATCTGCTCGTGTACCAATTTCTCAAGAGCTTTGGATAGTGTAGGCAAGAGACTAATAGGTCTGTATTCGGACAGATCAGAGGAAAGATTTTTCTTCGGAATGGGGCGAACAAGAGCCCTTTTCCATTGAGAAGGAAATTTATTTTGCATAAGGGACCAGTTGAATATGTGTGTAATAAATGGCAAAAGTATGTGAATTAATTTCTTTATTAAAAATATCGGAATTTCATCTGAACCTTGTGCTTTAGGTTTAATATTCCAAAGTGCATGGAGTACCTGTGTCTGGGTGACAGTAGAAAAGCAAAAAGGATTAGTTGAATAGCTCGGACTTTGTTGAAGGAGTTTTTTGATGTATGCTTGTTTAGTGTCATTGTGTTTAGTGTCATCTTGAAGTGGAGGAGTTATGAATTGTTTGTTGAGTGTGTTAAGGCATACGGAAGACGGGATTTCCATGGCTTTGATTTTCCCAACACCAAAGGCTCTGAGATTGCTCCACAGTTCGGCGGAAGATTGTTTGAAGCCATTAGAAGAATGAAGAAATCTAATTTTAGCATTTCTGATGAACTGTTTGGTCTTGTTTCTGAGGGATTTGAAATGTTGCAGTGAGCTCGTGTCCTTGGCTTTACGAAAGGCCCGTAGTGCAGAATCACGTCTGGCCATCATGCGTTTTATGTCCGTGGTAAGCCAGGGAGTTTGAGGTTTAGAAATTCGCTTGGTGATGAGGGGGGCATGTGTGTTGATTAGAACAGAAAGGAGAGAATTGAGGTGATGGACCTTGTCATCAATATCACTTAGATGCTCAATCGTGAACCATGGGAGAGTTGAGGCATCAGCCAATAGCATCTCGTCATTGATATTTTTAAAATCACGGTATGTAATGTATCTCTGTTTGAACTGAGGGCATTTAACGGAATAAGCAATATATATGAGATCGTGGTAGGAGATTCCAGGAGCCGGTAGTTGACCATGTAGTAAGATTTTATCAGGGTTTGCGGTGAAGGCTAAATCAATTAATGATGAAGAGTTAGGGGTGTGATGAGTTGGTTTAAGTGTGAGCATATGTAGTCCCAGTGAATTAAGCGAGTTTCTAAGATATGTGGAGTCATGGCTTGTGGTAAGCATATTGGCATTAAAATCACCTACTGTGATAACATGATTGAATCCATGAATATTTCTGGAAATTACGTCTTCAATATCGGAGAGGTGGCCGATTTTTGGAGGTCGATAAACTACGCACAAGAGAATTTTTTCTGATGTAAGTTTAAGCTCAAGTAAGAGGAATTCAGGTCGCTTGCAGTAGTTAGAGTCACTTTTATCAACAACTTTGCAGGTGATGTCTTTTCTGACATAGACACAAACACCACCGCCTCCTTTACCTATGCGATCACTCCGAAAAAGATTATAACCGGAAATTTCCACAGCTGAGGACAGGATAATAGGTTTCAGCCATGTTTTGGTAATAGCAATGGCATGTATTTTAGTGATAGGGTAAAATAGATCGAAGTTCGTCAATATGAGCAGTAAGGCTTTGCGCATTAATGTAGATTACTTGTAGTGAGCGTGGAAAACAGTTGAATTTTTTTGTTAGAAATTCCTGTGTGCTAACATAGGGGTCTGTGGTTTGACTAGTTGTTGCAGTGGAGAGGGAAGTAGTTAGTTGGGAGCTAGCGGGGAAAAATTCTTCAGCAAGTGGGTTCAGGGATGAGCTAATGTGGTGACTGGATGGGTTAAAGATAACAGCGTAAGGATTAAGGCTAGGAGGGCAATTAGCAGAGGGCCTAGCAGCGGGGGGTGACGGAGTGTCCGGGAGAGAAAGGAAGCTTGGCATCGCAGTAGGAGGTGAGCAGGTAAGAGAGTTAAGTGAGGGAGAGGGAAAAGAAGAGGGGTTAGTAATGCACGGCAAGTATGTTATTGGAAAATTGTATGAGTGTTCAAGGTCATGTGCACTTAGCTGCGTTGAGTCAGGCAACAAGCAAGTAAAGGAAAGGAAAGCACGGAGTGGCGTTAAGATAAATCACCAACAGAGAAAAATGCACAGGGAAGCGTTTAGGATAATTCTTTGCTTTGGGCTGATCCACTTTTAGAAGCAAAGAAAAGGTGATCAGAACACTCAAAATTTAGGAAATGCACCTAAAACATTCGATCACAAAATAGCACTGAACGCTGATTTAAAGCACTCACACTAGCGGTAGAGACACTACGGTTTAAAAGCAGAAAACGGGAAAGATATTTGGGCACAGCGGAGAAACACTAACAGCACTTTATATTCATCTACATCTACATCTACATAATACCCCGCAAGCCGCCGCAAGGGCGTGTGGCGGGGGGTGTTAGGCCACCACCCAAAAAAAGGAAAAAAGAAAAAGGAAAAAAGAAACACCGCATTCAAAACCAACACACACATGCAAACCCCAATCCACAACAGTGCACACATTCATTGCAACACCCCATCATTCGACGCCCATGCAACCACACATCTACCTATCCTCACTCCAAAAGCATGCAAGTACATACGCTTACCTACAACAAATAATTCCACCCTAGGATGCAGCAAGAAACCTATCACGAACGTGCCAGCTAGTTTATAGCAAGTAGCCAGGCGAAACACCACCACCACAAGAGCGTTCCATACAAAACTCTCTCCCACCCAAGGTGAGGAATCTGGCCCAACGCTGCAGGTGGGAGGAGGGCACACCCGCGGAGAGGGACAAGGGATGGAAGGGTGGAGCATGAAGTTCGTAAAGACGCTCGGGCATGCGGGAAGGGTTCTGACACAACACACAGGAGGCTAGTGAAAGTGCATGCAATTGAGTTCAACTAATTGTTACCTAGACGCGGAGGGTGGCAAGTGGCATTTTTGTTATCTCCGAGTGTAACCCTAGAGTTGTTATCCCGTATTGTCCGTGGGAAGAAGGAGTCCTTGAGTCTGCTAGTCCTGGCATCTATTTCCCGAATTTTGTACACATGATCCAAGCGACCTATATATGTTGGAGAGCGAATAATTTTCGAGACCTCGGTGCTGAAACATGCGGATCCGAATTTATTTAGTAAGTTTAACCTAGCATTGAGTCGTCTTTCTTCCAATGATTCCCATCCCAACTCCATAAGCATTTCAGTGACGCTTTTCGTTTTATCGTAACAGTTTTCCACGAAACGAGCTGCCCGGCGTTGGACCTTCTCAATTTCCCGAATGAGGCCTTTTTCACACGGATCCCATACGCTACATGCATATTCTAAATGGGGCCTTACAAGAGCGTGATAACAACGTTCCTTGACCTTGGAGTCACTTCTACCGACAATGCGTCTAATAAATCCTAATTTTTTATATGCTTGCCCGCAGACTTTACGTATATGGGTCCCCCAAGTTAAGTCTTTAGTGAATGTAACACCTAGGTATTTCACCGAATCAACTACTTTAAGGTCAACTCCAGCTAATTTGTAAACTAATCCCGTGGATCTTTTAAAGAAATTTACCACCGAACATTTATTAAGATTTAAAGGCAATCCCCATTTTGAACACCATTCATTAATGCTATTTAAATCACGTGCTAGAATTAAACGATCCTCATCCCCAGATATCTCCCGATAAATCACTGTGTCATCCGCGAACATCCTTATCTTACTTTTCACTTTGCGGTTCAGATCGTTAACAAAAATCAAGAATAGTAACGGTCCGATAACACTTCCCTGAGGAACCCCCGAGGTGACTCTTACGCTGGTAGAACTAGCGCCGTCAAGGACTACCCTCTGTTCCCGGTCTGAAAGGAAGTCTTCAACCCAATTTATTGCCCCCTTGTGTATACCTGCGCCCTTTAATTTATGGATGAGTTTACCATGCGGAACCTTATCAAATGCCTTTTGAAAGTCTAAAAAGATCGCATCCACTTGCCTACCACTTTCACCCGATAAAAGTAAGTCATGTGTGAACAATCCTAATTGGGTCTCGCATGAGCGGGTTTTTCTGAATCCGTGTTGATTGTCACTTAAAAAGTTAATGTTATCAAGATGTCTCATTATGGAACTGACAATTATGTGCTCTAAAATTTTGCAACTTATTGAAGTGAGAGAAATGGGTCTGTAATTGCTGGGGTCCTCCCTGTCACCACTTTTAAAAATAGGCGTTATTTGCGCGGTTTTCCAATTCTTAGGGACTTTGCACTCAGTGAGTGATTTGTTAAATATAAATTCGAGATACGGGGCGATGTTAGGAGCTAAGTGTTTTAGCACACGAGCTGGTATATTTTCGGGACCCGGGGATTTGTTTGGTTTGATGTCTTTGAGCAATTTGGCAATTCCTTGCTCGTCCACTGTTATTTTTGTCCACTGTATATTCAGAGAAACCTGAGAAACACTAAGAGGATGGCACTGAGGAGACACTAGGAGACTAATCTGAAATACACTAGGGGACACTAAGAGACACTAGAAGGCACTAAGAAGTTAGTCTGAAGCAAAGGAATCTTAGGAAGGTGAGTCTGGAACTGGGATGTACAGGATACGAGGGAACAGGAACAGGGCTGACCAGGAAATGGGTTACGCAGGATATGATTGTACACGAAAAAGGTATGTCTAAAATAAAAGCCTCTACCTGGCCTCTGCCGAGAACGGACGTGCCTGACCTCGCTCGCTGGAACCGGTTTGACCGTAGCCGAGCTTACCTGCTGTTACTCGTGTGCCTCTGTGCATATTCTTCCCTAGTGAAGTGTAGTGTGGTGTTAGCTATAATTTCGTGAAATAGCTTAGTTTATTTAGTCTTTGTGCTGTTTGTTATTATTTTTCAATAGTGTGGTGGTAATTTTAGTGGGTATTCTTAGTGGCTTGTAGTTATTTGTTTCCCGCTCCTCTGACTGGTTATTGGTGAGTACTATCTCTCTTCTTCTCTTATTTTCCACTGAGTAGCCACTTACTGTTACAAGTACAGTGTCCATTACATTAAGTTACCAGTATCGTACATTTTTGTTTATAGTACCGCCCTATATAAAACAAAAACATATCTTTAGCATAGCAGGTTTAGGTTAGCTTTTATTTTTCGGGAACCCGTCTTAGACATCTTAGCATAGTGTATACAGGTTAGCTTTTGTTGGGACTCGGTTAATAACCAGGATGGCTTCACCTAGGTCCCCTGTTGCCATGATTGAAGGCACTGGCGAATGCGCAGCTCTAAGGGCTCGTATCGTCATGTTAGAGAGAATGGTGCGGGAGCTTCGTTCGGAGATCGCCGGAGGGAGGGCTCCCCTCAGGAGAGTTGGGACTCGGTGTGGGAATTCGAAAACCCGCCACGCCCATAGGGATGCACGGATTCGTCCGAATGCTACACGTGGCTGGGCGATTAGAGACCTGCCTCGTGTCCCATCTCTCAACGAGGGAGTACCTCTTGTCCGTAGGTCGGACGATTGGAGGGTTGTATCTCGGGGCAAGGGGAAGGTAACGCTGCGGCGAGGAGTGGACTCTGCGGAGGCAGACACCATCCCCGTCTCCAACAGGTACCAGGTGCTGTCGGATGACAGCACCACCGCACCTGCAGCTCCTACCCCTACTCCGAGGGCACTGCCTAGAGTAAGACATCAGCGCTCGGGAAGGGAGGGAACCGTTATTTTAGGCAGTTCTAACGTCCGGCGTATAATGCATCCGCTGCGCCGCAGAGTTCAACAGGAGGGAGGCGTTGGATTCTTGTCGTCCTGGTGCATACCAGGCGGCGGGGTACCCCAGGCGACGCAGGCGATGAAGGCGGCCGTCAGTAATACAGGTTGCTCAAAGCTACGCATTGTGGCTCATGTGGGAACAAACGACGCCTCAGAACGTGGATCTGAAGAGATCCTGCGCTCCTTTAAGGAGATGCACTCGGAGGTGAAACGGGTTGAGGCAGAGTTGAAGGTTCCTCTTAAATTAAGTATTTGTAGTATTGTGCCACGTACTGACCGCGGAAGGCTCGTTTGGAGCCGAATAGAGGGTATAAACGAGAGATTGTTGGGATTCTGTCGGGAAATCGGAGCGGACTTCGTTGATCTGAGGCCTGTCCTCTCATCGTGTCGGGTACCCCTAAATCGCTCCGGGGTCCATTATACTGCCGTGGCATCACAGTGTGTAGCGCGTAGGTTACACGAACACGTTTCTAGGGTTTAGCATAGTTGGAAGGCAAGAGCGCAGGTCATATATTGGGATAAATAAAGTAGAATCCAGCGCTTTTTGTCACTTGAGATCAGGTTATGCCTCACAGATCCCAAAAATAACAGAACAAACACAACCTTGTTTTAATACAACATACAACCGACATGTAAAAGTAACCGACAACCCTGGCATTGACGTAGAAAGACATTTGACATGCACTTCTCCACAAACGTGTCGTAAATTACGGTCAGACACAAACAAGGGCGTGATTCAAGAGAAAAACAATCTAAATATACTTGTATTAAATTGCAGAAGCCTCAAAAATAAAATAGCGGATCTCGAGCACATAATCCAATGTCATTCGGCTGATATAATATTAGGCACAGAGAGTTGGCTTTGTAATGACATCAATGACCAAGAAATTTTCCCAATAAACTTTACAGTTTACCGACATGATAGATGTACAAGACCCGGAGGCGGAGTTTTCGTGGCTGTGAAAAGTAATCTTGAAAGCAGACAACTTGCATTTGAAAATAATAACATAGAAAGTGTTTGGTGCACCATACTGCGATCCAATCACCCCAACATTAATTTATGCTCTTTCTACAGACCCCCAGACTCAGATTTTCAAACACTTAATACCCTCAATGAACAAATAAATAGATTTACACGCAAAAATAATAAATGCATCAATATAATTGGTGGTGACTTCAACCTCCCTGGTATCGACTGGGATAGCAATAGCGTTAAATCTCAGACCCGTGATCGCGAATCTTGCAATTCCTTACTAAAATTGGTTCAAAGAAACTCGCTCCATCAAGCAGTACGCACTCCCACCCGTGGAAAGAACATATTGGACTTATTTCTTACGAACACACCGGAACGCATTAATAGTGTATCAACCGACGAGGGTATAAGTGACCATAAATCTGTTATTATCAACTTGAACGTAGAAATAAAAAAGAATGTCAAGCCAAAAAGAAAAATTTATAATTATCACAAAGCAGATTTTGAAACTTTTGCCAGCCATTTAAACTCTTCACTACACGATTTCAAAACGCGCTTAAGTCTTGCCACCGTGGAAGAAACTTGGACAAAGTTTGTCCAAATTATGCAAAAAGGAATAACAGATTTCATTCCTGTAAAATACGTTAAAGCAAATCGCGACCCAAGGTGGTACAACAAAGGCGTTAAAAAAGCCCTTCGAAAGCAAAGAATGTTACACTCTAGGGTAAAGAAAGCAGGTCTGAACTCATCACCCTTGGACAATAAACAGCTTTTGGACAAGTATAGATCCTCTAAAATTGAAACTAAAACACAATTACGTAGCGCTTTGCAAGATTTTAAACGTACAGTACTCTGCGAGTATTTGAACACTGACCCCAAAGCTTTCTGGTCATATGTTAGGGAAATAAATGGGGGTCAACAAACCGTGGCTTGCTTAAGGGACTGCAACAATATCATTCATACTGACAGTGAAGCTAAAGCCAACATTCTAAACGAATTCTTCCAGAGCGTCTTCACGAACGATGTAGCCACCGCGTATCTCCAAGAAACAATATATACTGAACCCATGACAAAAATAACAGTGGACGAGCAAGGAATTGCCAAATTGCTCAAAGACATCAAACCAAACAAATCCCCGGGTCCCGAAAATATACCAGCTCGGGTGCTAAAACACTTAGCTCCTAACATCGCCCCGTATCTCGAATTTATATTTAACAAATCACTCACTGAGTGCAAAGTCCCTAAGAATTGGAAAACCGCGCAAATAACGCCTATTTTTAAAAGTGGTGACAGGGAGGACCCCAGCAATTACAGACCCATTTCTCTCACTTCAATAAGTTGCAAAATTTTAGAGCACATAATTGTTAGTTCCATAATGAGACATCTTGATAACATTAACTTTTTAAGTGACAATCAACACGGATTCAGAAAAACCCGCTCATGCGAGACCCAATTAGGATTGTTCACACATGACTTACTTTTATCGGGTGAAAGTGGTAGGCAAGTGGATGCGATCTTTTTAGACTTTCAAAAGGCATTTGATAAGGTTCCGCATGGTAAACTCATCCATAAATTAAAGGGCGCAGGTATACACAAGGGGGCAATAAATTGGGTTGAAGACTTCCTTTCAGACCGGGAACAGAGGGTAGTCCTTGACGGCGCTAGTTCTACCAGCGTAAGAGTCACCTCGGGGGTTCCTCAGGGAAGTGTTATCGGACCGTTACTATTCTTGATTTTTGTTAACGATCTGAACCGCAAAGTGAAAAGTAAGATAAGGATGTTCGCGGATGACACAGTGATTTATCGGGAGATATCTGGGGATGAGGATCGTTTAATTCTAGCACGTGATTTAAATAGCATTAATGAATGGTGTTCAAAATGGGGATTGCCTTTAAATCTTAATAAATGTTCGGTGGTAAATTTCTTTAAAAGATCCACGGGATTAGTTTACAAATTAGCTGGAGTTGACCTTAAAGTAGTTGATTCGGTGAAATACCTAGGTGTTACATTCACTAAAGACTTAACTTGGGGGACCCATATACGTAAAGTCTGCGGGCAAGCATATAAAAAATTAGGATTTATTAGACGCATTGTCGGTAGAAGTGACTCCAAGGTCAAGGAACGTTGTTATCACGCTCTTGTAAGGCCCCATTTAGAATATGCATGTAGCGTATGGGATCCGTGTGAAAAAGGCCTCATTCGGGAAATTGAGAAGGTCCAACGCCGGGCAGCTCGTTTCGTGGAAAACTGTTACGATAAAACGAAAAGCGTCACTGAAATGCTTATGGAGTTGGGATGGGAATCATTGGAAGAAAGACGACTCAATGCTAGGTTAAACTTACTAAATAAATTCGGATCCGCATGTTTCAGCACCGAGGTCTCGAAAATTATTCGCTCTCCAACATATATAGGTCGCTTGGATCATGTGTACAAAATTCGGGAAATAGATGCCAGGACTAGCAGACTCAAGGACTCCTTCTTCCCACGGACAATACGGGATAACAACTCTAGGGTTACACTCGGAGATAACAAAAATGCCACTTGCCACCCTCCGCGTCTAGGCAACAATTAGTTGAACTCAATTGCATGCACTTTCACTAGCCTCCTGTGTGTTGTGTCAGAACCCTTCCCGCATGCCCGAGCGTCTTTACGAACTTCATGCTCCACCCTTCCATCCCTTGTCCCTCTCCGCGGGTGTGCCCTCCTCCCACCTGCAGCGTTGGGCCAGATTCCTCACCTTGGGTGGGAGAGAGTTTTGTGTGGGACGCTCTTGTGGTGGTGGTGTTTCGCCTGGCTACTTGCTATAAACTAGCTGGCACGTTCGTGACAGGTTTCTTACTGCATCCTAGGGTGGAATTATTTGTTGTAGGTAAGCGTATGTACTTGCATGCTTTTGGAGTGAGGATAGGTAGATGTGTGGTTGCATGCGCGTAGAATGATGGGGTGTTGCAATGAATGTGTGCACTGTTGTGGATTGGGTTTGCATGTGTGTGTTGGTTTTGAATGCGGTGTTTCTTTTTTCCTTTTTCTTTTTTCCTTTTTTTGGGTGGTGGCCTAACACCCCCCGCCACACGCCCTTGCGGCGGCTTGCGGGGTATTATGTAGATGTAGATGTAGATGAACACACAACACCGGTAGAGAGATTTGCCTATTAATAAATAGCCTTATGATTCAGTTGTCACGCACTAAAATTAAACTCGCTGCTGTTGCCCGTGCCTGTTAGTGGAGTTGGACCCATTCCACTCTTTATGGAAAGCGTTGAAATCGCGCCAGGAAGATAAGTAACATCTGGTCCCGTCACGACGCAAAACAACAATTTTACCGTCTTGCGTCCACACGGATCTCTGTCCAGCTAAGTCTCTTGCAGAATGGAGTATTTTATTCCTCGGGCCCGTTAAGGATTCAGTTATCATGAATCCGGTAGATTTAAGAAGCTTCTTATTTATCCATACTTGCTCCCTATCCTGGTAGGACAGGAAGCGAACAATTACAGGCCTCGAGGAGTCAGGAGAGTTACGAGGAGGCCCGATTCTATGGGCTCTGGAGAGAACAGATTTAGGCAGATTTATATTCAGCTTATCGCTGAAAAAGGACACTGCAATATTCAAGCAGTTTTCGCGCTCTACTTCCTTCACACCATGGATAAGGAGGCAGTTTCTCCTGGAGTATTGTTCAAGGGCGTCGAGACGATCATCAAGACCATCCAGGCGGTCAGTGAGTTGGTTGATCCTCTTTTCCACATCGGTACTGAAGGTAGAAAATCTCTTCTCGATTGAAGATATAGATGATTCTCGCTTGGGTCCTTCTTCAGTTTTGGCTGCATCCAACTCCGACTGAAAAGCCGACATCTTCTTCGTAATTTCCTCGAGGAGATTTCTCATCTCAGAGTTGTCGCTTTCAGCGTCCTTCCTGGCAGTCTTCTTAGATTGAGACATGGCGGAGCAGGTTAGTGAGCGGTTGGGTAAGAAAGAGAAAGGCACGGAGCGATACGCAAACACGTCAGGCACTGTCGAGCATCGGCGAGAGAGTGGAAGGGGATAGATAAGGAAAGGGGATAGGAAAACACATTAAAGGCGAACACAGGACATGTGGGGAAGGCGGTTTTTGAGCAGATCACGAAAGTAAAAATATTTCCTTATCCGGGATGGGAAATATTTTTACTTTCGTGATCTGCTCAAAAACCGCCTTCCCCACATGTCCTGTGTTCGCCTTTTATGTGTTTTCCTATCCCCTTTCCTTATACCTATTTCTGTTTGAAGGAATATATATATATATATATATATATATATATATATATATATATATATATATATATATATATATATATATATATATATATATATATATATCTTTGAAGTTAACGCTCTCCGGCGACACACAAACACACGGATACAAAATATTCAACGCACAGAAAAATAAATGAAGGGCACTCACAGTATGTATTGACGTCTGATGACGACGGCGGGGCCGTCGAAGCGTCAATACATACTGTGAGTGTCCTTCATTTATTTTTCTTTGCGTTGAATATTTTGTATATATATATATATATATATATAGTAACGCGGAAGTGTTTATATATATACAGGGTTCGTCCGGAAAATAAGTATACTGAGCTCAGGAAAAAAAAATTATTACACTTTTACATATCTTAAGCTAATATTCCTCAAAATAGGACCCTTGTGAGTCGATACACTTGTTCCAGCGGCGTTCCCATTCCTGGAACGCTCTCGCGAAAGCATCATCGGGAACCTCTCGAAGACACGTCATCACGGCTTCTTTGACGGCGTCCAAAGTCCCGCATCGCGTTCCTTTGAAACTCCTCTTTATCTTCGGGAACAGAAAGAAGTCCGGTGGTGCCAAGTCCGGGCTGTAGGGCGGGTGCGGCAGCGTTGCCACGCCGTGCTTGGCCAAGAAGTCCGACACGACAAGCGCGGTGTGAGACGGCGCATCGTCGTGATGCAGCCGCCAGGTGTTTTTGATCGCTGGCCGGACGCGGGCGACTCGTTTTCGAAGCCTGTCGAGCACTTGGACGTAAAATGCAGCATTTACAGTTTGTGGTTCAGGTACAAATTCGTAGTGGACGACTCCCCTTTGTCAAAAAAGACAATGAGCATCATGAACTTATTTTCCGGACGAACCCTGTACATGCTCTTTGATGCAAATGTTAACAAAAATAGATTCACAAAGAAGAGCATTCACGTTCCACCCGTAGAAACGTCAGACATTCCTTTTTTTTTGTCTTTTTATATTCAGTTAACATGTCAATACATCATATATTTGTGTGGTCGCTAGAGAACGTTCGGATTTTTGTATCGAATATGAATGACTTTCAAGCTTACTATTCTATTCTCTACTATTTTTGTTAATTTTTGAGATTTGAACTCTTTCTCTCTATTTCTTTACCAAGCTCATTAAGCTTGCAAATTGTCAGTAATGGGCGTCTCTTCACTCTTGTTCATATATATGCTTTGTAACAGACTCTCGGACATGAATAATACCTTTAAAGTACTTGGGGAATACGAACTTATTTCACTCTATTATAAAATTGATTCAAGTTTAACATTTTTAATTACTTAATTTATTATTAAATTTATATTTCTCGTTGAAGTCTCATAATGATAATCAAATTATCTGTAATATCTCGACGATATACCCAGTTGGCTGGCTGAATGAATTCACTGAAAAATAATTTGTCGTTAAAGAAATTTGGTGAGATTTTCATCCGTCCCGGCGTCTTTTTGAGGAGTGGTTTCAAGAGCTGAATCCTCTCGGAGCTGAAAAATAAATCTCTACTTGAAATTTCGCGCCGCGGATCTCGTTTAATTCTGTTCTTCCATTTTCCCCGAAAAGGGTTACTCCACTCCTGCGCTTTAATTAAGGATCTGACACCTTTTTGGTATTTAATTTTGCTCTTCCTCCACTCCCTGAGACGTTGCCCCTGTGTTACGCTTTCCTTGACGCTGCTCTTTCCCTTTTCCCCGTCCATAGACAGATGTTTATACTTATTTTTCCCTAGTCTTGCGAGTGGGAGCGTTTTCTCAGCTACTAGTTAACTGATTTTTTGTATGATATATCATTCGTGAAATGTCGGTTACGAACGCTATGTTTAATTACTTAATAATATCATTTGCTTAGATTTGAATATTTTTATATTCGCTTAAAAATAACTTTCTGCCCTAAAAGGTGGCAAAATATTAACAGCCTTTTGTCTTTTTTTATGCTGGTTTTTATTTTTTAAAGACTAATGTTGGAGAACAGCGCATATACAAAATGCTTTTCCTATAATGGTGGATGCTTGAAAATGCTAGATATTTTTTAAGATTCCCTCATCTGATAAAATGTTCTCTCATTTCTTGTAGATTGTCATGAAGCCTAAATATAATCCAATATCATTTTATGCCATCACCAAATACAATGTACAACTATGTTTTAGGTAAAAGAATAATGAAGCACTTTTTAATTAAATTAATATTAGTGTAATGTTAAGGGAAAGAGGAGGGGAATGGGAGTCAAACACTTGACATGGAATGTGGTTTTGTACCGAGTGGAAAAATTGACATTGAAGTTGGATGATAGGCGTTATAGATTGGAAGCCTTTGATATTTGGGTGTTGGTAAGGAAGGAGAAGGTGAAGTGTACATAAAGGAAAACAAGCGAAAGTGCTAGTTATGATTGGGTAGGAGAGAGTATTTGTGGGGGTGATTCATAGGATACAGGAAAGTTGGATACAGAGCGTTTTCTTTGGCAATGGGATGTTAAAGGCTGTGAAAGAAGGGAGAATGTTAGGCAAAGGAGGATGATCCTGGAGTAGGCTTGGGTTCTAGGATAAAATGACGGGGGAAAGGAAGTATCCGGAGATGAAGAAGGTCCTTTTGTAATGTAGAATGCTGGGTTGTTTTGTCAAGAGAATCAGGGGATCTGTATCTTTGTGTCACCTGTGTCGCTCCAAAACCTACTCTAACCATTTGATTGCAAATAATAATGGTAATAATTAATAATATTTAAACACATGTTGTTATCGACAATCATATGCCAGGAGATTTTTGATCATTAATAGCACGTTGAACCTATAATTTTGCTTTGAGAGCATCCGTTTAGTAGTTGAAGTATTAATTCACTTATACATTCAGATATTTAATAAATATTTCATGAAAAAAGGTCACATGAGACTTATATTTCTTACTTTTGTTAAAGATGATATTATTAATTAAATATTGCTTCAGCGACAGCCCACAGCGGTAGTCTACTAATCATTACCTTCTCATGTGGCTCAATCAAAAAACAACAATATTCGTGGCATAGAACTCAGCTTTTTCAACGAAGGATTAATTCATATTCCATCTGAAAATATCATTCTAAAACTTCCTTATATTCAAAGTCTTGCTAATAAATAAGCGCCGTTGGTCGTTCATATGAACATGAAAAATACTTATTTGTTCTACTGCCATCACTCTCTAAATACGATGTTTTTATTTTAATTTTCCCATTGTTGAGTCTAAATTAAAACAACTTTTTTGCCATCTTCCTTTTCGTCCCTTTCCTAATGTTTCCTTCTTTTTCCCCGCCATGACAAACTTTCTTAGAACTTCCTCCTTATTTGGGTGTTTTGAAAATCTTTCATGTATTTGTTTCATAATCGCCAGGCCACATGCATGTGGGAACCCGATCGGCGAGAGATCATCGTAAACTGTACTTAAACCCAGATTTTTACTCCATTTTCTTCGTGTCGCCGTTGACATCAGAGACACGCGAAGCACAAGGGTAAACACTAAAGATAAACTCGATACCTCCCCCTAACCTCGCCCAACTTTGGCTCGACTTAGGTGCGCGCATAGGCCTTTAAATGCTGGCGAACGGGATTTTGGAATAACGTACTTATTTTTACGACCGGATTTTCAAAATTCCATTTTCCCTTGCATCATACTCGGGGTCTTTAAAAAAAAAACGTTTTTCACCGTCTGGGGCCACCGGCACGTCGTAAATTGTTTTCTCAACACGTCTTACGGATCAAGTTATCTCAATCTCCCGCACGCATAGGATTAGGGGACGGGACTTTGCGATTTTGGTTTCAATGAACCAAATCTCTGTCCTCCATTTGGTTTTCCAGTGCACCACTGGGTATTCGTGCAGCTATTGCAGGGAGATAATTTTTCCCCGCGTAACCACGATGAAAGAATTAGAAATTGAAGGACGTAAATAGGCACCATTTCCCTAGCAGTTCGGATCGAATTTCATCAGCCAGAATGAGAGAGCCACAATGGAGGTAAGGGTGAAAGAGGCCATAAAAGAAGCTATGCAGAAGAAGAGAATCGGAGGTCTCAAGTAAAGAAGATCACGAGCGAAGGGATTCTGACGAAAACGATAGAAGTGTTCAGTGATACAGTGGTATTAAAAAAATACTAAATAGAAATAACCTTTATTGGCGTAAAGTGAGGATTTTTTTACTTAGTCCAAGGTGAAAAGGAAACAGCATGGATGTAGATATTTTTTCATAGCCTTGAAATAAATATTTTCACCGGCGGAAACGCCTCATTTCCATCAGAAATGGCATATTTTCAATCAATATACAATATTCATAATTGAATTTAGCGTTTTGGTCCTCGTATTGTTTGGAAGTCACAAATTCGTGTTCGACTAACAATATTGCCTTAATTTCTTTCTGACTTTCTGTTGTATAGAAAGCCTCTTCAGAAGGGCAGAAAGAAAATCTTTCTGCCTCTACTCAGCTTCTCAAGTATTCTCCCTTCTATCATACTGTTCAATAATACACCACCTATTAATATTTCCTACATCCAATGTTCCTCCCTTTTTTCGGATTTATTCCAACAATAAATTCCCTTCGTTCACAATATGTACGAGGGTGACCTGAGAACTAATGCTCACATGCTTGTAGACCACAAACCGAATGACCTTCAGAAGCACTCCCGGTGGCATGTGCAAGTAACATTCCCCCTCAACACGCATGCGCACGTTTACATTTATCCTGTCTATTTTGAGCAGCGGAAGTATGGAAAAGTGTCCTAGTGCGATGCCAACGCGCCTTAAACAGTGTGCTGTTAACGAATTTTCAATTGCTGGAAGTCAAGAGAAAAGTGAGTTAGTCATCGCCATTTAAAGGCTGTTTATGGGAACGATGTTGTTGATAGGTTTACTGTAAATCAATGAGTAGTAAAATTTCGTGGTTGCGAGCCAGGAAAAGCTATAATTGTAGATGAAACACGCAGCGGACGTCCGATCACTACCACAGACGATAAACGTCGCAAACTCGTCGAAGATTTGATTCAAAATGACTGGCGAATCACTCAAAAGCGTATCGCAAAACATATTGGAATATCCAAGGGACGTGTCGTCTTCATTATTGAACAATTTGGATACCGTAAAACCTGTGCGCCGTCTCACAAACAACAGGGTCGATTGGTATGCTGGGAGCAACTTTTGCAGTGACGAAGGTGATGACTTTCTTTTGAATATTGTGATAGAGGACGAGTCATGGGTCCACCATTACGACCCGGAAGAGAAAAGAAAGAGCCTAAATATTTCTCCTTAGGCGAAAAAGTTCAACAGACCCATCCGCAAAAAACTTCTTATGACTGTGCTTTGGGATGCTAACCGAGTTAATGTGACCGATTTTCTAGAACAAGGGGCAACGGTAAATACTTCTCAGTATATACAGACTCCAAAACGCCTCCGACGTCGAGTTTGTCGTGTTAAAGGCAGCCTGGTGCCAATAATATTTGCAACATGACAACGCTCGTCCATAAACCTCACGCGCAACTGGAGAGGCTCTGCGAAACCTGAAATTTTAACCGATTCCACACCCTCCTCATTCCCCCGATCTTGCACTTTGCGATTTTATTATTTTAATCAACTCAAAAGACACGTCAAGGGTAATTATTACATTTCGGACGTAGAGATGAGGGCAGCTGTCAACTCTTGGATTCGAGAGAAGTCGGAAGAGTTTTTCAGTGACGGAATGAAAAAAAACTTGTTACACTTTGGGAGAAATGTGTTAGCCTTGACGGTGACTATTTTGAAAGATAAATATATGATTTTGAAACTTAAGAATTGTGCTTTAATGTACTTTTTGCCCCATCTTGCTATTCATTTTTGCTTGTGCTCTTCAAGCTTGTGTGCACTGATTTTCAGCAATGCACCCAAGTTTGCAATTTTTAGAGCAATCACAGCATGAATTCATACTTAAGAGATCCCAAAATACTTCCATTCTGGTCAGATCATGTGAAACTCTTAATGAATATTATGGGCGTTTGGTTAGCTCTTAGCAACGGTCAATTCTACTTTATGGTACTCACTCCATTATTGTTACAGGCAGCGGAAGTTGCCAGTAAGGTGCTCTCCGGCAAGATGATCTCCCGTATACCTGAGTTCCAATCCGTGGTCGGCCGACGGACACTCATAAGCCATCTGGATAGGTCTTCCGTCCGGTTCGTTCAAGAACTCCCGGATGTATTCTATTAGCTTAAGGTCCTGCTCCTCGTGGGAGATATAAGCCACCATGAGCGCTGTAGGCTGTGCAAATTTCCACGACGAAGACGGAAGGTAAGAATCTATGGAAGCAAGTGATAGTTTATATCTTTTAGTATATGCACAGAGTCCACTAAAAAAGTACTGGCTTTCCCTGAGAATAATAGATAGTATCTGCCACGCCTGGAAGACACCCTGAAACTCCTCGACGAGAATGTCTCCTAGGAACGTTGTAACATTTTTTTTGGATTTTTTCCACGGTCTCTCAGTGCTTTCCTTTCAGCTCTCTCTTCAGTCGGGAAAACAAAAAAAGTCGCATGGAGATAAGTCGGAGCTGTAAGGGAGCTGGGGGGCAACTGGGTGCTCTGAGCAAAGACGTTCGTAACGATGAAGGACGTGTGGCTGGGGGTTGGGCTCTCCATTTCGCCGTGTTACAAAGTCGAAAAACACACTTCACGCGGAGGGACGTCTTTCCGCTCAGACTGCTCGGAGCAAATAAGCGACCAGCTGCGTTGGAAGGGCAGACCCTCCATCACATTTCTCGACTGTTTTATTGCGCTCCCATGAAGAGTCGCGTCACAATAAAATCATGCGCATTATTTTCATAATGGACCATATGTGTAACAGAATACATTATTACATTAGGCATGAAAGCATAATGGTACCATTTAGGAAAAACTTGTCTTGCCACACGAAATTATGAATAAATTAATACATTTTCAGGAAAGACATACTTAATACGTTTTTTCGAATTGAATTTTGGGAGCTAAATGAACGTTCAAAATGAAATACAAATGAAAAAATAGCGAAGTTCGTAATTGTAAGGAAAAAAACAATGTCTTCTTTAGCCAAAATTAATCTTCTTTTGACTGAAAATGTTTATTGCATTGTTTTTCATGTTTTATTTTTTTATTGACGTGCCAGAAGAGTCAATTTTAGAAGAGTTTATTCAATGTTTGGATAACTAGCCATCCGTTTTGGAAACACTCGTGCCGATGTATTCTCATTACAATTCTTTAACTGAGCTCTAACCTGGTGGGAATACGACTGCAATTACCTGTAGATTTGCAACTTTTTCCGCCTTTTATGGAAAAGGAGTCGATCGTCCTCGTCGGTGGTAATCTGCCTTTGACCAGCGGAGTCAAGGGATTCATAGTGCTAGGGAACTAAATATCGTATTTTCCTTTTGCCAGAATTCGTTGTAGAAAATTCAAGATTCTGGTCCCTTCCTTGTGTACCTTATGTTGGTTTCAGACCGAATCGTCGAATATTTCTGGGATTTTACCGCTACCGCATCCAAGCTATAGCTATTCAATAAATGACTAATGTTTTTGATATTCCGATATACTAATAAGAATGCAAAAAAATATACAAAAGAACGATTCATCAAAAGTCGCGGTACCAAATCGTACGACGAAGTAAGAAGACCAAGGAAGAGTAGATAGAAACCTGCAGCAAGGAATTCGATAGACGCATACGAAAGAAAGACAGCGAAACCGCTAAAAACTATGAAAGAGGTATTTCGGAGATAAAAAACACAAAATTATATATGGTTCGAAATACTAAAAGAAAAATACTATTAGGAGGTAAAGACTATCGAAAGAGCTGAATGAGGAGTTCTAACAAGGGCTCAAGCTACATGAAGGTGACTTAATTAAACAAGAAATCTTTATAGAAGAAAACGAACGAGACCCGGAGAAACTGAGAAGCAAATTCGACACAACTGTTAAAGGCCTGGAGAACAAAAGCTCACAGGAGTTAACAAAATAAGCAGAGAAATAATCAAGACACTCGGGATAAAAGCGAAGGATACCCTCTTAAGTATAGTTACGATAGTGGGAAACCACTGGAGGTCTTCGATAAGTGTGTGAAGATTGCAATGCAAAAAAAAACAAGGAGCGGATGAATGGGAGGAATACAGAACATTGAGTCTGATATCTCACGCATCAAAAATACTAACTCCGATACACAGCCTAAGAAGAGAAGGAACGATAGAATATTACCTCGACGTAAACCTAAAGTAGATTCAGGAAAAATCATTGGACAAGAAAGGCATCAGTCAACTTTAGGGTTTAGGGTTAAAAAAATAATAAATTTACATTAGTCGTAACATGTGCCATACATGGACTTGGAGAAGGTCTTTGGAAGCGTCAAATAGAACAAGGTGTTTAGAAATACTGGAAACGGTTATAGTAGACTACAACTACTGAAGAGTAATTCACCAACTCCACAAGAGTCAAGTAAAAACCATGCAAATGAAAAACGGAGGTAAAATTGAGCCCAAAATAAACAAGGTATGCAACTTCTAGCCAGCATTATTCAATGTACCTGTAAATCAAGAAGAGGAAACAAAAGAAGAAAAAGAATTGGTAATCAAGCGAGTTAAGGTAAGTGGTTAAGAACGTGCTCCGGGTCTCATATGACATCGCAGTAGTTACAGTAAAGCGAGAGGACCCGCAAGCAACCCTGAATGATATTGACCAAATACTTCTGGAATATAAAATTAGGATGAACAAGAAGAAAAATTGTATGGAAGAGAAAAACTGATGATAGATGTCACAATTGCAGAAATGAAGCTAGAAGAAGTGGAATTCTTCATCTACCTAGGTGGCATTATAATGTTGATAAAATATGTCCAGAGGACATTAAGAATGCTTCAAGCTAAGAAGACGTTAATGAAGAAGAAGAATTACTATGCTCAATGTAGCTGAGAATATAATTATGGAAGCATATGTGAAAACGTCCACATGGCATATGGAGCACCCTACGGATCATAGACGTGGCTTAGGGGTCCAGCAAAGAATAAAAATCTTTGAAACTTGGTGCCGTTGAGGTGAATGTTGAAGATTAAATTGACAGGCGAAGTGAGAGCCCAGGAAGTATATAGTATAGAAAATTAGGAAAAGAGCAATGAGGAGAACAAGAGGGATCTGATACACCTTGAGTGAGAAAGCGTAAGTTAGGATCATTTGAGAAGGTAAAACTGAAGATAATATCCTGAGAGGGACAAGGCATAAATACATGGGACATAGAAGCATTAAGAAGGTCATATAAACTGAGAAACTATCAGTGGGTGATATAATTTGCACTGGAAGGAGAAGGGTGGAAATCTGCAGTAATGTAACTGTAATAGTGATGATGATGATGCCTACGCGTAAGACATTAGCTCGTTATCTTCAGATAATGAGGATATGATTTCTTCGAAACACATTGACATAGCAATGACATTGAAGTGGGAACGTATGAACCTATATCATTTATATTAATTGAATTTCCATAAAATAGAGCCTGCCAATGTGTCCGGGATTCTATAATTAGCCAGTCACCCAAAGATTTACAATAATTTCTTTACGCATTTTAGAATCAGGGTATTAGATAAGGGATGAGAATCAATTGTGTGAAAACGAAAATAATAAAATCTACCTTGATTAGGAATAACGGAAACAAAAACGCACGGAGGCTCCCAATAATTGTATAAGGAGTACATATTCAAATTTAATACTCGTAGAATTTCATAGAAATTATTGGAAAAACCAGAATTTCTTCCGTTTCTTTAATTATGGAACGATTCCATGACATCATAACTGAAATGACACAAATAATTATGATAATCTGTAGAAAATAACATTTGAAAGTTGGAAATTTCACGTGCATTTAACGGCTTTTTACCAACTTTTGTTCATTCAGTAGGTCATCTATGCCAAATTAGTTATAACTAGCACATTTATTTGAATCGTAACTAAGATACGACGTTCCTTTATTGCAGTGAAGACGTGGCGGGAGGTTTTGCAAAAACAGCTTTGTTAACTTTTAGTACTCTTACCCGTCGATCAGAGTAATCATTCTTTTTTTAATTCCCGTCACTAAGAAACATTTTCACCGAATGAGTGGATGGATTTGTGTTGTTAGGCTCTCATTGCTGAATGATCCTGGAACTTTTTAAAAATTCAACTGATTGTGCGCCGGCTCGGTATCGATAATGCCGTATGCAAATGAATTACATTTTAATATAAGGGATTTTTCAATTTATAATAAGATATAGTAATAAGTATCATGCATTAAAATTACGTTATAGCCAAAATATCTAGGTGGTTGAAGAGAAGTATTCCAGATTCGAGAATGTTAAAGACCATCTCGTCAATGGGGATGCTTCGACCAAACGTAAATATGTTACAAAGCGGTTTCTTGGATTTCGGCAACCAAATTAAAACAGAATTATTTTTTCACACTCCTCCGTTAATTACTTGGAAGTCTTCCTTATATTTCTGTGCGGACTCCTCCTCGTGATGAAAATGGAGAATTAGGTGATTTCGTGTGAGGAGAAAATAAAAGTGAGACGCGTGGGCGTGGCTGATCCTCACGGGAATCAGATTTCTTTCGCCAGTAGTGCCGCGCGAATTCATAAACAACCCATATCCCTCGACGGAAGGAAAACTTGTCCTTCCCCTTTTTCCCTCTCTTTCATTATAATTTTATTTGCTTTAAATTTTTGATGGACAAAGTTAGGCCGTGGACATATAATATATATACACACAATATATATTTTCTATATATACATGATATATATATATATATATATATATATATATATATACTACCTTGATCAAAAAGTTCCCGGAATAACCACCGTGTGGCGCTCCCATCGTTTCGATTTGAGTTCTGTTTTTTTTTGTTAAATTGGTACATCTGTTGTTGATATTCCCTTTAAATTTTAGTGTCATAACTTGACATTTGCAAAAGTTACGTAGCCAAGAGTACATCTATCTCTGTGTGTGTTGGCGATTTTTTACAATTGCAGAAATGGATTTAAATTTGCAACAACGAACTTGTATTAATTTTGCGTAAAAAACGGATTTAGTGGCGCACGGACGTTGGAAATGTTGGAAAAGTGTTTCGGCAACGATTCTCTAAAAAAAACGGTCGTTTACCAGTGGCACGAGCGGTTCAGATGTGGTCGTGAGTCAATCGAAGATGCTGAACGCAGTGACAGACCATCGACACCGAAAGTCGGTGAAAAAATTGATAAAGTAAAAGAAATGTTGGTCAATAACCGCAAATTAACCATCAGAGAAATAGCGGAGGACTTGAACATTGCCTATGGATCCGCCCAAGACATTGTGGTTAATGATTTGGCTTTCCGTCGTATAGCAGCAAAGTTGGTGCCAAAAGACCTCAATTTCATGCAAAAAAGAGACCGTGTTGACGTCGCAAAATACATGATTTGCGAGGCTGAATCCGATCCCACATTCATCAAAAGGATCATTACTGGAGACGAGACGTGGGTTTATGAGTACGACACGCAATCCAGACATCAGGCAAGTGAATGGCGTTCACCAAATGAGCCGAGACCAAAAAAACCACGTCGTTTTCAGTCAAAAAAGAAGGCAATGCTGACGGTTTTCATGGATTACAACGGTGTAGTGCATCATGAATTTTTGCCAGAATCCCAGACAATAAACAAAGAGTATTATTTGGGCGTTATGAGACGTTTGCGTGAAGCAATTCGCCGAAAGAGACCAGAAATCGTCGCACAGTGCGTCGAGACCGTCGCACAGTGCTATCATTATTCGTAATTTTTTGACGAAAAATGCAACAAATACCATCCAACAGCCACCGAATTCACCTGATTTGGCTCCCTGTGACTTCTTTCTGTTCAATCGAGTTAAAAAACCATTACGGGGAACGCGTTTTAGCAGCCGAGAGGAAGTAATGGAAAAATCGCAGGAAGAACTGATGGACTTACCGAAAACCGAATATAAAAAATGTTTCGAGGATTGGATCAAGCGCTGGCATAAGTGTGTTGCAGTCGATGGGGATTACTTTGAAGGGGACAATATAGATTTAGATGAATAAACTTGTATTTTTAATTTTCTGAATAAATTCCGGGAACTTTTTGATCAAGGTATAAATATATATAGCAGGTATAGCAGGCAGCAGCAGGTATATATATATATATATATATATATATATATATATATATATATATATATATATATATATATATATATATATATATATATATATATATATATATATATTCAAACTTGAAAATCCCGCCATACGGCGCACAAATATTCATTCAAACAGAAATAGGTATAAGGAAAGGGGATAGGAAAACACATAAAACATCCCGGATAAGGAAATATTTTTACTTTCGTGATCTGCTCAAAAACCGCCTTCCCCACATATCCTGTGTTCGCCTTTTATGTGTTTTCCTATCCCCTTTCCTTATACCTATTTCTGTTTGAATGAATATATATATATATATATATATACATACATATATATATATATATATACACAAACACCGAATTTCTAGAAACACGCACACAAATATATGTAAATATATATGTGTGTTTCTTGAAAATTGGTAATATCAAAGAGATGACAATATGTTTAAAATTATCGCGAGTTCACAAAAATGTAAAAACCGATGGTAATGTGCTTAATCGAATTGTGACGGTAAAGGTTTTATGAGTAATTAAATTAAGATCCATTAAATTAATATGTTATTATTACCCTCTTTACTTTTACATATTCCCTTCAATCCGTCCTATATCATTATTCTACTCCTCCCCCTTCCTCGTTCGCATATTTTTTCCCCTCGATCACAGTCTTCAACATCCCATTACCATTCAAAATGCTCTTCATACATCTTTCGTCTCCCTTTATGATTTCTCCCTGCAATTTCGTCTCCGCCTCTTTCCCCTTGCCTAGGATTTCCTCATTTGGTTTCCTATCTGTCCATTTCGCACTTTCAATCCTTCCCCACACCCACGTTTCAAAAGCCTCCAATCTATGTCTGTCATATTGTTTCAGTGATCATGATTCCGCGCCGTGAAAAAGCGCGCTTTGTATCAAGGTTTTAACAAGTCTTTTCCTAATGATATATGTCTTTGAAATTGTCTTATGCAATGTGTGGAAAGGAAACTGTGCCTATAAAATAATATATTATACCCTACGTCAAATCCTATCATATTGTGTGCCCTGAATAGATAAAGTCACAATGAAAGCAGGTAGAATAGGACAGTATAGAATTTATCTAAAAAATTTTAATTTTTTTATGTGTATATAGATATTCAGTGCGAAATTCTCGTAATTTTGGAAAATTGAATGAAACATGTCGGTGATGGGTTTTTAGGAAATATTTAGATTACTAAGTTAAATTTTAGTATAAACATTCTTTTACTTTTTGTTTGAGTCGAATCGGTGGAAACTGTATTAGATTTACCCTACGAGCCCTTAGTGAGAAAATTATCTGCAACAGTTCTTGAAATTTTATTAGAATAAAATTATGTTTTTCAATTCAAATAACGCAATGTTTTATATTTGAATGTATTGTTCTCGGATGGGTGTTAGTCAATTTTGGAACCTCATTAGTATGTTTTTGCATATTTCTAAACCATATTTATTTTGATTCCTGCTATGCCGCCCATGTAAGGGAGGGAAAATTCTAACAAAACTGGGAGAATTGGACGCGGTAGGCAGAGAAAGTTACAAGTATTTTGAGGAGGGGAGTATTTTGGATAGGTAGGGCGGAGAAAGGAAAGAATTTGACTTTTTTGTAAGAGACGAATGGAAGTAGGAAGTATGAGGATATGGTAAATTGATCATTGTACTAGTTGTGTTATTGTGGCTATGGTCACGTTGCATGATGGTCCGTGACGGAGGAATGCCCGTGATTAGCAGCAGGTAGCCAGTAATAATAACAATGCAATATATTTCGGATGTATGATGTATTTTGCTCTTTGATAGCGGGTGATAAGAATTTTATAATGATAGTTCTAATTCAAGATTTGAATCGGGAGAAAAATGCTTGTCGTTGGAAAATAGTTCCACTTCTAGCTTCGCTCGCTTCATTTCAATGTGAGTTTTACAAGAGTTTTTGGAATTGAATTCCTTTGGTTATATATAATCCAAGACCTATTCGGAACGCAACCCATCACAAAAAATTGTGTGGGAAATGTTGAGGGCAGTTAAAGGACTGACCAGAGAGTTCTACGATGTTATATTTATTTTGTGTGTATGAATGACGAATAGAGTTAGCAATAATTATTTAAATGCAAATTTTTCTATGTGTTTTTTTTTGAGATGAAACAAAATACCAAAAAACATTGTAAAAAAATGACCATTTACTAATGAATTACTTCCGCATGAGCTTAGGTTTAATTTCATTTGGTAAATGACTTTGTTCATGTTAAAGTTGAACATGGACAGTGTATTGCATGAATAATGCATCTTACATGGCGCGCTTGTGACGTAGGTTTCCTCGCAGGGTTATTTGAAGAATTTTGGCTATTTAATTACGGCGGTAGTATGAAAAAATGAAAAGAAACAAGAAATGGATCATATAAAATGCTTCACATTCCACCATGGAGAATAAGATGCATTAGACCTGCTCAATGTAACTGAGAAACTTCTTTAACAGCGATTAGTTTTAACGAGGGCTGATAAAAGAATATAAATTCAAAGTAATATTCTAATATGATTTTAATAATTCTTTTGAGAAAAGTCGACTAATTGCCCCGGATGCTGGGAATTTGGACCCAGGGACTTTTATAGGGTTAACATTTCCCTCTGATATAACGTCTCGGGCTGAGGTACTTTAGTTTAACATAGTTATGAACAGCGTAAAAATAAGAACTACTTAACGCCAGGAGAGTAAGACATCATTTTATACCGTCCCCATTAACGGGGCTATCAAATGGTAATGGTTATTGCCTCAAAAAAGTTTTGTAATTTCGGTGGCCTTCCTTTTCGCGAAAATTCTCTCACCTGACCGATAAATAAAGGGAAGTTCCATCTTTCACCAAAAAAAGGTGGAAAAAAGGGAGGGTTGGGTGGAGGGAAGGGAACGACATTTCTTCGAATCCTGACTAGTGCTATCCACGTGCGTGAGGGTCTGATAAAAAATATCGGTGAAATATAAAATTTAATCCGACAAAATCGGGAAGACATCTTTTAATATTCGATGCCCCTTTTCCCTCAATGAAACCATCCAACCCCCTCCCTCATCCAACTTTGTCCCCCCCCCCTCCATCTTCCCTCCGTGTAGCCCACTCCATTATCCCCAGCAGGGTTTCGAGCCCTGGGGTTGGACGTGACTGAGATGGCAAAACGCTTCACTCAAGAGACGCAAGATCCCTAACTCTAACCCTCGCTCACACAAACCCCCTTACTCTCTTACCCCCTCCCACCCCACATCCTCTCCAGCCAAAAAAAGCCTCCGTGTGTCTCCTTAAAAACCCCCTCCGTCCCCCTCACCCCCAATTTTTTTTAACTTCCCTCTTAATTAACTACGGAAGAAATGAAGAGAGGAATTAAAATAAAGTAATGGAAAATTCCAGCGTATTTTTTTAAATTATTCTTTTCAACCTAATGGGATAGGAAGGATGTAGCGGGAGGGTTGGGGAATTGATATATGCGAAAATTTCGTCGGAAAAGAGATTGCCGGTCTTCCTTCTTAAGTCGTCCTTCTCTTCTTCTTCACTGTCCCCCCTCCCCTCGCCCCCCCTTCTTGCCGTCTTCCTCTCCAAACCCCTTTACCGTCACCGTGAAAAGCCTCATTAATCATTATCTCACGCTTCCTTGATTAACGCGAGGTTTCTTCGTTAAGACGCGCGCTGATTGTTGTAGAAATAAGGAGAAGAGGGTGTGAGCCGTTCCATGGTGCAAGGGATCCTCCAGCCTCCAGGTGTGTGCGCCTGTGTGTGAGTTTACAATGAAGGATTGGTTTACTTCTCGTGGTTCACTTCGTGATCTAGAAAGTTAGCACTCCTACACGTGTCGCACGGTTGTGGGAAACGCTCTATTAGCTGGTTTTATTTTTTAAGCGAAAAGGGAATCCTTGCGTTTTCGTGTTCTATACTGAAATATATAGAACATGCTGCAGCAAATTTGAACGGAATCGTTCCTAGAGCACCATTGGTAATTTATGAGCAAAGTGTAGCGCATTCAATTTTTAATTTCGGCTCGTAAAATATTTGCCTCCAATTGAAGATTATTTATAGAGTACGCTCAGTAAAGAAGCTTATATTTCTAAAAATATTTCGGTCAGAAATACAAAAAGTGATGTTGCATTGTGGTATGACATTACAAATAATAAACTGACACAACATGGTTGACAATAGGAATTCTCAAGCTATTTATGTATTTTGACATTTTTCAAAAATTTCGTAATTAATTGAATAGGTGATTTGCTGAAGGCATTTTATTGACAAAACCTCTTTCTATTTCACTTCAAGTAAATCAGAGTGGATTCCAGTAAATCGAAGAGTATAAGGTGGCAATTTGTCGGGTATACGCATGAGTCACAAGGAACTAGGAGTCATTCACAGTCCCCATGTGAAGTCTCCTCGGATCGATCAACCACAAAATATTTGGGTGATTTATACTCAACATGTTCGGGTCGTCTCATTTTCATGTATCCACTCATACAAAATAGAATTTGATGCCAATAGAACACGTATTAACCTCATATATACTATCCTATGCATACTATCATATAATTTACGTAAGGAAAAATTGCGTAAGAGGTGAGACAGAGATTCTCATTAAATCCATAGTTTCAGCCTCAACTTTGTGGAAGTTCATTTTAATAAATGAAAAAGAAAAACTTTGTTTCAATCCACCACTTTATTTCAGGTACGACTCTACGAGTCTAGCTCTAAGAGTCTAGTCTACGACTCTACGAGTCGTACCTGAAATAAAGTGGTGGATTGAAACAAAGTTTTTCTTTGTCATTTATTAGAGATTCTCATTACTGTTAGTGTAATGATAAATAGTTTCTTTTCTTTCTCCAATGATTTAAAAGTAATCGATGGTGACATTTCTGCATTGAAATTGTATCGTATCTGGAGAACTTGATATTTTTTGAACTAATTAACTAAATACCGATGAAAAATTCTGTGTTTTTATGATATAACGTTGAATGAAGAGAGAATCAGTTTATCACCCAGAATCTATCGCGTATATTGGTTTCCCTTCAACCAACGTATTTACTGTCTTTTACTTTTTGTCTATGAGTTCTAGCTTTACTTAATTACACATTTTCATTATTACACTGCATTATTCTATATTCAATTGTAAATTATTTCCAACAAGCTTACAATTATGCATGCATTTTTGAAAAAAATGGCCATTCTATGTTTTCAATCAGAAAATATATTAGATACCCTCGTCTGCTCATCTCTGAAAGAGTATGAAAATGTATCAGGACAAAATATCCGATGCTAGAAAACATTTCTGTTCGTACACTTAATTAATCATGATAAATGTTGATCCTTCTGATAGTTTCCGCTCTTTTTAGTCTTGTATCATATCCAATGAAGTAAACAAACATTTTACTCTTGATCTTATTCTCTTCATTCTTATGTTTAGGTTCGGTTCCGTGGTTTAACTAATATTCCTCAGCTAAGAAAACAGTCAATACAAATTATATCATATTCGTTTCTCAAAATACCAATATTTCTCGTTTTCAAAGAAGAATATCGGCTAATGTTGAAGGAAACTTGTCATATCTAATATCTTGAAAGGTTCGGTCAATAATCTCTTCCAATGAGAGATATTTTAATTGTCCTTCTTTGGGAAAAAAGATTTATTTTTTTGAAGACTCATTGCGCAAGGAATTCAATCACTTTTGTGAAATTATTATCCAATGATCCACCATGTATCCCTGTCTACATTACACCCTACAAACTACACTTGGGTTTGTACCAGGAGTCCATTCAACACCAGGAATGCAACGTAAAAATTACTTCCCTAAAATATTAATTACCAACAAAAAAAGGAATATATTAAAAAAAGTCAATACTTGTATTGACTTTGGCTACGTTATACTGTTATGGTAATTTGAGGCTAGCTATTATGGTAGGTTATTGAAATAAAAATCTAGAATACGGTACCGTGACAATTTCCTTGTCTCTCATAACAAAACACAAACCGACATCCTACAGTACAATTCTCTCTCCCCCTCCTCCATTACCATCACTACCTCCTTTGTTTTCCTTTCTGTCCTTCTCCATCCTCTACACCAAAATTTAAAAAGCCTCCAATCTGCATCTTCATCCTGCTTTAATGACCATATTTCCTCCCCTTACATAACTACGCTCCGTATCAAAGTTTTAACGAGGATTTTCTTAACATTCTTACACAACGTTTCTGTTATCAATTCCATCATCCTTTGAAATCATCTTTGCCTATCGCAAGTCTTCTTCTTAGGTCCCTACTACTTTGACCATTTTAGTCCAAACACTTCTGTTCTACTCATTCTAATTTTTCCTTCATCTAACTTTTGCCTTGTTGTTGTAACGTTTGAATTAGTTGTCCTCCTCCTCGAAAATCCCATAACCTTTGTTTTGCCTCTATTAATCTTCACGCATACCTATTAAACTGGATTCATAATACGTTCAGAAATTATTGTAGCCTCTTCGCTAAGTGAATAACTAAAATTTGCTCATTTGTAAATTAAATTTTAATGACTTTTGTAAATTTAACGCTGTAAAGTTCTGTGTACATATCCACACAGAAATAGAGATAATGAGATGGGAAAGAAACACACATAAAGGACGAACACAAGAGAGGTGGGGAAGGCGGATTTGAGCAGATCACAAATATAAAAATATTTTCCTCGACTGGGACTTGAACACCGGATCTCTCCAGCTGCCGGGCGGATGCTGTAACCACTTGAGCTGTCGAGAAAATGTACTTTACACTGAAATCTGCGATCTTATAAAACGCCAAAGTGCTCCGATTCATTTCTCAGGGGTTGGAAAAAAAATATTTTTATATATATGTGTGTATGTGTTTGTATATTACCTTGAATGTATTGATGCATTTCCTTTTCAAAAATGGACAAAATGGAATGCTTATTTCTTACGGTTATTAGTGGCTGTTCAATAATGAGTCAGAGTGGTTGAATACACAGATACTCTATATGATTTCATTCTTTAATGGAATCGATACCACTCCAATCAAATTCGTGGAAATCTACTATTTTCCGATCATGGGTGGAAGTCTGAAATGTTCGAGCTCTTTCACAGGAAGAAGGTTTAATCGTTGTCACGATCATTTCGGGGCGCGAAATCTATCCACAGATGCATACTGTTGCTGTGGTTACTTAACCCACCACTCATGTGTGAATAATCGATATCGCCTCCAAGGGAAATCCTTTAAGAATAAAGCCCACCTGCACCCCCTGCCATTCGTCCTTTCTCCGTCAGCCTCCTCTCCAGTCTTCTCCCCTTCCAACCGCCCTCTCCCATTCAGTCCTCCCGATTTCTTCCAACTCCCTTTGGTGCACCCGTCCCTTTCCCTGCTCTCCCTCCAGCTTCCCCATCTCCACACAGACACACACAACCATATACAATAAAAAAAGCCCAAACCGCCCACCCAAGGGCAAACAACGGCGGGGCCGTAATTAGCCAACTTGTGGCAGACAGTCGGGGGAGTTTTCGGGGGGATATGCTTGTGGGAGTCGTGAGTAGACTTGTATGGCTAAGGAGTAAGGAAGAGGATGGGAGAGGTGGTTGGGGCGTGGAGGGAGAAAGAGAGAGAGGGAGGGGGGCAGAGGCAGTGGGGGGTTGGATTGGAGAGAAGGGGAAGGGGTGTGGCTGGGGGAGGGTATTGTGAGGGAGGAGGGCACAGGGCGGTAGGATCGGCGTACTTGCTGTCGACGGAGGTTGGAGTTATTTGGATTTCGAGTATGAGGGATGAGGGTGGTTTTCTGCAAGGGGGTGGGTGGAGGAGGCGGACGGGGGAGGAGGGGAAGAAAAGGGAGGTGAAAATAGCTTTGGGGGGGTGGGGTTGGGATTTTTTTTCTTTAAATGGAAAACGGGAGAGAGGGGCGAAAGAGGACGATAAAGTTTCGAAGTTTTTCGTGTTAAATACAGATGGAATAAACGCTATGCAATCCACAGGGAAAGAGGGGGAGGGGACGGAAATAAACCTTTTCAGCGTTTTGTAGTTTCAGTGGGGACTGTATGCTACGCCAGACCATCGCTTGTTTATGGGGGGGAGGGGGGGGGTGATGTTCTTTTGTTCTCGGTCACAATAAGGCGGTTTTTGCTTATTTTTTCCTTTTTCCATGCTGCTTAAGTTTTCCCTACTCAGCACTCAATAACTTGTTGTCGTCGTGAATATTTTTTCACATTTGATTCGGTCTTTATTTGCTTGAATTCCTTTTCCTACAAAGCGTAATTTTGTTTCAAAATTGTCGCTGTTATCTCTTTGTTCAAATGTGCGTATCGAAACGCCGCGAATTACACGCTTCCTTCACTTGAACATTAAGGCTCTCAGTCTTTCTCAAAGAAGCGTAGATGTTTAGTTTTAGGTACTCGATTAATTTTTTTAACTCTTATTTTTCACTGTCGGAGTAAAAGTTCCACCTCAATGGATATAAACGTTTAATAGTCACTATTTCGTACTCCAAAGCCTTTATCTGCGAGAAAGAGCACTAATTAATATTTAAAACAAAACTACTAAATAAGCACGTGATTCTCATTGGATCATGAGGTCATGAATGAGTCGCCTGTTATTTATTGTGAACAAGATCTTTCCGAAAATATTACCGTTAATTTGATTGCGGTACGTCTTTCATTCGTCGTTCTAATGCATGGAAAAATCTAGATCAACTATTGGAAATGTTATTTCAAGTAAATGGTGATTTTTAGGCGATATTGGATGCCTGATGACGTTAACTCACCAATCACAAGCTTAATGATGCACGCTCTATTAGTAGCAGTATTATTTATTAGGGGAGGTGACCAACGGGTGACGTCATTGCACCTGAGAGGGATTGAGTGAATAAAAATGTGGGGTTAATGATGTTCAGAGAATGGAGGAAGGGTTGAGAGAAACCCTGCGTCGTCATTATCGTACTTTGATTAGGAAAGGCCCCAAGGAGTCCACAATTTAATGTCTCATCCGGCGGACAGAGTACTCACTCGAAGTGCTCTTCCTAAAGCACACAAAGTAGGCATTTGAATACTACTGAAAAAATCTGCCGCCTTCAGGTTTCAAACTAGGGCCTTCGGGGTGGCAATCCAGTACATAACACGTCGCACCATCCCTATCCTCATGTATGCTCTATCTTCGTTAATGAATGCCGTGCATGCATTGTAGAAGCCATGATGCACTCTATCAAGTGTACATAATTGTGCCTATTTGTACCTACAAGTAATTTTTCCATAGTTATGAGCTTCAGAAGCATTTTCATTTTATTTTTAAACTCAAATGCTCATATTTTTCTTGGTAAATCACTGTTGAGAAATTCAATGGTCTGGCATTATTTCTTTAATACTTTTTAATTACTTTATTTCAATTTTTTAAAATCACTGTCCATCATATGCCTGGCAAAATCAAATCATATTCGTCCAAAGCGTATGCAAAAGCGCATTTGCCCACGGATGGCGACGTGATGGAGAATATGCCCACGTGCATAAAAATACCTATAGTACGTATTAAATCCATATGCAGTTGCACAGAGAAATTAGCCCAGCAAAGACGGGCATTACCTGTGGTAGTTAAATAACACAGGCCTACAAAAAAATTTTTTTTTGGTACCGGGAACCTTTGTGCTGATTTTAACTATATTTGTAGAGCCTAATCCAAATATGAAATCCGTTTTTATTTAACAGCTCTACTTTTTTAGATATGGCACATCTTACGATTAGTTGTTTTAATATTTGATATATTCCGGAAAATAATTTTCAAAGTTAAATAAATCTATAAGTATACTAATTTATAACCATTCTGCGGTGTTCCTTTTATTTTAAATAAACTGTCAATAAGTTTTATGTATATTTCTATATTGTAGGCCAATGAGATTAAAAAACAAAAATCGTTTGTATCGACTTCGATAAAAGATGGCGTAATTCTAAAATTCTGAAAAAGTCTAAAATTTGGTGTGCCAATGGTGTGGAGAGAACCTGTGAACCATATTGACGACTGTTATTTTTGCAGAGTAAAAGTTTCGGGAATTAATCGAAAAAATGGCCACAAGTGGACATATCCAGATTTGCCTTCAGCTAGACGCCCGGTACCCCATTCAGAAGAAATACCGATCCCAATATTTCAGACGTTACCAGATATATCTAAGGAAGAATTTGAGTTATTTGAAAACATTTCTCATTCTATTGACGATAGTGGCAGTGACTACGAGGGGGTATCAACAATTCCTCAACTATTTAACCAAGATGAACTAAGCGATCTTGCTAGAGAACTGAACTTATCGAAGGAAGCATCCGAACTACTAGCATCAAGACTGCATGAAAAGAATTTACTGCAACCCGGTACAAAAATAAGTTTTTATCGCACAAGGGAAAAGAATATACTACCCTTCTTTGCTCAAGAAGACAATCTTACATTTTGTTTAGACGTTAAGGGTCATTTGGAAAAAATGGGACTACTATCACAATATGATGCTAGTGATTGGCGTTTGTTTATTGATAGCTCCAAGCGTAGTTTAAAATGTGTACTTCTCCACAATGGTAACAGGTTTCGCGCAATACCAGTCGCTTATTCAACTAAAATGAAAGAAGAATACGATAAAATAGCAGAAGATAAAATACCAGGAACATCGCTGGGTGATTTGTGTAGATTTAAAAATGGTGAACTTTCTTCTTGGGCAGCAAAGTGGCCACACAAAATATCCTTGTTTCTTGTGCCTCTGGGATAGCAGGGACAGACAAAACCACTGGATTAAGAAGGAGTGGCCTAAGAGAGAAAACTTGGTTGTTGGGAAAGAAAACATCATTGCTGAATCTTTAGTTGAAAGAGAGAAAATCATCTTACCGCCTCTACATATTAAACTAGGCCTAATGAAGCAATTTGTAAAGGCTCTTGACAAGGATGGACCATGCTTCACTCATTTCTCACTATAAATAAAATCTTCTTGGCACACACAGAGAGGGAGAGAGTTCCACATTGGGAAAAAGGAAAATATCGGATGCATTCTTTCACAAAAGACAAAGCATAAGCTTCTCTTTCTTCCTTTTCCCAATAGTTTGAGGACACGGTAGCAATATGGAAGGAGTTGGATAAATTGCTGTTCGTGGATCTGAGAATATTTCCCTCTGTGCGCATCGAGATCTCCATCATTTTCTTCCATTGCCACTCTTAAATTTGCGGCATCTTTTAAACTCCCCACTCCCTATCGTCTCGCATCTCTTCATGGCGAACTGACGTGAGAACTCTCCACTGCATCGGTCGTGCATGTCTCCATGTCGTTCACATTCATCAGTTCGATATAATCGTGGGTATACTAGTGGAGGAGTGCAAGAATTAAGGGTTGAGTCGGAAAGATCCATGAGTCCATCCGTAAATTATTTCTATTCCGACGTGTTTCCTCGATTTTCCTTACTGTCCTCCGTGCTGTTACGGATGTTATAGCGGCCTAAAATCTTCACGAAAACAAAGCCGACATATGTTTGTGTCGGAGTATTAATATTTGAAAGAAAACTATATGACTTCAATCGAATTTATTGAGAAAATTTCATGGAAAATCCAAATAAAGCAGTAGTGGGTAGAGGAAAAATTGAAGTGTAGCCTGATGGTAAAAGACACGATGTATATCACGAATACTGGGTGACCATTGTGAAGAAAGGAAGAGAATAGGCAGCGTTAAGGAAGGCAGAAGGTACAAAGAAATGGGAGTGTGCGTATACCAGGCGCTTTCAAGTCTTCGGGTTTGTCAGTTTTTCTTGAGACTGGAAGTGCAAGAGTAGAAGGTTGAACTTACAACATACGAGTCCTTTTTAGGTATAAATACAGGGAATATATGGATGCACCAAAGAGTTCACAGAGTTTGTTTAGCTACCATTAGGACTAACCTGTTTTCAAGAATTAAAATAGATCCCTTTAGTCAAGAGTATAAAAAGGACTTTTAACAGCAATCAATTTGTGTTTTAATATTTTTCGTGTTGATTTTTAAATACGTAGCTATTGAATTGGTTGCTGCATATTACCACAAATTAGAAAACGTGGTCGAAAAACTTTAAGTTTGTTTGCATGTGTCAAAAGTCAGATTGAGATGGTATTCTTGACAATAATTGTGGATTAAAAAAGTTTGGCCTTAGATGTTCACGTATCATTGGTTCACTTTGTGGTTGAACGATAATGTTTCAACGTGAATAAACTTTATTAGGATACTGGTATTATTTTGAAAACGATTATGTGAAAGAATGTCGTATTCGAGAAGTTATTAGGGCGGTAACGTTTGAGATGAACTGTCGGTAGAGTTACGCGTCGCTAAAACAATCGTGTACGAGTATATTTGATTGAGTGCACCTCAGTTTAACTGGGTAATTAATTTTCCGCGCCTTTTCTTTAACCTATTATATAAAATGATTTAATTTAGTTTTTGCTCCGGCACAAATGTGCTGAAGTTAGTATCTAGTAAAAATTGAGGGAATAAAGGAATCTCCTATTCAATTTGAAATAAACTGAAATATACGAGCACAATCAAAAAAAAAGGAAAATAGAAAATACTTTCGGTCATATCATGTAAATTTAAAAAAGAACGGGTCGAGCCAGAGGTCTTCATAAAACCTAGGGCAAAAGGATCGGAATGATACATCTACTGCAATTACGGGAAATGAGAGAGTTCTTTTTTTAGATGGTCACTCGGGAGCAGAGAGATAGGGATTGCTGGTTCCAAAAACAACGACTATCACTGCTTGAATACCCCCCCCCCACCTCCCGAACGTATCTCGGCACTAAAGTGACCGGCTTCACTTCACTGAAGTCCGATGGCCCATGGGGACACTCATAAGTTAGGTCACGGAGAGGGAATTTCATCTTGAGGTCAGTTCTGTTTGATTTGCGAACTGGATTGCCTAGAAAATCAGGAGTGGAGAATGAGTCCCGCTACGTATGCATGCAGGAATAAAATATCAGTAGCAGATGTTAAATAAGCTGATGGTAATTAAACTGATGAGATAGTAATAGAAGAAAAAGTATTTGTTTGGAAACTTACCTTTGATGTAAACTGTTCATTATATATCAGTCATACGCGCGGATTAGCCATTGAAGATCTATGACTTACAAGCATTTGGCTTTAGAAGTGCATACGTTTATTAAATTTGGATTCATATCACCATCATCATTGGACATGGCTGTTCATGGGCAGAGCGTTGGAGTACTGACGGGAGGGCGCGGGTTCGATTTCCGGGGCAGCCTCTCTGAGCACCAAGCTGTGTTAATTTTCGGGTACCAGATATTCCTGGCAAACCAAAACCAGCACAGGAAAAGGTACTGGCCCCCTTTATACCCTGATGTGTGAATATTCACACGCCGTCGGGCTTGGTACATGGGTGAGCTCTACCATCACCTACTAAACCGACCTTTGGGTTGATCACTGTGTTTATAGTTTTTTATCGCCATCATCATCACGGGTCATCAATCCGAGGATTGGTGTTGTATCACCTCACCTACGTCTCAATCCACCAATATCTTGTCATTTAATTCCATCCTTCCACGCCATTATTTTCAATATAGCCGATGTCCGTTCTCTTTCTCCCTCTGTAATTCTCCTCCATGTTTCTTTAAAACATGCATCTTCAGCGAGTTATCGTGCCTCAGTTTATGTCCAGTCAATTTTTCACTTCTTATTCTTCGAGAGACAACTACGTATTAAGGTATGCTAATTATTGAGAGATGAACTTTCAAGGTCGTTTTGCACGATGGTCACTAAAATTATTGATATCAGTACTAGAATCAAATTGAGCAATATCTCGAAAGCGAAAATAGCACAAACTCTGTGAGGTAACATTTCACACGATTTAGCTCTTATTTCTTCTTTATATTATTCCGCATTTGCAAAAATTTTGTTTAGTTTTTATGTTGACGTCAGTGTTGAGCGAAAAATAATATTCAACTCGACGCAACAATAGGCAGTCCCTTGGCACGTTCCTGTTCATCTGTTGATTCGTACGAGGGTTGGCTGAAAACTAATGCACACGTACTTGTAGACCACAAACAAAATGGCCTTCAGAAACACTCCTGGTGGCATGTGGAAGTAACATTCCTCCTCAACACGCATGCGCTTAACTATCTTAACGCGAGTTAACCAGCGTGCTGTTATCGAACTTTTAACTACTGAAAAACTGACTCCTATTGAGATGCATCGTCGTTTACAGTCTGTTTATGGTGACGATGCTGTTGATAGGTCTACTGTCAATCGATGGGGAGTAACATTTCGTGGATGAGAGCCTGTAAAAGCCGTAATTGTTGATGAAACACGCAGCGGACATCCGATCACTGCCACAGACGATAAACATCGCAAACTCGTCCAAGATTTGATTCAAAATGACCGGCGAATCAATGGAAATAGTATCGCAAACCATATTGTTCGAGTTTGTCGTGTTAAAGGCCAAAATAAAACGTACAAAGTGGAAAGGTCCGGTGCCAAAGATTTTGCAACATGACAACGCTCGTCCACACACTTCGCGCGCAACTGGACAGGCTCTGCAAAGCCTGAAATTTGAACCGATTCCACACCCTCAGTATTTCCCCGATCTTTCGCTTTGCGATTTTTATTTTTTTCCTCAACTCAAGAGATGCCTCAAGAGAAATTATTAAACCTCGGACGATGAGGTGAAGGTAGCTGTCAAGTCCCCGGATTCTAGAAAAGTCGGAAGAGTTTTTCAGTGACCGAACGAAAAAACTTGTTACACGTTGGGAGGAATGTGTTAGCCTTGACGGTGACTATTTTGAAAGATAAATATATGAATTTGAAACTTAAGAATTGAACTTTAATGCACTTTTTGCCCAATCTTGATATTCGATTTTGTTCACGCACTGCAAGCACGTGTGCATTACTTTTCAGCCTACTTTCAATAGTTAGAATTCAACAATCGGAACGGAATAATAAGATATCGTCCTTATTTCTTTTTCAATTCCTGGAATAAGAATATATTTAAATCTTTGAACCATGGTTATGTTTTTTAGCGACACGGTTTTCAAGTGTCCTATATGCATACTGGGCATACGTACTCAATAAATGCCGTTAAAGTATTACTTTGAGCATTGCGAAGCGGAACGAGTTCTTAACGCATTAGTACTACCGCAGTGTCATCCTTCTTGCGGAGAGTATTACAGAAAAAGTCGTCTCCATGCAGTGTGTTGGAAATAGAATTAAGCCTACACCATAACGTCATGGTCACTCCTCTCCACCGACCAGCAATAAAGACTTAAGTGGTCCAACGATGTGGCAGAACGAGCAATTTATCGCTTAACAGCATTCTCCATATACGTATAAACTAACGGCTTCGCGTCTTCCTCCTTGCAAGAAAATAACATCTTCATCAAGATTTTATATCAAGGGATAAATGCACGTAAAGCGTAGCATACAAGACGACCAATGGAAGGAAACTAAACTTCACCCCAAAGAGCGGAGTGCAGTAAAAATGAAATGAAAAAATATAGTTTAGTCTTGACGGTGGAAGTATAAAATGCTTCGAGACTCTTTGATGGCGGGAATATAAGGAGCTGAAATTTTTAACGCCACGAAATCCAATCACTCAATCATCGATCTCGGCGATTTCCTCAGGGGGTGATATTCCTTTCCCAATGTATCCTATTCCCATTCCCTTCAATCGCTACTCGCCATCAACTTGACCCCTCCCTTAGCAGCACTGCCAACTGATGAAATGTGTAATCTTTTGTGTTACTCATGTTTACGTGATACGATATGAGGGGGTGGACCTTGTCGATAAGTTTCTATTGACTGTTTGTTGATATTTTATATCCATGTTAGTCAGATTGTATTTGGGCTGTTCAATAAATCCTTAGAAAATATTATAGGGACAAATTATTTTGGGTAGGTTTTTTTATTTAAAAAAAGTAATCTTCTTATAGCCCGATACACTTTTCCTGGTGTTTCTCCAACTTTTTTAATCCTTAAAAAAGCAGAATTTTGGAAGGTTCTCGAAATAGGCAACTGTATTAGTAATGGCCTCATTTGACGTCCTCCCACATTGGCGATGAACTTTGATTATTCGATCAGTCAATACCATGTCTTGGCTTTTCGTCAATCATTTTAGTCCTTTCCACTGGATACACGCGATGAAGAATGATCAATGCTCACCGTTTGGGGATGCGCGGCCACGTTCAAACTCATTTAGTAGCCAATTTAAAACAGTCACTAACAGATGAGCAGGTATGCCTTGAACTTCATCTAATTCACCTTTGATCTCTTTAGGTGTTTAGCTTTTTGAATAAAAGCGCTTGATTCCCGCAAGAAAAATTTTGTTTCCACTTTTCTAAATTAAAGAAACTTCGTTACTGCAATAGATTATGAAAACGAAGTTTCGTGATGTATGAAAACGTTTAGAGCTGAATCGTTAACAGCAGCTAGTGAGGGATGAGGCTTACTACTAAAGGAAAACCTTTTCCGATACTACAAGCGCCATCTCTTGGATATTCCACGGACATAATGAACGACCCACATAACAGAGATTGTTGTTTTTTCCCATTTCCTATTGACTTGCCTGTATTATTCCGGCGATTCATGGCTATTATTGCAAAGTCATGAAGTAGATTGTCCCGTCCAGGCATTCGTGTGTTGCCCAAACTTCTGACCTGTGTTGACCGTCCAATTATATAATTTACCTTTATTTCATCAGTCGTCAAGTTTTTTTAAAAAAAGGTATGCCGCTCTCTCTTGACATCTGTACAAACAATCCATAGACTATCCATTTCCTCCTCTTCCGCATTAAATTCTTTCGTTCTTCTTTTATTTCGGTCTCGATCTATCTCTCTATCCCTTTTCCAAATCCATGTCCATCTCTGAAGCCTTCAAAGTCATTCTTATCTGATTTTGATTTCCTTTCTCATAAAACTATATTCCATTCGTAGCATTCGTATGCTTGCTATTTCCCTTGTGGTCGTTACCGAGACCAGGAATAAACAGCAATAATAGTATTTTAGGGTATAATGGTTTTACTAAGAAAATGGACCATGATGTTAATTTTTTTCAGTTGCTCTCTTCATGTACGCATGCAGCATGTTTTCTGTCATACAAACGGCACTGTATTATAAAATACAACATATGAAATTAAGTTCGCGGTAGCATTTGTAAAAAGTTGAATGACTTTGATAGCAGCAACGGTATCGTTCAATTTGTATTTGAAACTCATAAATAACGTATTATTTCTATTTATTGGATAAAAAGATTAAATAAACAAAGATTATTTTAAATATTGATTATTGTGTGGAGTGAACTCCACTTAGTGTGACCCAAAGCTTTCCTGACTACGTCCTGGGGAATATTTGGGAAGTTTTATTGATTATTTTAAGAAGCAACAGCAGCATTGTTTGCATGTGATGACAGCGCATGGGTTACAGATTTTTTATCTTTGTATGCGAAGGGTGTCGTATATGTTAAATTAATTTCAAAATGCTGTCTTTTTATGTGCAGTGATCTCTTCATTTTTGCGTGACGTAACAGTTGATTAGCTACATCCGTGAGAACGTTGGAGAAAGAGTTTAACGATATGTGTAGCAAGTGACGCATTTTAAAATTTGTTTTGACATCACCTAAACAGCTCTCTATGGCTGCTTACTTATGTGACAATTGCAATAATAATTTAGTTAACTTTAAAAGAGGCGTATGGGCTATGAGTGAAGTGAAAATTTCAGTTGTCGTTCATTTATTCTTTTAGCAATGTGAATTTCTCGGAAGAAAACACATAGATGACGATTTTTGCTTTCAAACAGTGTGCGAGTGTAATCTAATGGTTCGGTCATTGACGCTGAATTATGAAGAGAAGACGAAAGGCTGAGCAAATGAATATCTGCTAGTGAAAAATACACGAATGAAATCTGCACTGTAGGCTTCGGGAGGCATGGTAGAATGAAAAGACGGCCGGAGAAGTAAATACCTGAGGGCAGTGTTGTGAGTTTCGAATGTGTTGTTATTCCCGGTGTTGGGATGCGGCGGAGAAGTATACATGAGTTTGGAGACCGGAGGGAGAAGGAAAAGGGAAAGGGGTGATGTCTCGCTTGAAGGACGAAAAACGAAGGCTTGGCAGGTAGAGGAGGAGGGTTTCTTCTCGGAGGAGTGAAGGGTTCTTTCTTTGCTGGAGGACAGGAAACTCTCGGATGCTGAAGGATCTCTCCTTGGCTGAGTGTGGCCAAGGAGGTAAGCGGAAATACTTGGAACGGCGTAGCTTTTATTCGAAAGGTAGGTCGTCACATTCAATTATTGCGTCACGCTGATTGAGGGCGGGAGGGAGTTGAAAGGGAGGTTGTGGGGGGGGGACAAGAGGAAGATTCAGGATCGCATGAATTGACCGCAGAGGTGAGGGAACGAACTTGTTGACGTCACCCCCAACTAATTCTGCTTATTCCGCTAGGAACCTATTTATTTCCGCGTGATTTTTACTGATCAGGTAACTATTCACTTGTTTATGTAGGTCTTGATGCAATCAATCATTTATTTATTCCTTTCTCAATTTAGAGTGACATATTTTCATTGTGGGAAGAATACATTTTTTGTGATCAATCTGTAATCTTATGTTGGTTGGTAGGTTTAAAAATTTGTTCATCACAAAGCAATCTTAAAAAAAATGTCTATTACACATTTGAGTGAGACAGTATGTTACATATAGATACACATCTACCCCAGATTAATTTTCATAATTATTGTTAATAATACCAGAAAGTGATGCGTGTTTAAGATGCAATGGTTTATGAAAATTTAAGCGCTCAGCGTCATGTAGCATCCCATTTAGGGATGCCACCGAAACATATTCTGCAAACGCTGGAATTTAAATATTTTTGGCCGTTCGAGGTTGGAGCCAGTAAGCTACAGTATAATATACAAGTATACAGTAAGCTACAATATAATAAGTAAGCCACACAAATCCCCTTAAACCCTGCGTAATGAATAAAATTGCAATTCGCCTCGATATACACGCTATAGGTCCCTGCTCCGCGTGAATCTTATCTACTCATACGGCGTTATTTTATTTTAATTTTCATAATGTCCTTTCTATCTTGCCATCGAGTAAGCCTGGACACAAGCCATCCTCATCTACGACATATTCACTTCATTTGTCCCACCTTGCTCACGTAATGTCTATGCCATACAGTTCTTCTATACATTCCTTCCATCTCTCTTGCAGCTTTCCTGGATCAACCCATATTTTTCCTGACATTTCTCTGTTTTGTTTTCACAGAGTATGACTTCCTGACAGGGTTTTGACCTTTTGTGTAAAGCACCATTGCTTCCATCCTTTTTAAACATTCCATATCCTCGCGTCTGCGTCTTCCGCCTCGTCTCTATTGCTCAGTTTTTGTCCCACTTCAGAACTCTTGGGACTTCTTCCTACATAAATCGATATTTACACATTTCATTCTCTCGTCCAGCCTTATAAACAAGTCCTTAATCCATGGTTACTAGGGGATAGAAGAACGACGCAACCTGTACATGTCTCAATTTACTCAGGCGAGTGTGGGATGGTGATTCCGGATGGGCAGTGTGAGGAAGAGGTGTAAGGCATGGTTTCCCATTATCACCCTTGTTGCTCAAATATGGGGAGAAAATGGTAACAAAAGTATGGGAAGACCTTGGGGTGGAAATGAATATCTGTGGGGAATCAATAAAATCAGTTATGTCCGGGGATAATTAACCTTTAACTTCTTAGTCAGCCAAGGGTTGCAAACTCTGCTGAGTGCATTGGAAATTCAAGAATGAGATGAAGATAAATGCTCTGGAAAACTTAAGGGGAAATAATGGAAAACAAACGAGGAAGTGCTAAGTATGATTGGGGAGGAGAGCGGATTTTTGGGGGAAATTCATAGGATGGAAGGAAATTCATAGGATAGGAAATATGGGTACAGAGCGTTTTGTTTGGCAATGGGATGGGAAGACTGTGATAGAGGGGAGCATACTAGGAAAACGAAGAAAGAGCAAAAATTGGATGGGGATGTTGGGCGGAATGAAGGGTAGAAAGAAGTATAAAGAATTGAAGAGGGGCTTAATATATTTTTAGATATCAGCTGGGTTTTGCGAGTAGACTACTGATAATAATGAATCAACTATAATTTATTCCAACAGCTGGACTGATGCTTCGTGCATTCTAAAGAGATGCTGCAAAATTTGATCTTCTCGGATAATTTATTAGAAGTTAACTTCAATGGTGTCATAATTTCCGTATATTCCTACGGCGACATTTAATTGATCCGAATTACTTCTTCGTTGTAGCTTGAATAGTATATCAGTTTGGTTTTTCGAATTCAGTGTTCATTTTTTTTCCAAAAAATTAATTTGCTTGTGCTCAAGTCATCTACCAAATCACATGTGCCCTCAGACGAAACCGTTGTTTTGGAGCTGCCCACGTGCATAAAAATGCCTATAATACGATTTGAATCTAATTCGCAAGACGCTAATATAAAGAAAAAATATGAATACTGTCTTCCGTACCATGCCTTAACAACATAAGATATAGTAATTTTAATCCAGTGGTACCCGGGTGAAACCGAGTTGTCCTGCTAGTAGCTTAATAACTGTGTGTGCATTTATTTGACACCAAAATTATGCTGGAAAGGACTAATTCAATCAAGAAATGCTAGATATTTTTTTCAATATCTGAGAGACTATCGGGTTTTAATGCTAAAAGACAAAATTTCAGCTATTAACAAATGTCGTCCGATTTCCGAACAATTGCTTGAATCCTGTTTTCCGTTGAAATACATTTTTTAATTAGGAATTTAACCCAGATATATGCATCTATGTGGGGTTATAACGGTCGACGTTCAAAATGCAAAATTATATCCACTCAGTCTGCTGCAGGTGCTCAAATTCCGTTCATGGCTGGATCCTCTCCGCAATTATGGCATGAATTAAGACACTTCCGCGCCACGTATTTCTTCCCTGATTGGTTGTTCCGCGCGGAAGTTTCACTTAACCTCTCGGTGCAGGTACAATTGCTTACTTCGGAGAAAAAGAGAGGAGAGAGAGAGCAATTCGACGGAGGCTACTGCCACAATCGCATTCCCCACTCCCCACAGCATCCCAAGACTTTTTGGCTCGGAATCTGGACCAACCCGTCGCCCCTCCCCAAAATTTTAGATTTCAATTAATCCTTCCTTCCTTCCAAGAAACTCGAAAGTCTTACCTTTTCCCCTGCTCCCACTTGCCATCTCGTCTATATTATACCGTCTCTACAACTCCTTTTAAATGGCACCGCGCGCCAGACTCCTCCCTTCCCCTAGGAGTTCACCTCTCATCTCAGAGCTCCCCCCGCCTCACCAACTGCAATTTTACTCCGCCGCCCGCTTCACTCTGCTCTCTCACGGCAAGACCACTCCGCCCCCACTACCCGCCTCCTCAATGTCTCTCTCTCTCCTCCTCCTCAGAGCAGTAAAACCTGGAGCGTTTCCGCGGCCCAAGTAGGAGTAGTAAAGGCAGGACCTTCTCCTAACCTCTCCCTCTCTCTCCCCTCCGCCCCCAACACTCGCAAGCCTCCAATTTCTTACTCTTACCCTCGTCCGACTCGGGAGTAGGAACATTTCCTCCTCCTTCAGAAGAAGGAGGGGGCGCCTCTCTTGTCCCCATCTCCCTCCATTCCTACCCTCTGGATATCTTCCTTGCGCTTGTAACATCTCCCCCAACCCTGTCCCCTCTGCGTTCCTCCCGCCCCACCCTCCCCAATCCTGTTCGTCCGGACATTTGCTAAGGTAAAGGAGGGAGTGGATGAGAGAGAGAGAGAGAGGGAGGGAGGTTGTGGGGTAGGGACGCAGAGATGCAACCAGCCGTCCTCCAGGTTACTTATTCAGAATGAGTCGACGTAGGTGGAAGGGACAGACGTGAGTTTTAGTAGTGGGGGGAGGGGGCGTGCGAGGGTTAGTGCGACCTCTGTTGATGGCTCCGGGGAGCATTACGTCCCTCCCCAAACTCTCCAGCCTTCTCCAGTCTTTTCATTTCGTCCTTCTCCCTCACCTGCACCTGTCCTCTCGCCTCTTCTTTCCTCCCCCCCTCCCAACCCGGTTTTTTCCTGAGAGACGTCTGTGTATTCCTCCTTTTATCCAGCTCCCTTTTTTTGCGTGCTTCCTTCCTGGCCTCTCGTATTACATGTCCGTCGACCGAATGTGCCACCAAGACTCCGTGAAGTCCCCGCAGTTGGCGGAGATCTCACCTGGTATTGGTTGGAAAAAATACTTCTCGCCACGAAGGGTCTAACAGTCTACGCGGTGGAGAATTTTGTGACCGCTTCGAAATTCGTGATGACCCGTCATCGTGTGCGGGTCACTTGTAATATTTTATGCAACAATTCAACGGTAAATCAGTTCCGACAGTTTTTAAACATTTTTTTTATGCATTCCTAAATAAATTTAGCCTTTTTTCATTGAGTGAGGGATCGTGAGGATTGAAATGTGGCTCGGAAACTGAAGATATTTTTACGCCAGATTGATGTACACTGATTTAACGAGTACAGTAAATAAACGTAAGTCAAATTTTTGTTTGGGAAAAAAATATATTCGCCTGTATTTAAACATATATGAGCTGTTTTGTTTAGTTGATTTATGCTCCTACATTTAGAAAACAGAGTAGGAAATCGTAAATACATTTGTTGTCAATGCCTCCAAAATAAAGATGATTTTTTATTTATCCTCTTAGTTTTGTCCATAGCGTAATTTGCATGAAGGCTGCGACTTGTTACTAAGCTACCAAATAATTTGATAACATAGCATTATTTTAGGCCAATTGATATTTTTAGTTGTACTTTAGGAGATTCGTCACGTGAATTTAGTAATGAAAACTCAGCTGAAGGCTTTCTCATTTCTTAGTCCTCGAACAATTTATGCGACACCTTAACCAACATTTGCAGTAACACACATAAAATACTTCTCTGTGCTCAATCTTCAATTTGGCATTTTCTTTTATTACTGTCATGAAGCTATACTTCTTGGAGTTCTAATTCCTACTCTTCCTGCCCCTTTTGCCTACAAGAATAGAAATCCTTCGACCTATTTGCCTAGGACTTTTCTCGAACATCACCCAGTTCGAGTGGAGGACGCCTTGTCCTCACGAATGAACATTTACCGTCCAAATTGGCGAGCCAAAGTTTAGTCCAAGTAGCAGTTGGAGTTTCGAGTGAAGCGTCACGCTCTGGAAAGCCGTCGAGTACACCCGGAGGGTGGTTTATTTCCTAATGGATTATTTCCTTAGTTCACGACATTCCTTTTGAAACGTTCAATGAATAAACTGCAATGAAAAAATGGAAGATAAAAAAACAAAACCGGACATCCAAAATTAAAATAAAGCTCTCTTCTATTGCGAATTAGTTCTTCCTTTATTTTCTGATTCCGATAGACCTGTTTCTTTTCCTTCCCCATACTCACTTGGCTAATATTTTCCCCTACATTAGTTGTCAACAGCCAATGCCAATCGAAGGGCTCTGCTTCCCTTTTTCCTGCCTCCTTTTGATTTCGCCCATCAATCCTATCTCCTCCCCGCCTTATGAATAGTAATTCCTAATTTGTTTTCCTTCTCGTTCACTTCACCTTCTGCATCCTTCTCCACACCCACATTATCTAAAAATCCTCCAATCCACGCCTGTCATCCTGCTTCAATGACTATATTTCCGCGCCGTACAAAACCACGCTCTATATTAGATTTGATGACCCTTCCCATAAAATGCGAACTCATCATCCCCAAGTCCGCATCATCAACTTTCTACTTTGATTCTTTGCCTTACGCAAGTATTTGTGTTATGTCCTTATGCCATACTAATATACTTTAGTTGAATTTTCGCTTTAAAATTATAATTGCTTAAGTGTATATGGTTGCGCACTATAAGTTTATCTATGACCATTTAATTTGTCACTGTGGAATGCGCAGCTAACTTCAATTTCTAGCAAATTGCAGCATATTATTAATGATTATATTGAGTAATCTACCGGTTTTATATGGACACAAGCTACCAAACGGTATATCTACAATTCCCTTATATCTCCTAACAAATCATAATTTGATTCCAGCATCACAAAAACCTCTCTTCAATGCTGAATAGTTATACATGTATACATAGACGGTATATAAATACATGTGTACATATATATGTGTATGTATATATATATATATATATACATGCATATATATATATATATATATATACATACTAATATTTTACCCCTAACTCTTAGAGTAACTCTTCTGTCTGTGTCACAAATATATCACAAACCAAAGCGTCCGCTAAATTTGGAGAAGACGAAACCCTTGTAGGGGGAAAAATCTCTCTTTTCCCATTCTTCTCTTTCTCTCTAACACGCTGCCGCCTTTTTCCTGGCCTCACCCCTCTCTCTCATATTTACAGTATCAATTTAGGAGTTCATTCAGGCCCCCTTGCTTATCCCCTGTTCTTTCACGTCCGTACATCCAATACCTTTCCAGTCTCAACCTTTCTCTTCAAGCGTAGGCCAGAGAAAATGCTGACGGTGTCTATAGTTCACTTCCAAAGCTACAGAATCCTTTCCTCCGTGAAAACCTTCCGTTCGAGTACCATATATATCTCGATATACCATAAGATACGCAAATGGACGTGCAAAAAATGCGTTTAAAACAATTGTAACTTTTTAAAATCAATTTTGAATCATCTACATCAGTGTTTTCCAAACTTTTTCGAGCCACCGCCACCTTGGATCCATAACTCTATACTCAACGCCCCCCAATCGATAGCTTTAAAATGATAAAATCAAAATCATAAAACAAAATAATCAGATGAGAAACATTGTAATAATTAAATTGAAAACAATGACTAATTATAGGTTTATTTAGTAACCAATAGATGTTCAGTTTTAATAACACATTTATGCAACAGAATTTACACACAATAAAAGGATATTAGGTGAGAATATGCATTTTACATAAAGATAAATTGTCAAACAAATATTTAAAAAAAAGCTTTTTTAGAAGTTTAGATGTCATTTTTTACTTAAACAATTGTATAACTTGGACATTTTCAATCTATAAAAATAGAATAACCAATCATGTTTTGTTAAAATTAGTGAAACAATTAAGTGCCTACTGATTATATTTTTTCATGGTCTAGAAGTCAGTTAAGCAGATTCTATTGCTTAATTTAATAAAATATTTCCATCAAATAAAATTTGAATGGGATGGATGGGCTTGATGACCTGATAACAGTTTTCCATCGTCCGGTTTAGTGTTAGTAAGCAGGAGTCTTAAATCACCAATTTCACAAAACTGAAGTCTGTTTCGCTGCTTGAATATAATGTGAATGATTGCACTGAAACCACATTCCACCAAATATGAAGTCGGAAATTCAAGTGGGAGTTTTTTTTTATCACCAGCCATAATGCAGGATAACGATCGGAGACCTCCTTCTGTAACCAAAACCATCTTGATGATTTATCTTAAACTTTGGTTTCAACTCAACGTCATTTTGTAATCCAATTAATTCTTCCTCTAATACTCTTCCTCAATATCTACTAACGGGTTTATTACCCAGTCTGGAATTTCCAACATGAGAAGATCCTCAAATCGCTGCGTCATATTTTTATGCAAGGTGGCTAAATTGTCACAAAAGACTCAAATCATCATCGCCCATGCCGGCTTGCTCTTCTAGCTTAAGCAGAGAAATAAAATGATAAATCTCGCGGCGGTTTAGCTGTATTTTGCGCTTAAATAAAAGCAACTTGGGAATAAACACAGACCCCACAGATTTTGCCTCTATACGATAAGTCTCATTTCCCTGCAGCTGTAAATTCATTTAATTGAACTTTGAAAATAGTTCATACAAAAATGCACCGTCACTCCTAATTTATTTAAGGATTTAAGGAGAAGGAGAAAAGCCTCTTACTCCTCAAAGAACTGCACGACAGTGTCAAAAAGGTTATACAATTGCCTTTTGATAGCCAACGAACTTCCGTGTGTAGTAGCAAATGCTTGAAATCTTCGTCATTCTCATCACACAGCTCTCGAAAGAGTCGATCATTTAGATGATGGCTTTGATTTTATCAATCGCTCTAGTTACGATGCTTAAGGCCTTGTGAAGGCGATCACTCAGTAATTTCGCCACTAGGTGTGTCGATGAATGACGCAATGAATAGCAAAAACATTTGGTACATATTTTTTCAAGTATGCAGTGCAACCATGGTAACGAGAAGCCATTGACGTCTGTTGCAAACGCAAGTGTGTTAGAAAGTATTTTTTGGTCTGGCAACTGGTCTACGAGACGAAATATTGATGGAATGATATATATTCATCACGCGAGCGCAAATTGGAAGTTAATGCGTAGGGAGTTTGTGCCCGAGGTCTGCACATGCACCTTTGCCGTCATTCATATAGAAACTAAACACTCGGCTGCAAAGTAAGCTCCACTCGAATTCGATTGATAATACTGGACCAGTCAGTTGAGGGTGAAATAATATTTCTTTGGCTCCTACTCTGTCACTATGAATCATAGAGTCTATTCAATGCCCTAAACTGCATTCATAAGAAAGACAGTTCAAGGGAATGTTGCGGTGAAATCGGCTTTGATTCAATTTTTGGATACCCGTAGGTGCGTTGGTCCAACAAAATTCAAACACATAGCAAGACCACCTTTTCTTTTGATGTTACATTATTAAGAGAAATGAGCTGTTTCCGATGAAGTATATTTACTACTCAATTTACTCGAGAAGGGGAATTATTTCCAAAGTTTTCTTTTTATTCAAAGAATTATTGTAAATATTACCAATTGTTTGAAAAAAGCTATGCTTCACGGAAATGCACAATGGCAGCGAAACCGAGACTTAGATAATTGGAATGGGAATCTATTTAAATGGTATCTAGCCGGCAAAGGGAAAGTTCAATCGTACATATACGAAGTATGAGAGAGAAGTTGCTCTATTTTAATTAAATATTACCATTTCATGAAAACATAAACAATAAACTTGGCCATCTAATTTCGTAATATAATTATCCATCATAAAATAATGCACAAAATGTATAATAGTGCTACAAAAAAATAATATCACGGGATAAATGAAAAATAACATACCAACACAGCCTTGATAATGTCGTTCAAACCGAGTTGTTGGGAAAGTGATTATTTAGGTAAATATATTTGTAATGTAAACACCGATATACATAAAACTATCAAGCTTCACTTCTTGGAATTGTTTGATGGCCATTTGAAAAGAGTTTGCAATTAAATCCATAGTAATTGAGCTTTTGAGTGGGGAAACGCGTTGTACTGTGAAATGAAGTCTTTGGAAACTTACCCACTCTTTTAATATGGACCAAATATACCGAATCAGATGAGCTGATTCCTCTCCGGATTCACACCCGTTTTATTCGCACTTTTTTTACACACCTTTCTGCCGAAGTACTCAGTGTCTATATATTTTATTTATTTATATACAGGGTTCGTCCGGAAAATAAGTGTACTGAGCTCAGGAAAAAAAAATTATTACACTTTTACATATCTTAAGCTAATATTCCTCAAAATAGGACCCTTGTGAGTCGATACACTTGTTCCAGCGGCGTTCCCATTCCTGGAACGCTCCCTCGAAGGCATCATCGGGAACCTCTCGAAGACACGTCGTCACGGCCTCTTTGACGGCGTCCAAAGTCCCGTATCGCGTTCCTTTCAAACTCCTCTTTATCTTCGGGAACAGAAAGAAGTCTGGTGGTGCCAAGTCCGGGCTGTAGGGCGGGTGCGGCAGCGTTGCCACGCCGTGCTTGGCCAAGAAGTCCGACACGACAAGCGCGGTGTGAGACGGCGCATTGTCGCTCAGGTTGTCAGTCATACGGTTGACCGCTGGCCGGACGCGGGCGACTCGTTTTCGAAGGCTGTCGAGCACTTGGACGTAAAATGCAGCATTTACAGTTTGTCGTTCAGGTACAAATTCGTAGTGGACGACTCCCCTTTTGTCAAAAAAGACAATGAGCATCGCCTTGATCCGAGATTTGCTCATGCGAGCTTTCTTTTGACGGGGTGATGATGGGGTGTGCACTCCGCACTTTGTCTCTTCGACTCCGGGTCGTACTCAAAGACCCACGTCTCGTCACCCGAAACAACGTTCTCTAAAAAATGTGGATCATTTTTGCAGTGATCCACAAGTTGTGTCGCGATTTCCAAACGATTGAGTCTTTGATCATCACTGAGCACTTTCGGCATCAACTTTGCACAAATTTTTCGCATCTGTAATTGGTCCCTAATAATCTCGTGCACTATTGTTTTTGGCACATTACACTGCTCTGCTAGCATCCGAACACTAAGACGACGATCAGAGTTCAGTACATCGCGAACTTTTCGCACATTTTCGTCGGTGAGTGTCGTTGATGGGCGTCCAGGCCGTGGTTCGTCGTCGACCTCTTCTCTGCCCTCCACGAACATCTTGTGCCACCGAAAGATCATGTTTCTGGACATGGCTGACTCCCCGTAAACCTGGTTAATCATACCGACAGTTTTGGTAGACGATTTCCCAAGCTTTACCGCAAATTTGATGGAATAACGCTGCTCCAAAAACTTCGGCATCGCGTTCCGTGACGTGGGTCGAGCGTGGAGGTTCGCGTTAACAGATCTCCTCACTACACCACAGCTCAGAGCCAAATGCCTTTTTCAGCGTCGCTTGCCAACATACCCCCCTCCAATCGCAGCCCCTCAGAGCGGTGCTGGGCGCGCCTGGAGCGGCGGGAAAAAATCAGTACACTTATTTTCCGGACGAACCCTGTATACCCTGCGAGCTACCGCCATGGTGTGTGGCACGGGGGGACTACACACCAAAATAATTTTCCTCGAACATTACCCTACCGCGGTTGGACAATGTTATTATGATCCCCTATCGTTCGTCAACAAAATGAAATCTTAAATCTGTTTCTTCTACACTTAATCTCTCTAACTATAGCATGATCTCTCCTACCGTAGTACGATTGGGATAATAATAAATTTCCATCATCACAACTGAAGAGACATCCTTCCAATTTATGCAAGAGCTTCAATCTGTAATTAAACCTTCGCTCCATTGAGTGATTTCCAACCTAGATGCTCTAATATTTTGAATACGCTACTAAGTTTATCAAAATAACGTTTTACAAATCTAGCTCCACTATGATGCACGCGATTCAATTTAGCAATCCATCCAACTTCGTGAGGATCCCATATTACTTGTCCACATATTCCCCCTTGTATGTGTTTCACCCAGGAGAGATCGTGAGTGAGGGTAACACTATGTATTTTAATGAGTCTGCACATTCCATTTCGGTGTTTTCAATGCAGTAGGTGTTCCGGTGGGAATTGTTCATTTTCCAAAAATTTATCACAACGCACTTTTTTAAGTTTAACTGCTAAAAGTGCACCAGCGTTGAATAGCATTAAGGTCATCTGACGAAGCTATTTTGTCCTCAGGATCACGGATATCACGGCAAACCACTGCATCGTCAGCCAATAAACGTATCTTACTAGTGACTACGGAGTCAATGTCGTTAGCGTTAGGTAGGAATAAAAGAGGTCCGATGACACTTCCCTGGGGAACACCTGAAGTAACTTTTACTGCTCTTGAGTAACTCCTACTGCTTTAACTCCATCTATCACTACTACTCTTTCTACTCGACCATTCAAAAGGTCTTTAATCCAACCCTGGATATTTTTAGCTATGCCATATGCTTCTACCTTTTGCGAGTAATTTACTATGAGATACTTATTCGAAGGTTTTCTTAAAATATTTAAAAATCGCGTCCACTGGAACATTGCTCTCTCCCGGAATGAGAATATCATGGACAAACAAAGCGCAAGCTGTATCTCGTAGGATTTATTTTTTCGGAAACCCTACTGATTTTTCATAAATAAATTTTGAATATCGAGGTGTCTCACAATCGAACTAGCAACTAGTTTATATATTCCATAACCTAGCACAAAATGAATGTGAGGGAAATATGTCCGTAATTACTCGGTTCCTCCTTGTCCCCATTTTTAAATATTGGTATTAAGCTAGCTGTTTTCCAATTTCTGGGAATCTTGTGATTTGTGTAGTGAAGTTGTTCCAACGACAGTCCGAATGGGATTGAACTCCTTCAGAAATTTCCCTTTCGCGAAAAAGGCAAGGAAATATATTCCAAAGGTTTCTACTTTAAAATATAATTATGGTTGAAATTACTTCCAGATGGGGGAAACAATGTAAGCTTTGAAGACGAAGTTTTGACACGGAGACAAAAAGAAGTAAATAAATTTTGTGCTAATAAAAAAGGTGAATACTCACAAATTAGTTTTCATGGTGAAACTCTCTCTCATTATTATTGATTTAATTTAGCCGTTTTTTAAATAACTAAGGGTCTTCAGGCGTTCGTATGTACAGGTACATGTATTATTTATTATTTTCATCCGTTTATAATCTTTATGAAAAAATGTTTTCCGCATAGCTAACTTATTGGAGTGTTCCAGTCGTGATCTTTCTAAAATCGTGTCCGTCGTGATCCTCAGCATCCTCGCAATGAATTACTTCGGTTAGCTCTAAGAAGATTCTATCAATATATAATTCTGAGAATTGAATTGTTTATTTGGGGACTCATTACACCAATACGTTAGGAAATAGGTGGTTCTAATGGTTTGCAATAATAGGGTGCTAAATGAATTAACATAGGCCGAATTGGATGTAATATTCGGAAATCTTTCTTTGGCTTGATTATTACCTGGTTTGCTTCTAATTATTCATTGGTAACATAATTTTTTTAACTGTATATTTAATTGTTAATTATTTTCATTGTACCTTCCTGCCGAGCTTGTAGCCAACTTGAATTGTAATAAATAAATGAATAGTATTTAGATATTCTCTACACTTTTCGAATTGGTCACAATTGTTTAGTCATTTGTAAATTAATACTATGGTACCGATTTCTAACTAAAAGTTGCAAAATCAAGCATTTTTTATCATAGGTCTATTAAAAAAATGGAAAACCATATTGGTTTCAAATCAAGCGTTGCTGTTTAAAAAGATATTGATTCGTGCCTTGCCAAATTGTAGAATAGGCAAAGGGAAAAAGGGTGTACAACTATGTTAAAAGCACACATAGATCGCCTTCATCAGATTTTAATTATGGAACATTAGAAACATCGTTGACGATCGAGTTGCATTGCTGAGTAGAATCCAAATATGAGTTACAATGAAGAGAAGGAATGGACACAGTTAATTGCTAGCTATGAACCTCCCTTATTGGAACTTCCTCCCGGATGATTTCTGAATGATTATGCCACAGACAGTCACTTAAGCTATTTTTATTCGAACCTCTGTTTGTGTGTGTGTTTGTGTACATATATATATATATATATATATATATATATATATATATATATATATAACATGATGCGAATGCGCCCCATTTTTTTAACCCCCAAGAGAGAGCCCGAATCACTGTCGAGACGTGAAGAAACGCGCGACTAGAATCCTTCGTTATCAGCCAGCAATCCTTATTTTCCTTGGAGGCACTAGAGCTTTAAGGAAAAGGGAGCCGATACGGATTCGGAGGACGCGAAGGAAAAGGAGAAGAAAAGTGGCGTAAAAAATGAAAAAGTGGAAGGGGGAGGAAGGGGTGGAGGACCTGGAAGAATAAGAAATATTTTCAGAGCGATGTTTTGTCAGAAGGGAGAAGTAATGGCGGGTGTGTAAAAAGTTTATGGCTTATCTTTATTTATTATGATTTTTTATTGATTTTCACCGCGTGTCTCACCCCCCGTGTGTCTCCCACTTATTTCTTTTTATACTTCTTCGCTCCTCTTGACGCATTCTGGGAAAAGAGAAAAGGGAAGAAGAAATGGACAAGAGGAGGAGACGCGTGGTGAAGGATTTGGTGGTATCATGGAATTTTTTGGGAATGGCGAGCCTGTGTGTATATGTGTGTGTGTATGTGTGTGTGTGGCAAGGGAAAGGGGAAAGGGTCGAGGGCCTTGTTCCAGGCTAGGGCCCGGTGCCTCTCCTGGATGTGTCATTCGTTACCCAAGGAAGAGAGCCGGCGTCGTTTTTTATGATTCGCAGGAGACTCCATATCTGACACCGCTGTGGTGCGGATGTTTCTCCGTGGAAAATGCTTGCAATTCTAGGTTGCGTATAAAAGGGTGGCCGCGGGGTGGGGAGAGGGTGGGAGTACGGGGGGGGTGGTTGTGGGGGGCAAAGTATAGAGAATACCGGGGGAAGCTGTGGGAACCATAGAGATTGTTTACAGCCGCTTGTCCTCTTGCAAGGTTACGCACTCCCCAAGACCTCTTGCCGCGGGTGGGTACGTGATATTGCGATCTCTCCCGCGTTCCCAACCAGGCATTTGTTTCAATTTTTTTCGGACGTCTGTCGGGAGAGTCGTCTCAAATAAATATGGAGAAGGAGAAACTCAGAGCGCTGAGTAAAGTGGGTAGAAAAACAAAGGGGGCCTTTATATATATATATATATATATATATATATATATATATATATATATATATATATATATATATATATATATATATGTGTGTGTGTGTGTGTGTGTGTGTATATATATATTTATATAAAATAACTATATATGATGTGATATAAAGTCACTTTCTTGAAAAATCGCACGAATGTGCATAATAATGTAAATGGACTAACTAGTCGACACAAGCACAGAAACTGAAACACGTAAAAGAGGGACTCATTTCGAATTGGTTTTCGAATTTTCGGTGGTGCGACCACCTTTCTCAAGAGGAATTTGGAACAGAACTGGGAGTTTTGTTCCTAATTCCTCTTGAGAAAGGCTCAGCTTAGCCTTTTTCTTTCTGGAAAATCGCATAACCTATATTTTATTAATATTGATTCTCATCCCATATCTACCGCACTGAACCATATACTACATATACACGTATATATATATATATATATATATTAATATAAATATAATAGATATATATGCGCTTCCCACCTTTGGATTTTTTATGAAGTGCCTTGGTGAGGGTGAGAATTCCGATGTGATTTGCAGTCCCGTTGGGTGAAGGAAAGTAATGAACTCTCGTAAGACGTCATGCTTTCACGAATTTCGTGTTACTCAATGAAGCGTGATGGTCCGTGACGCTTTCCCAATTAAGGAATTCTATCGTGACAGCACGAGTCATACATGTCCAATTAGTTCATGTTTTATAAATGTAAAGATTTGAAATTTATTTTTCACCACTTCATGCGTATTTCTCAAACAGAAATGATGTCGAAATACTTTTGGTGATTAAGCACCCCTCACAGAAGTTCTTATTGAATTTAGATACGTACTTTCAAAACTAAATTTGAAATGTTTTTGTGAAATTACGTAACTTTCGATCTCATGGATTTTCGGCTATTATTTCCCACAAAATAATTAACACCATGCTAGAAAAGACCCACAGGTGTTGTTTGGTTTATAATACTGCAACTCATATGTAATTGTAAGCGGCAGTGTATTGACACAAGGCGACAGATTAGTGAAGCAGGCTTGTCGTTGAAACTGAAGGTTGGCGAAGTATGCTGTTCTTGAACTCGCTCACTCTGTGATGGGGTATCACCATCACAGAGTGGGTTAGTGGCTTATCATGCCATTGCTACAAATCAGTGATATCTTAAAAAATGGTGCTCTTTATAGCCTGAGATATTTGTATACAAGTACTTACTTCTGTAATGTGTGTAATGGGAGATACGCTTGATGATTCGAGAATACGTGTATGTTTTAGGTAACTAAGGAGTCAATCTCATCCAATCTGGTGATAATCGCCACTTCTGATGCGTAGATGTACAAGTATGTACCGCTTGCTTGAAAGATCTGCATTCTAAATGTCATTTATTGGTTTGATCGAATCCCTCTTTAATTTAAACTTGGCTTTCCCGTCACATTACAGCAGTGATCAATGGTCCCCGTCAACATGGCTTCCTTCATGCGATTACATCAATAGTACAGTGTCTGGTAAAACTGTAAGATTGTAAATATACCAGAAAATGTAGAAATCGATTATCTACCACTGGTGCTGATATTGACTTCAAACCCAGGAATAGCATAAACGAAGATTAAAAGTTATTAAAATGCTCAATAAATAGCAGGAAAAATCTAATATAGTATATTATTTCATGTGAACTAATAATTGGGAAAAATGATATCCATTTAAAATATACCGTAGCATTTATTTGGCTTTATTTTCGCTAATTTCTGGCGTTTTTTGCCAACAGGTATCGTATCAGATATTTTAATTCAGGTACTTCGTCAGCGCATTTTCTGTGTTGATGTAGTTGTGTGTACCTGAAATGATTAAGACGCATCGAAAAAAGTTTCGCAATTTTCCATGAGATGATTGCATATTTTGTGTTTTCAGGACATATGGAATTCTGTCCCTGAATATTCAATAAAAATATAAAACGAACGCACGTGGAATACTCTATTGGAAATGTACACCACTCCGTAACTTCATCTTATCAGTTGATACTTTCGAATACTTCATGATCGGGAGGGCAGAGAATGGCGGCGTGAGGAGGAGGGCATCGCATTTCATCGCTCTGCATCTGGATGAAAAGACTTTCATTTCTCACTTTAAAGGTTCCATTTCAGAAGGGCTCGCTTTAAATAACAATCCTAGGAGTTGAATAAGAGAAGCAAGGGTTTTCAGTGATTTATCTCTTTCCTACGCATCAATTTCGTGCAGGGATTAAATTTGCTTTACGGGGACTCTTATATGTACCTGCATTTTTTAAAAGTTTTATTCACTTCTTGAAGTTTGTTGTATGCATATCGATTAAATTAACCTGCTGATGGTCTTGACCTGAAATCTTTCTCGTAATGGTCTCATGTTTTGCTGAAAAGAATTATCGTAATAATATATTAACCTGAAAATTAATTTATTTATTGTTTGGGGAGATATCACACCAACTTACCAGTCACGGTACGGAGTAAGGTTTTTAAAATTTTTTTGCATAAATAATGTAAAAATACGCAAAATATCACACACTATTACCGATTTCGTCATATTTATCAATGAAATATTTGGACGGAAAAACTCGAATTTTAGAAAAAATAAACATTTTACAACACAGATGGCGGCATATGCTTAACTAAAAGTTAAGATTTCAATTCATGCACTCTAATGAGGAGTGACAATTGAATTTCGCATAATTTATCTAACATTACATTATTTACCTGAAATGTGGTGTCCTTTTTTGTACAGCGCGGCAACATGGTCTTTGAGATGAGACGAAACTATTGACTATGTAATTCCGCACTAAAGTGTGTGGAATTACAAAGTCAATAATTTAATTTAATTTCAATGTGTTATACAAATTCCATAGAGTTAGGCCGGAGACAACAAAATTCATGGTCATTGAGGCTAAGTTGATAAGCATGGATTGGATGCTTTTGAAATGTAGCCATGGAGAAGAGTGGAGAAGATCAAGTGGACAAAAAGGAAAACAGACTAGGGAGCGCTAGGCATGGTGGAGGAATGTTGAGAGAAATCATGAGGAAGCAGGAAAAATAGATGCGAAGCATATTGATTGATAATGGGGTGTTGAAGACTGTGATGGAGGGGAGAATGTCAGGCAAACGAGGAAGGGGCAGGAATAGGATAGAAATGTTGAACGGGATGAAGGAAAGAAGGAAGTATACGAAGATGAAGAGGTGCTTGTAGTAGAGTAGGATGTTTAATTGTGTTTTATAGGAAAGAAACGATACTTATTTGGTAGTTGTATCCATCCAAAACCTATCATAACTGTTAAATTACCGTATATTAGGATTAATGGTGACAGCTAAGCAAATTTCAAAAGCCTGAAATCTGCGCCTATCATCCTGCTTCGATGGCCATATTTCCGCGCCGTACAAAACCACGCTAAATATGAAAGTTTTAACTAGTCTTTTCTTAACATGCTTACCCGATGTCCCTGTCATCAATTCCCTCCTTCAAGTGAGAGCTTCTTAGACAAACGAAACTCTTCGTCTTATGTCCCCCTACTGCTTCGGCCAAGGATAAATACAGGTATATGGCAACGTGTTCATTACCTCAATCTCGTCTTGCCTGAAACCAAAACCAAATGGTCCCCATGTGCCTAATGGTCAACGTGAGTAGTCATATTATAACCAGGTTCTTTTTATTTTTTATTTAGGATAGTAATATTTGTTTCATCGGTTCGAGTATATTTTTATAATTACCTCTCAAGATTGTTCATTCACTCTAGGTGGGGTCATTCGCAATTTATATTGTTTGTATAAAGAACGTAACAATACAGTAGCGTTTATAAAAAAGCCCAGCATAACAATCAATTAATTCATGATTTTTAAGCTAGTCGGCGCACGAAATATTGATTTCGGATTAAGGTCTGCGTGCTATATGGATATCGGAAAAAAGAGTTTTAAAATCCTGGACGTAGACAATATGTACACTGAAAAAGACAACAAGGCTTAGTGAGTGTGGGAAAGGCATTATACTTATCTCGACGCTGCAGTCACCTTTTTGGCCGCAGTTGCGAATGGCGAGGTTGCCAATATTGTGTTGCATTGCTCCTCTGTGTCGTACGTGATGCGAAAGGGCACTAAAAAGACTAGGGAGGTTGAAGTGCGAAAAGAGGTTTTTTTTCTTTCCAGAGTTACTCGAGGAGCGTAAATATTTCTTAGGCCTTGGACCCTAGAAGGCCCTTGGTGGTCGAAGAGTGAAATGCGAGGGGAGGAGGAAATGATAGAAATGGAATTGAGGGTTGGTAGAGGTTACTTAGAGAATGAGGGTTAGGGTTGGTGGTGATACTTAAAACTAAAGGACGAGAGAGCTGCGTTGAGACGTAGATGCTTGGAAACTGGAAAGAAACCGGAAGGGGGGAAATCATAGAAAAAACGTGCTAAAATACCTTGAAAATATTTGCTGGGAAAATAGACGGAAGTTTACAAAAAAAACTTTATTTTTGCTTCATTTGAATTTAAATTAAATGACGAGTAATGAATAGAAAAAGTAAGCAAATGTGCTTCATATTCGTGTAATTTGAAAGAGCATTCATGCAGTTGATTGGGCATTCCGAGTGCCGTACTACGGGAACAACTACCTAACTAAAGCCGCACTTCAAACGAGCAGTAATCGCTTTGTACTTCTTTTTTGTGAACATGCCACAGTAGATAAATACTCCGTGTTCACTAATCACTGTCGAATCTCTCACCTCCTATTAGCTTCTATGTTTTTCGTCCTTCTAATTTGTTTCCTATATTTTTGTCTCTTGGCCTTCCTTAGTGGGATCTTCCCTTAAAGTATCTCTTTCCATTATGTTTCTAACTAAACCATTGTACGTCAAGGTCCCCCTTGTCCTTATAGTAATTTTTTTCGTAGCGTTTTCCATATTGTCATTCCCTCTTCCATAGTATTCCTAGTTCCTCACTTTCTTTAGTGTTTCTTCATCTTTAGTGTCCTCACTTCACCTTTAGTGTTCTCCTCTTCAGTATCGCTTTTCAAATATTTCAATTCTTCGTTCGCCTATTTTTCTAATGTTTCATGTATCTTATCCGTAGAGTGCCATGATTCATACAAGCGTGTTGACGAACTGCTTCCTTGTTTTCAGCATCAGGTTCTCTGAACATGATAGTTGGCTATTCCTTGCTTGAAATCGGTCGAACTTCTTTCATCCCTAGTTTTACTGCTGCGAAGTTACGTAGGTTAGGATTCCACTCTTTCTATTTTACTGGATCTAGATTTTTAAGCTCACTAGCTTGTCTATTAATTTTCACCTATATTATGCAAAGAATATTTCCTCATTTACATCATGTAGGTTTACAATAAGTTGATGTAAAAGGAATGTTAACGCGCCGCCGTCATAATAGTTGTATTCGTTGTATTCGTTTACATGTGTGTATTTAATGATTGCAAAATACCGTGAATTACCAGATATGTCATTCCAAGTCAAGATATGTCATCTAGAACCTCAGGAGAATCAAATCAAGCTCTACAGTATAAGCGGTGTTTCTAATGTGCCATATAGTGTATTGGTTGTACCATGAAATATCAATCCTTCTTTTTTTATTCATTAATGATGCATACATTAATGTATAATCTACAGGAAACATTTCTGATATCTTTTTCCTTGTAAATGTTCACCATAGCTTGAATTAAATTTGGGAAACCAAGTAGTAAAAGTTGTAGCAGAAAGTCATGAAAAACGAATTATAAACCTTTGAAAAAAAAACAAAAAATACAATCAGAAACCATTTAATTGCTGAGAAAATATTCCGGAATGGACCAAGGGATAATTCATTGGGAATTTTGGAAATTTAAAAACGTTATTTTTTTCATTTAATTAGGCAGGGAAATATGGAATGCCATCGATTTGATGACGGAGTTTTATTTCGGCAAAAAAAATTCAAAATTCCAAAGGACGAAAACTGTAATAAACAAAGATATTGCCCGTATCTTGAAATCAGAAATTTCATTATGTTTTCATAATTATTTATACCTCAACCAACATGTTTATGGATTATCATAAACCTGAATTCATCAATTATGGTTTTGCTACTAGATTGGTCTTAAAATAGAATTAATGAAGTAACTCGAAAAATCTAGTCTTCATATTTGGGTCAATATTAGTCGGTTATTTATTCACCCACTGCTACACACCCTATCATTGGCTTTCACGGTACTAAAATATCATACATTTCAGGGTACTAAAATATCATACATTTCAGGGTACTAAAATATCATACACATCAATATTTCAATCATTGGAAAGGAATTTTGAATTTATACCAATTCATTTTTCATGTAACAATGCCAAAATGTAAATATCATTCTCTTTGACCGTAATTTGAGCCCGGATTTTTAGGTATCTGGAGTGGTTTTCCAGTCTAAGCAACCGATTACCTTTCGTACAGCAATGGATTTGGGTTCGAATCACGGTCAAGGCGAATGATTATTACACTTTGATATTTATGCATTATAATACGAATAGGTGAATTACTCCGTTAAAAGTACTGTCGCTGCATATCCTACAGTTTCTTTGAACAGGGACAGAGTAAATGAAAATCCTAAACCCCTTAGTTTTTCATATTATCATTATATTAAAAGTAATTTATTCTAAGATTCATTGATTTTAACATTATTTAATAAGGTCTTTCACTCAAAATGGGAGGTTACAAATGGCTAATAATTTTTGTAATTTTAATGTAATGAAAAAAGGGTTTCGATGCCTTAAATGGTGATTTTAAAAGTTCTTTGAAATGTTCTTCTGAATAATTTCTAATTTGAGAGAAATTGGAAATATGCTACGATAATATAATTTCATAGCATTTCATATTTGTTACGTTTTGAATTTTATGTACTAAACCATATTCAACGGAATTAATTGCGTGAAGAGGCATTTTTTCGAGCTATATTACGCAAATTTTAAACGTTATTCATCTAAATTTAAATTTATGAAGGGAAGGTGATTCTAAGAATGTTTAAACTTTGAAGTAATTTAATAATTTATAGGCACACAGGTATCCTACCTGTAGGGGTTACGTTGAAGTGATGTAGAAGGCTGTTTGATTATAGTGTATCAATTAAATTGATGGAATTTCAACTATTGTTTACAATATAACTATTTATTTTGATTAATTGTTAGAATTGCAAATCTAAAAATTATTTTTTTGTTTGCTTGGGTACACATCACGCCAAGACGGTCTGAAGCATGAGGTTTCAGTTTTTGAATATGCAGGGAAAACATACACAGCATAGCTTATAGACTAGTTTCAAATAAGATATACTTTTCTGGAAATATTCGACAAAAAAAGATTTCTTGAAAATAATATTATTTTTCACGCACAAACGGTAACACATATTTGACGCAGAATTAATATTTCAATGTCATGAATTGATGTTTGTTACTATAGAATTATCTCAGAATTATTTGTTATTTTTAATAAAAGCAATTATTTTACAAAGAATTATTTAAATTTTTACTCAAACAATAATATCAACTTACGCATGTACGTAAAAAGGGATATATTGCGAATTGAATCCAGTTGAGAACGAAATAGTGCACCAAAGCCGGGCATAGGCGCTAGTCAACGTAGCTTAAGTTCATTTTTATTATCTCCATCCCCCGAAGAATGTTCAAAATGATTGATAAAGTTACGTACTTGGGAGAAAGATGCAATGAATCGGCTACGTAACACAACTAACGAGGAGAGACTACACTCACCCAACACCGACACAATGAAAGATCATTATTATTATAGACATTAACCAGATGGTATGACGTAGAATTTAAACAGAAGATGGTCAGTGCATCTGGATGCTTTAAGTTGAACTAACGAGTTAAACAAAAAAAATCAGACAAGGGAGAAAAAGACTAGGGAAAATTTTGGGAACATAAAAGAACAAAGCTGTTAGTTGGACAAAAAAATTAGGACAAAAATATAGAAACGGGTCACATTAAGTGAAATAAGTAAAACTTATTCAAATCTTAACAGAAGGAATGGTAATTGGTCAGCCAAGAAGATTTTCAATGTCATTTAAAAATGGAAAACCAAAGACTGGACTACAGTCTTCGGTTTAAAGTGGTCTACCAATGACCAAATTCTAGAAACAAACGAAGCTCTGCGTTGATTTGTCCGTAGCCCACAAAGCTACTCAATTTTTTAATAAGCTGTATGCTAATTTTTCCGATGAGTAGTAAATGTATGTTTATAACATTACTTTTGTATAATAAATTATGAACTTGTAATCATTCTTTGGAGAAAACACGATGTTTTTAGTTCCGTCGCAGAACACACGAAAAAACCGCATACTCCTGCACCACGTGAAGACATTCGAGGAGAGTTTTGGCTCCTCTGGGTACATAGCTCGCCAACTTCTCCACAGATGTCACCCGCGGTATGTCCTAAGTATCTCTTTTTCCCTTCTTCCCTCGTGCTCCAGCACTCTTCGGTGCGATTTCATTTCACGTCATTTGGATTTTTTCCATTGCCTTCTTTCCCCTGGACACCAGAAACCTATCCCTAGAGGGCAGCTAATTCCGTTCTGTCCAAGTTCTCTTATCAAGAGATGTGAATAAAATATGAATCATTCCATACTGGATTTTTAGTTGGATTGTATTTTCTCCCAACTAATAATTAAAATATTATCGCAAGCTGAGTGGATGAAATAATTGTGATATCCAGTTAAATAATGAACGTTGTTTTCCATAGTTGTTTAATGTTATCGGGGAATATCGTAGGAAGACTAGCACTTCAAAAACCTCTGAGAAATTCACTTGAATGACCGCTAAAAAGCTTTTTCATAGATTGGCATGGAAAAAAGGCTGTATTGGTAATGCCCTTTCCCACAGTTCCATTTGAAACATTTTTTAACTTGAAAAGTTAAACATGGACTACCTTATCAGACTTACTGACCGATTTACTAGCTATTTAAGTTTCTTGTTTGGGGACTTGGTGAAATTGAAATCCCCAATTGCAATTCATTAACTTTTGAAAGTATGAATTTAATTGTTTTTTACCTCTTTCTTTCAACAATTGAAGGATAAACACGTGATCAATTTAGATTGTTTTGGATTTTTATGACATCGGTTTTTATTTTATGTTAGGGAGTGTGCTGGCCAGTTTAGTGCATTAAAAATATCCTAGTATCTAAAAAATCGTAATACTACAACGAAGTAAAGCTTCTTTATCAGATCAATGTTTGAGAAATGTTTAGATATTAGATGCCCACATTACTATTGGTTTCTTAAGACATATTGCAGATTTCGCATCAATGCTTCATAAACATTACTTCTTTTTTTTAAATCTCAACCATCCTTTCCCCCAAATATTTCGGGAGCTAATAATAAGAGCTTACGTACATTATTTAATGATTTTTAATTTTAACATCGCCATAAGCTTTCCTTCAATTGTTTCTGTTTGGGTTTGCCTCGGGATCTACGAATCGTTGCCAGTGGATTAGCTTCTTGCGAAACGTATTCGACTTAGTCTCTAGTTCTGTGTGCAGGCCACTAATCATATTTCCGTTTTGAATAATTTTCCTTGTGTCGATGATAGTATTTAAATTGTTCCCCTTGTCTGTCACTCGGTTGAACCAGGAAGTATCGTGGCCCGACATTTTTTCCTCCATTTTTCAAGCATATTCCGGAAATTCAAGATTCCTTATAGGATCCCCACTTCGCTAACATTAATTTCTTTTCAAAGATATGTTCTGTTGACTTGATGTCTCGGATTCAGAATCTTTCTGCTGCAACTCATCTCCTCCAGTAAATCTTCCGCAGTCGTTCATCCTTATTCCTCAAAGTAAGAATTCGTTCACTTGTAGTATCATGAGTCATGAGCCACCAAACGGTTTTCTCTGCCAAAAGAGTGCGTCAGGGACGCAAGTAAACTCGGAATTTTAGTGATCGTCGATTTCAATGCACAGTAATTGTTTTTTATCTACTTCGTGTCATTATTCAAACAACAGTAATAACTCAGTCTCAAAAGATATCCTAATGTGATGTCCACCTAGGACAAAGAATGAGTTTCTTCTCCTTACGGGTTGAGTCTTTTTCCGACCACGCTTCATACTGCAAATAGCGACGCGTTTCATCTCTTCAAGTGTGAAATTTGTTTTCTCCCCCAAAATGCATTATACACACGGTGTAAATCCGTGATTACCTTCTAATCAGGTTCCATTTTCATCTTTTAGGAACGTAAAATTCATTTGCTTGGCTCGAATAGTTTTGAAAAACTCCCCAAGTTTTTCTTCAGTCCATATTATAGGCAGAGTCGACCATGTTTTTGTCCGTATATGTGAACAACGTAACAATGGAGTCATGTATACGAGACAAATGTATGTGTATTTCTATATATATATATATGTATTTGTGTGTGTGTAACACAGTTTAAGTCATCAGTTTTAACTGGGACGCATCCTCGAAACCAAGGCACTAATAAGCGTCCAGACTATTCAGGTGAGTCCACTTTCCTCGTAGTCTTGCCATTACTTAACTTTCCTCGAGCACTATTCCCCAAATCAACGTCGCGTGCTGTCTCAAGCAGTCCTCTTTCAACTCAACGTTCTTTCCTACTGAAAACTTCCTACGCCTCTCTCTACCTCTCCTAATACTTTCAGTCCACTTCCTCGTCCTCTGTAGGTGGTTCCAGCAACTCTTCCTCTCCCCATTGCCGTGCGATTCGCGTCCAACTGGAGGTACTCTCTTTGATAGGAACTCCCCCACTGTCCCCACTCTTTCATCCAATGTCACTCCAGCAAATACACTCTGGAATTCCCCGCTCTAGCGGGAGAGGACCTTTGCGGTGCCCGGGCAGCGTAGGTGAAGGGAGTGGGTCCAAAAAGAATAGATTTATGTAAAAAGATTCTAATGAGACAGGTACATCATTGATTGGAAAGGAGGGCGTGATGTGAACGTTACGGCCCGGTGCCCACTTTTTCGACGTGCATTTGCTATTCTCTTAATTGACAAAAAATATCTTCGAAAAAATAACAAATCATTCCATACCTCGCTGTATCCAGGAATATCACGTGAACGGTCAAACACTGGGCCGTTTCGTGAACTCTTGATTACACATGACTGGCCTATATTTCAATTTCGTAAAAGCATCTCGCGTGATAGCATAAAGGTAAAGGAAAGACTTTTAAATGTACTTCAGCGTTGTGTTTTCATGTGGACGACGTCACTACTCGCTAGAGGACCGCTCCGTGGATCTAATAAGGGATCTAATCAATTCAAAGTTACATTCTCTCTACCATTTCCAATCAACAGAATTGACGACCATTTTCCATGGTTTAATTCCAATATTTGTAGTTCTTGCTAATTAATATGAGGTCATACTGCACCCACATTTTATCCTAATACGTAATCATTAGTATGCTGATATACGTAATATACATATGTAGTAATAAGTACTAACGACTACACCCGCCTTCGTCTAGCCTAGTTATCCTTGAAACCGTAACTAGTTTATGTCGCATGAACGGTCTTTTTACGTACATTTCTAAAGTGGTATTATTGTTTACAAGAAAACATAAAAAATTCTTGACAAAAATTGCTCTTATTAATATGCCTTGCTAATATTAAAATCTGAAATGGTACCAAAGTTGCTGTTTGTCCTTTTGCATGCGTTTTTATTTTGTCAGTTACGTGTAATGACCACTGAATTCGGTAAGAAGGGCTGATGCAGTTTAAATGTTAACTTTTGAGGAATAATTCCGAGACCAACGTACTATTTCAGCAGCTTTGAACAATCTACATAACGTTTGCTCAGCCTCGATATGAATCATGATTTACATTTGTAAATAATTTAATTGCTAGGAAATCCCCGAGTTTTACTGTCGCTCGTCAATGAAGTAAATGAATTAAAGTCGTAATTCTGAGTGAAGCATGTGCTACTGTGTTTGTGAAAACCTTTTCGATCTCAAAATTTTCCAGGAAGTATATTGAAATCGCGCAAAGCATATTGATCTGCAGTAGGATGTTGAAGATTGTGATAGGGGGAGAATGATAGGCAAACGAGGAAGGGGCAGGAACAGGATAGAGATATTGGACGGGGAGAAGGGAGGAAGTAAGTACACAGAGATGAAGAGGGGCTTATTGTGGAATAGGGTGTTGGGTTGGTTCTTTAGGAGAATCAAAATATATATTTTGAGTTATGTCCATCCAAAACCTAAGGCGAATGATTGTTACACTCTAAAATTGTTGCATTGAAATGCCTATTAGCAGATGAAACCGTTAAAAGTTACAGTTGCGGCATCTCCCGCTGTTCCTTGGAATTCATTCAAAACCTACCTTAACGTGTAGATTACCGACAATAATAATGGACCTATCCTGTATTACTTACTGAAATTTCACCCTGCTTAGAGAATAAATTGGAGCTCCTTACTCCGTACCGTCTCGGAATATTGTCTCTCCAAAAAAAAACAAGTAAGATGTGTATAATAGTAATATATTCTGCATTTAGTCCAATATCACAGATACGCAATGATTTCGGTCAATCGTATTGCAACCACTTTTATGTAAATGATAATTAAATATTGATTTTATTTAAAACTGAAGGGTGGCTGATTGAATGAAGAGAATTCCTACGCTGTTATAATTGGTGGCGAACCTTGAAGTACTTCCATTTGAGTCGGATGATTTTGGAGAGAAGGGTGTATAGTTCATTTAAGAGTGTCAAGTAAATGACGTGGTTCCAAATCCAGAAGCCATTGTAGTCTTCATTATAAATAAATTGTATAAAAATGTAATATTTTCCTTTCCGATCGATTTAATTGGACCCATTAAATGTGAAATAATTGTAATATGATCATGAGATTATAACTTAAATTTGGTTAAAGTAAATTATATTTTCTCTACACTTTTAATCTTTTTGCGTATTTGATCTGTAAATAGAACAAATCATTTTGAAAATTTTAATAGTGTTGATGATTTTATGGATAAACCTTCTTGTTTGTTATCCATGGATAAGCAATTGTTCATTGACGACGTATTTTTCCGTATTTTATGGGAGTTTAACTAAAAATAACTTCAGGTGAATATTATTTTTCACCTTTCAATCTACGCAAGATTCTAAATACCTTGCTTTGTGCTTTAAACAGTTTAATGTTGTGAATTATTAAAAACATGGTTAAAATTACATCTACATCTACATCTACATAATACCCCGCAAGCCGCCGCAAGGGCGTGTGGCGGGGGGTGTTAGGCCACCACCCAAAAAAAGGAAAAAAGAAAAAGGAAAAAAGAAACACCGCATTCAAAACCAACACACACATGCAAACCCCAATCCACAACAGTGCACACATTCATTGCAACACCCCATCATTCGACGCGCATGCAACCACACATCTACCTATCCTCACTCCAAAAGCATGCAAGTACATACGCTTACCTACAACAAATAATTCCACCCTAGGATGCAGCAAGAAACCTATCACGAACGTGCCAGCTAGTTTATAGCAAGTAGCCAGGCGAAACACCACCACCACAAGAGCGTTCCATACAAAACTCTCTCCCACCCAAGGTGAGGAATCTGGCCCAACGCTGCAGGTGGGAGGAGGGCACACCCGCGGAGAGGGACAAGGGATGGAAGGGTGGAGCATGAAGTTCGTAAAGACGCTCGGGCATGCGGGAAGGGTTCTGACACAACACACAGGAGGCTAGTGAAAGTGCATGCAATTGAGTTCAACTAATTGTTACCTAGACGCGGAGGGTGGCAAGTGGCATTTTTGTTATCTCCGAGTGTAACCCTAGAGTTGTTATCCCGTATTGTCCGTGGGAAGAAGGAGTCCTTGAGTCTGCTAGTCCTGGCATCTATTTCCCGAATTTTGTACACATGATCCAAGCGACCTATATATGTTGGAGAGCGAATAATTTTCGAGACCTCGGTGCTGAAACATGCGGATCCGAATTCATTTAGTAAGTTTAACCTAGCATTGAGTCGTCTTTCTTCCAATGATTCCCATCCCAACTCCATAAGCATTTCAGTGACGCTTTTCGTTTTATCGTAACAGTTTTCCACGAAACGAGCTGCCCGGCGTTGGACCTTCTCAATTTCCCGAATGAGGCCTTTTTCACACGGATCCCATACGCTACATGCATATTCTAAATGGGGCCTTACAAGAGCGTGATAACAACGTTCCTTGACCTTGGAGTCACTTCTACCGACAATGCGTCTAATAAATCCTAATTTTTTATATGCTTGCCCGCAGACTTTACGTATATGGGTCCCCCAAGTTAAGTCTTTAGTGAATGTAACACCTAGGTATTTCACCGAATCAACTACTTCAAGGTCAACTCCAGCTAATTTGTAAACTAATCCCGTGGATCTTTTAAAGAAATTTACCACCGAACATTTATTAAGATTTAAAGGCAATCCCCATTTTGAACACCATTCATTAATGCTATTTAAATCACGTGCTAGAATTAAACGATCCTCATCCCCAGATATCTCCCGATAAATCACTGTGTCATCCGCGAACATCCTTATCTTACTTTTCACTTTGCGGTTCAGATCGTTAACAAAAATCAAGAATAGTAACGGTCCGATAACACTTCCCTGAGGAACCCCCGAGGTGACTCTTACGCTGGTAGAACTAGCGCCGTCAAGGACTACCCTCTGTTCCCGGTCTGAAAGGAAGTCTTCAACCCAATTTATTGCCCCCTTGTGTATACCTGCGCCCTTTAATTTATGGATGAGTTTACCATGCGGAACCTTATCAAATGCCTTTTGAAAGTCTAAAAAGATCGCATCCACTTGCCTACCACTTTCACCCGATAAAAGTAAGTCATGTGTGAACAATCCTAATTGGGTCTCGCATGAGCGGGTTTTTCTGAATCCGTGTTGATTGTCACTTAAAAAGTTAATGTTATCAAGATGTCTCATTATGGAACTGACAATTATGTGCTCTAAAATTTTGCAACTTATTGAAGTGAGAGAAATGGGTCTGTAATTGCTGGGGTCCTCCCTGTCACCACTTTTAAAAATAGGCGTTATTTGCGCGGTTTTCCAATTCTTAGGGACTTTGCACTCAGTGAGTGATTTGTTAAATATAAATTCGAGATACGGGGCGATGTTAGGAGCTAAGTGTTTTAGCACCCGAGCTGGTATATTTTCGGGACCCGGGGATTTGTTTGGTTTGATGTCTTTGAGCAATTTGGCAATTCCTTGCTCGTCCACTGTTATTTTTGTCATGGGTTCAGTATATATTGTTTCTTGGAGATACGCGGTAGCTACATCGTTCGTGAAGACGCTCTGGAAGAATTCGTTTAGAATGTTGGCTTTAGCTTCACTGTCAGTATGAATGATATTGTTGCAGTCCCTTAAGCAAGCCACGGTTTGTTGACCCCCATTTATTTCCCTAACATATGACCAGAAAGCTTTGGGGTCAGTGTTCAAATACTCGCAGAGTACTTTACGTTTAAAATCTTGCAAAGCGCTACGTAATTGTGTTTTAGTTTCAATTTTAGAGGATCTATACTTGTCCAAAAGCTGTTTATTGTCCAAGGGTGATGAGTTCAGACCTGCTTTCTTTACCCTAGAGTGTAACATTCTTTGCTTTCGAAGGGCTTTTTTAACGCCTTTGTTGTACCACCTTGGGTCGCGATTTGCTTTAACGTATTTTACAGGGATGAAATCTGTTATTCCTTTTTGCATAATTTGGACAAACTTTGTCCAAGTTTCTTCCACGGTGGCAAGACTTAAGCGCGTTTTGAAATCGTGTAGTGAAGAGTTTAAATGGCTGGCAAAAGTTTCAAAATCTGCTTTGTGATAATTATAAATTTTTCTTTTTGGCTTGACTTTCTTTTTTATTTCTACGTTCAAGTTGATAATAACAGATTTATGGTCACTTATACCCTCGTCGGTTGATACACTATTAATGCGTTCCGGTGTGTTCGTAAGAAATAAGCCCAATATGTTCTTTCCACGGGTCGGAATGCGTACTGCTTGATGAAGCGAGTTTCTTTGAACCAATTTTAGTAAGGAATTGCAAGATTCGCGATCACGGGTCCGAGATTTAACGCTATTGCTATCCCAGTCGATACCAGGGAGGTTGAAGTCACCACCAATTATATTGATGCATTTATTATTTTTGCGTGTAAATCTATTTATTTGTTCATTGAGGGTATTAAGTGTTTGAAAATCTGAGTCTGGGGGTCTGTAGAAAGAGCATAAATTAATGTTGGGATGATTGGATCGCAGTATGGTGCACCAAACACTTTCTATGTTATTATTTTCAAATGCAAGTTGTCTGCTTTCAAGATTACTTTTCACAGCCACGAAAACTCCGCCTCCGGGTCTTGTACCTCTATCATGTCGGTAAACTGTAAAGTTTGTTGGGAAAATTTCTTGGTCATTGATGTCATTACAAAGCCAACTCTCTGTGCCTAATATTATATCAGCCGAATGACATTGGATTATGTGCTCGAGATCCGCTATTTTATTTTTGAGGCTTCTGCAATTTAATACAAGTATATTTAGATTGTTTTTCTCTTGAATCACGCCCTTGTTTGTGTCTGACCGTAATTTACGACACGTTTGTGGAGAAGTGCATGTCAAATGTCTTTCTACGTCAATGCCAGGGCTTTCTACGTCAATTAGCTTCAATCGTGTTAAATTTCACTATTTTAGTCATTAAAAAGTGGTCTTTGGCAATTAATTGAAAGATAAATACGTTCCATAAGGAAAGAAAAATATTAATAAAGTAATTTGTCTTGAAGCCAGGACTTTAAAATGGTACATAATCGTAAAACCATTTCCCTTGAACCTAATTATTTAAAAACTATTATGCATGGAAGTTATGTATTAAAGAGCTATAATCTTCCAAATAAAATCTCCCTTCCCAATTCGTTCATGAGCTCGTGATTCTTCTGGGACATGCTTTCTTAAGTATATTATTTTTTTAGAATTGCATATTAGTTTTCATATGTTCCTGTATCATTGTAGTTCCTCTGCCCATTTACATACCCTTACCAATAGTAACCATTCTTTGGCATAATGTTTATCTACATGAAAGGCCACCTATCGTGGAATCGTAGAAATCAGAACCATTATTTGTAAGGAATTTTTCGAGTGCAATGGAAAAAAATGTTAAATCATGTGATGTTTTGATTTCACCGCAACGCTGTCCATTATATAGACTTACGAATCCACTCTAGCGTATTTATTTCATTATATTTCATCCTATTTCCATTATGCAATTGCACAATTTCACTAGTCTAATGTGTGTAGCATACGTATAGCTGTCAAAATTGTCTGTAATAGTTGATTATTGGATTTTTAAAATCTTCTGCAAAACAATTTTAAAGGGGATTATTGAATCCCGCTTTTTTGAATTATTGGCAAAGTTCTCCAGGTGGAAAACATTTTTCGGAAATTATCGTGTGCTTGACTGTCGGGGAAATATAAGACGTAAACACGGTTTATTACTAGAGAGGTGTCCGTGGAAGTCTATCTTTGATATTTTTATGTCTTCATTACGTAAAAAGAAAGTTAAATCTTATTGTCTTATAAGTACTTAAACAATACAATTATTTAGCTCACTTTTTACTCTTACTGACCATCCAACGCCATTCCCTGCAAGCCGTCCAAGTGTGTGACGGGGGATATAAGTTCACTAGTCTTAAGTCACTAAATGATCAATAAGTCGCAAAAGTAATTGGTTTGTAGCTAGGGTCTTCTACCGTAGTTTTTTCAATGTGTTTAACGCGTTATGTTTGTTTTGATGGCGAATCGTACGGGGGAAAGAGTCCCTGAACCAATTGGTGAGGATACGCTCACTTTCTTGTCGTTACCACCCTTCGCAAATCCAGCAGCCCTTCTTCTTTGCACATTTTCTATCTGTCCTTAATGATCCCCTTCGCCAAATACCTGCCCCGTATACCAGTCGTCAGTGCAAAATAACATCTCCCCTTTGTTTCTCATTACATTGTCCTGCAACTCGTAGAATGAATCCCAAATGCCTTTTAGGCGGCTCTAACATAAATTTTATTAATTAGGCCGTGCGAGTTAAATTTAGGTCTCACGTATTAATTTTTATTAATTACCGGTTAAGGTAGGTTATTAATGGACACACTTATCAAATAAATGTTTCCTTTGCAATACACAACTCAACATCCTACTCTGCAGCGAACCCCTCCTCACCTCTCTATATTTACTTTCTCCCTTCATCCCTTCCAACATCCGTATCCTATTCCTGTTCTTACCTCGTTTGCCAAGCATTCTCTCTGCTATTACATCTCACTGCCGATTCACATGCTTTTTGTCCATTTTTCTTGCCTCATGATTTCACCCATCAATCTCCTCTCCACAATACCTCACACTTCTACATTTGTTTTCCTTTCTGTCCACTTCACCTTCTCCATTATCCTCCACTCCCACATTTCAAAAACCTCGAATCAACGCCTATCATCCTGCTAAAATGACCATGTTTCCGCGCCGTACATACAGGGTGTTCTAAAACTAATGCAATTGAATTTCCCGCGCCGCTCCTATTGGTTGGGATGGAATCGCACTATTTGGAGTAGATGAGGGGGAGATGCTAAGCTTTGCCGCAAAACCAGCCTCAGTGCTTTTCCCGTGTCACGAAAAAAATGGAATTCGGCAACGTTACGCGATTGCTAAGTTTTGTGCTAAACTTAAAAAATCCCTTGAGGAGACTAGCAAAATGATTTTGGAGCCTTACGGGAACTCTGGTCTGTTCCACTCATATGTTTGGAGGTTCTTAAAGGTCTTTAAGGAGGGCCGGGAAGAGGTTCACGACGAACAACCCTCTAGCGGTCGTCAACCACCAAAGCCGACAATAACGTGGCTCGTGTTCGACAGTTGTTGGACTTTGACCGTCGATTGAGTATCGAGATGGTTACCAATGAGCCGAACTTGTCATCCACTGATGTGTTACTTGTTAAAAGGGTTATAAGGACGAGAAAAGACATCTTCGCTACCTGGCAACTCCACCACGACAACGAGCTACGAGTCCGCGAGTTCCTGGCCAACACCAGGTGCTAACGCTGCCCCACCCTCTTTTTAGTCCTGACGTCTCCCCAGCAGACTTATCTTTGTTGTTCCTTCGAATTAAGACAGCCCTGAAAGGAACCCTTTTTTCGTCCATAGATTAGATCAGTCATCCGTGACGAAGATCTGGCGAGAGATATGTTCGAATTTTATAATTCAGTGTTAATTTTTCCTGGAAAAATGATATTTTGTACTTTTTGTATTGGAATAATGTTCTAGTTTTGTTTTTTATAAAACTCAACTGGAAGAATGATAAAAATTTCATGTATTTATGGTTGTTACCAAAGCGTCAATTCATAATTACGTCGTATTTCAACAAAAGCTGTAATTTAATTAAGAATTATTGATAATTTTACAATCATAATACTATCATCTTACGCACCAATATTAATATAGTATGTCTATAATACAAATCAAGTACAGTTAAAGCGGTCCGGCAAAGCAGGGCACAACCGCTAGTTCTACGTAAAACTATGAGGAATAATAAGGCAGAATCGAGTTACCCAATTCCCTCATCAACTCATTTTGTATTATTTTCTCTCTTTAGTCTTTGAATATATAAACATATACCGCTGACGCACTATATTCAATCTATTATATGCAGGAATTTAGTCATTTGTAAATACTGATTTAAGTAGATATCGGGCAGTGGGGAAAGTCGAAGAGCAGTGGTAACCGCGAACCAGTCCAACTTTACCTTCTTAGCGAAGTACATACTGCGTAGTTGAGAGCGGTGAACACTTGCATTCATTATGTGAGTTGATTTTTTAATAATTAATGGATCCCAAATTCGCATTCCAGGTTAAGAATTGAAGAACCTAATGCATTCCGCAACCGTTTGTCATGCGTATTCGTAATAGATTTTTCTGCAATTCTGAAATTTCTGCCCGAAGAAAAATATTTGTGTGTCTGATGGTGGAGGCGTAAGGGTAAGGGATCTAATTGCTACAGGGATACAAATAAAAATGGTTATCGACGGTCGCTTTCATCTGGGTCACTAGAAATGACCCAAGAGGCAGTGAACCCGGGACTTCGCAACGCGTGCGCGCGCGCGCTCTCTCCACAGTCAACTTTTTCTTTCCCTCCCCCCCCCTCTCATATTTCCATCTCTCCTCACCGTTCAGTGTTTGCTCCTGACGGCATGGAGGGGCCTCCCATGTTTGCTCAAGCCTTTCGTTACGGACCCAGTTAACTTCTTTCCTTTTTTTATCCCTTCAGAAAATCCTTTTTTCATTCCCGCCTCTCACCCCCTCCAATCCAGAATGAGAGCGGGAGGGGGAGGAGGAGGGCAAGGGCTCTCCTCATTTTCCGCCGCCAAGCCCTTTCCTTCCCCATCCATCGTTACGCCATCCAACGTTTCCCCAATTCCTTTTATACTTCTCTCTCTCTCTCTCTTAATAAGAAAAAACTTTCTTTTTCCCTTTCTTCATTTCTTCACATCCTTAGGCGGGTCTTTCCGGGTATATTGCAATTGATTGCAAACAAAATATTCAGATATTATAAAATTATCTAATTCAGGAATTTCCGACCAGTTAGATTTTTTGGCCACAATGCCAAGGGTCAAATTGTTTGTTAAATTAGTTGTCTTGTCCCACTCTAAAAATTCGATTTTTTGAAGAAACATTTTTTCACACACAGATTGCACCACATGTTTAAATTAGAATCAAAATTTCAATTAATTGAATTTCTTCTACAGGTTGCGGATAAGTCTCCTATTCCTCCAATATACTCCTGTGTCCTGAGATCATTCCCTCCCTCTCCCTGTGTCCAGTCAATGATTCTACCCAATTCATTCTATCAAACGTTTTCTCGTAATCTACGAAATAAACATATGTAAAAACATACTGATTGTATTCACTTAGAAGTATATTCCTCTCTATTGGTGATCTCGTTGCTGCAATTGCATCACAACTGCCTCTTCTCTGTTTAAACCCATAATGATCATCCCCAAAGCAATCATGTGCCCTAATCCTCTTGTTGAAGATCTTGAGAACCACTTAAGCTGCGTGCGATATCAAACTAATTGTTTTGTAGTCCTTACATACAGTAGCCTTTAATTATATTGGAATGTGAACTAACTCTGATCTGACGAAATCTTTAATGCAAATTCCCCCTTTAACAATCCTAAGAATTAGTCCATAAAAACTCTTCTTTCCACGATTTCCTTTACCCTTCAGTAGTTCCGCGGGAATGTTGTCTACTCCCACGACTATAGTGTATTCCAATTCCTTTAATTCCTTTTTTATTTGCCCACGTTTACCTGGATCTAAGCTTTCCTCTATCTTAAGTCTTCTATGCTAAGGTCTGCATCTCTCATATCTATAGTGTCTCTGTATATTCTCTTCATCTCAATTGAATTTTCCTTGGTTCAAATAATAATTTTCCTGATTAACATTTGAATTTTTTGAAAAACAATCTTTTTCACATATTTCATTCTGAATTGAGTTTTCAATCCATTTATTTCAGTTACACTTTTGAATTATTTTCCTCGCCATTATATCATAGACAAAAGTATTTTATGGCTTTTTCGAACAGGTTAAGAAGCTTATACATTGAAAGCCTCTGCTGTAAAATTTTGCAGTTTAATATTATTTCATAAAACGCTCATTTAAAAGGTCATATTTTTTTCGTTAAACTGCGTTTACAGAAATCGATAATTATCGAACCATTTCTTTATGAATTATTTTCAAAGTACTTTAGTTTGTTTTATGGAATTCAATGTCCATTACGGATGGCCAAATATTATCGTATTTTTCCACGGAACTGCAAAATGGCTTCATAAATCCAGTTACAAATGTGCGGATTAATTACTCCGGGGGAACTGGGCATAGGTGTTAGTACTATATACAAGGTCCGCCCCAAAAGTACTTGTTTATTATTTTTCCCGAATAGATGGGCGGCGGTGTCCCTGGCTGGGTTCGAGGGAGGGGAGGCTCAAGAAAGGCTGGAGGCCGGTGGAAGTTGGCTCCCAGCTTTGCGGAGTGCGCAATGTTCGTTTTCGAAACCTCTACATAACGTGACCATTATTAACCGGTGTTTAGAACAGCGCTAAGTTATAACATTTTGTGTGAAACTGGGCAAACCGCAAAAGAGACTCATGGCCTGCGCAAGACAAGTGATAGTGATAACGCCATGGGTAGATCGGGTGTTTTTGATTGGCACAAGGTGTTTCGGGAGGATAGAAAAGATATTAAAGACCCCGAGCGTTCAGAACGCCCTCCGACCTCAAAAAGCTTCGACAAACTTGGAAGAGTGAGTGCTTTGTTGGACAGGGATCGCCACAGAGAAATATCAATCGTAGTCTCCTGTTTTAAGTCAACCTATTCTAACAAAGTATGGTGTGAGGGGGAGAAAGTGATAGGGTCTCCATTGGGATTTTTATGGGTTCTTGGAGACGAGGCGATTTGCATGCCACCAAAACTACATGATTGATATTGAATGCAGATTTAATCTATTGTTTAAGCCTAAGAAATGGATAATGAATGGATTGCCTGTGATAATCTACGATAGAATTTCGTGCCCTAGTCATCTTCTATTTGTACCAAGCATTTTGCCAATGCCCTGCTTATCGAGACTTGAACGCGAATACAACTGGAGGAACTTCTGAAAACATCGTTTTAAAAGAATGCATGTTTGAAAGATGAAATTGAGGAGTAAAGACTGTGTTCTACCCTTCTCTTCCTTGATAAATGTGGCTTGCACCACCGAAAATTTAGAACCGAGTGAGTTTATCTTTTTTGTGTGTTTTTTTGTTTTGGTCTATGTCCACTAGTGCTAACTTCATTGCATTATATATATATATATATATATATATATATATATATATATATATATATATATATATGTGTGTGTGTGTGTGTGTGTGTGTGCGCGCGCACAACCATACATAGATTCATACACAGTTTTAAGTAAATGTTGTGAGCACTTTTAAAATATCTCTCTTAGCCAATCACGATGCAATTTGAAGGTTCTTCTCTCCTTATACCTCCCACATTCTTTTTCGATACGGGTTTATAATATATCCTTATAGGAACGATATGGTCCGAATAGATGGATCTTTCCACCCCCTCCCGACGCCCCATTGCTCCCCTCTTTTCTTTCTTCTTCCTTCCCCGCCCTTCCCCCCTTCATCCATCCATTATCCCCAACAGACGATACCCTAGGTACAGACGCGCATAAGCTCAGGTTTTAGGACCCACAAGGAAATGTAGTCGAGGTATTCAGTCGAGGCGTCATAAATTCGTGGCCACTCTCTCTCCCTCCCTCTCGCATCCTCTCCACTCTTGCGTTTGGTTTATTCATTTCGGGCGATGAAAAAATTCGCGAAGCCACGGAACTTGCATGTTTTTTTTCTCTCTCCCCTCCCACATTTCTTTCTCCTCCCGAGGCCAAAGGAGTGAGATGGGCGGGGGGGAAGGAAGGAAGGAGGCTGCGGAGAGGGAGGGGGTGGAGCAGGAGGAAAGGCGCAAAAGGGACGATGTCGTGAATGGGTAAGGAGAGTGAATACGACTGAGAGGAGAGAGATCGGGAGGGTGAGGGTCGGTTGGGGTACGTGTCGGCCAAGGAAGAGGGCCATGGGATCAGGGCCGCCAACTACCTTCGAATTCACGCGATTGTGTGTGAGATGGAGGGTTTCACATCGATGAATAGACATATACATTTATCTGGCTCTCTCCTTATACATATTTTGGAATAGTACTTTTTTTTAAAAAACGCTACGAAATTAATATTGTAGAAATATGTGCTTTTAATGAAGTTTAATAAACAATCCTATTCTATAAGTATCCATATAAATCTACCTTAGCCGGTAGAAAAGCAATAAAAATCTTTTTTTCATTATTCTGGGAAAAAATTAAATCTTTCTTTGGTCTTAATCTACTTTTTAGTGAAATATTGATACAAAATAGTCCGCTATTTATTTTCGCAAGTTGTTCACCAATTTAATTCTGTCTTAACTCTCCTGGATGTAATGTTCCTCACCGTCAGCATCAAATACATTTACAGTTTATTTACAGTGCTATTATAACTCCGTCGTTGATGTACCTTGGCTGCTTTCTCTATTATACTTGAAACTACCATCTAGACTTGCATGTAAATCAATTATTACTCTGTACACCCATTCCTAGATTTTCACCCTCCAAACTCATGCTTTATCTCTTCTATTCTAAATTCACTTTTACGTCGGAGAAAGTTTTTCGAGTTGCCAAGCACCATTTCTTGTGGAAGGCCAACATTTTTTGTGGACACACATAGGATATCAGGGTTTAGTTTGCTGGTGTAAGACTTTCTTATACATTTTGTGAACTTCTCTTCATAATAATTGAATACATCAACTTAGTTTAGAGATTGTCAAAGATTTCCAAGCGCTGGGGGACAAGATTATTCCCCCTTTAAGTTTACTTACAATTACATAATTATTTCTCCTAAGAAAATTATCAAGAACACTATGTGACAGAAGGAAACAGTGCATGAAAAATTATTTACCTTAGCTTACTGTAGAAACTGACTTTGACACATAAGGTTATGTGTCGTGATTATGGAGGAGAGCATGTGGGTTGGAATGGCAGCACTATGGGGCAGTTAGCCAAGTGTGAGTTAAAAGTTGAGAGTTATACTGATATTAGTAGCAATGGAAGTAATTTATTTAATAGGGAGACTAATTCATTTCTAGTAGGAAGTTATTAAGTGTTTAAGAGATGTAAAAAACGATGCGATTGAATCCCCAGTTGTTTATCATTATTCATGAGAAAGTTGTAGTTGAATTTATACAAATCGTTAAACATCTAAAATATTATGAGCACATTTTTGTAGCGTTAGCAATTAAATATATGCGCGCATTAAAATAGAGTCATTAAAGAAAGATGATCCAATTGACGGAATTTTTTATTTTCCATATAATTTCTATGATTGATCAATTATATACATATACACAATATATGTATTGCACACAATTGTGTGTGTGTATATATATATATATATACACATAATATACCAAAATCGCAAGATGTCCTAATAAGGGACACATTCTCACAGGATAGTCATCTAGTTTGAATTGGTAAACTAAGGAGGCGAAGGAGTACTAGAAATATAGCTTAAAAATACAAAAAATATACTGATGCCAAACTAGAATGTTAAGTATCTCTGGATCCTTCGGTTTCATGTAATATTTAACTTGGATCGATTCAAGTGGGAACATGCAAATAATATCCGTAAAATGTTTTTATCGGTGGTTGGCAATACCTGCCTAGATCGGGCAGGTATGGATGGAAGATGGGTGTGGAGAAGAGAAAGAGATGAGAAGGGGGCGTATATATGTATGTGTATGTATATATATATTCGTACGTGCGTGTGTGTGCTTGTGTTTTTGGGAGATAAATATGGATGAGGGCGGGATGGAAAAAGAGAGTCCAAAGGTCTTGAGGTTTGGAATTGGAAAGCGAGCAAAATGGAGAAGAGCATTTGGGTGAGGGAGAGGGTAGGTTGGGACGTATGGAGTATGAGAATGAGGAGGAGAGAGGACAGAGTATATATATATATATATATACATACATACATAGACACACACACGCACGAGGCGAGAGAGAGAGAGAGAGGGAATGTGGAAAAGGAGTGGGGCACCGAAGGTGGGTGGGGTTGGGGGCCCTTTTTTTCTGGACGGTGGACGGTGGGTGGAGGAGGAAGGTATTGGGTTCAATCGAATTTTATTTTTTCCTAGGAGGTCTTGAGAGGGCGCAAAAGTAAGGAGAGCTTTCTTGAGGGGAGAAACACTTGGGGGAAGAAGGAGAGCCGGAAGGGGGAGACGCAGAGAGGAAGGCAATGCTACGGGCGGAAAGAATTTAACCAAATGCTTTAACTCCGGTCAAACAAAGTCCGGGGTCGATTCCATGGGGAAACTCATTTTTTAGGAAAAATGTTTTCATAACTTCCTGATTGACGATAGCCATGGTAAATAATGATGAACAGAATAAAGATCACCGTGGAAAGCCTATATTTGGGTATATCATGGAAAGAAACCATGAAAAAGTGATAAAAATGTCCATTTCATAAGCAAATTGAAATCATGTTCATGAAAAACTGTAGCTTTATTTGATCGATTTGGGAATAACTTCATCCTTGACTAAGGTACTGTTAATGTTTCGTATAAATTAAAACCATAAGGCCCTCAACCTAACAGCTGGTCTGGTATTTAATGAAACGAAGGAGAAGGAGGGTGAAACCGAAGTTAAGCGTGTGGAACGCCGTCAGTTGATTGCTTTCGAAGCCGCTGAATTTATTGTTTTGATTCCGTTGTTGTTGTTGCCTATCAGCGAATGCAGAGATAACAGTATTCACGAAAATCGTTGCTTTGCAAAGTACGTGCCATGATATGATATATTACTGTTTATTTAATTTATTACTGCATAGTGCCCTGAAATCAACTGCTAGGATGAGTGGCAGAGGGTGATTACAACCCAGAAAACTTTTTATTCTAAAAACTTATTCGTCCTAGGCTCTCGGACAACGTTATTCTAATCCCTCATAGTTAGTGAGAAAAATGACATCTTAAATTTATCTGTTCTGCACTTAATATCTCTAATATTATTGACATGATCTCTTCTACCGTAATATGATGTGATAATACACCTTCAACTTCATCGCTAAAGAGACACCCTTCAAATTAATGCAAGAGATTTAATCTGTGATTTAACCTTCGCTCCTTAATTGATTCCCAACCGAGCTCCTCTAATTATTTAATTACACCTCTCAATTTATCATAACAACGTTTTAAAAATCTAGCTCCTGTACGCTTCATTCGTTCTAATCGGCAATCAAACTAAATTCATGGAGATCATTCTTTCAAATCGACATTTTTTGTTAGCTTGTCCACATATTCCCCTCATGCATTACACTCAGGAGAGGTCGTGAGTAAGGTAACGCTTAAGTATTCAATCGAATCTACCCTGTCTCTTTCGGTATGCCTGATGCTTTAGGCGTTCGGGAGGGAATTGCTCCTTTTCCACAAATTCATCCTTTTTAAAAGTTTAATTGTAATAGCCTTGTGTCGTACCAGCATTGTATGACAATTGGGTCATCTGCTATATCTTCTTTATTCTCAGGACTTCTGATATCTCAGGAAACCACCGCATCGTCGGAAAATGAACGTATCGCGGATAACACTTCCTGGGAAATACTTGAAATTATGCATACTGATTTAGCGCAAGCACCATCTTTGACTACTGCCCTTTCTACGCGAACACTCAAAAAATCTTTATTCAAACTCAGGATATACTTATCTATGACATCTAAGCTAGACTTCTAGCTTTATGAGTAGTTTACCATAAAGTACTTTGGCGAAAGATTTTTTTAAACTGGAGCACATTGAGGTATAATAAAATATTAATTCAAAATCTTTAAATATCATAACTCGAAGATACTGTAGAAATAGCCCCCGAAAGAGAAATTTTTCAGCATCTGGAAAATATGCATGCTTCATCGTATGATGATTATGACTCGCCGCATGATTATTCGTATGATAGTATGATTCGCCGTGAAGAAAAAGTTGTTTCTGGCAGTGAATTCTTCTCGGGATTTCATCCGGGTAATCTCCTCCATCTCCATCGCTGCCGACGTTTCGATGGAATCCTTTTTCATCGTCATCAGGGCCGATGGGAGAAATTGAAGTCCTACAATAGTTGTTTCTTCTTATGAGCAGTGGAACGAATGGATTCATTGTGCCGTGAAGCAACTTCCGTTCGAGTGTATTTACTAGAATATTGCCCTCTCCCCGACTAAAGATATCATGAACAGAAAGCGCAAGTTGTGTCCGGCAAGATTTGCACTTTCTGAAACCGCACAATGTTATCGATAACTCTTGACTATCTCGGTTTCTCACTATCGAACTAGCAACTACATGTTCCATGTCTTTGCATGGAATGGATGTTAGAGAAATGCATCTGTAATTGCATGCCTCCTTGCCTCCGTTTTTAAATGAAAGTGTAACGTCAGCCGTTTTCCTATCACTGGAAACTTGTGATCTATTAGCGATTTCTTAAATGTGATTTCCATAGACGGCGAAATTTCCCATGCTAGTTTCTTAAATATGCATGCTCGCATTTGATCGAGACCAGAGGATTTCTTAGGGTTAGTACATTTATGCAAACGTTTTATTTTATTAATTTAAAACATTCAATTTTGGGCATTGCAAGATGGGAACGATATGGTGAGCTATCGTAGTCGTTCGGTGAGACGTAGGTCGGTGAAGACGCTTTGAAAGAAGGAATTTAGCGAGTTGGCCTTTCACAGACCGCTAGTAAATCTTCCGTCTTCATCGTTTTTGACGTAATTAATTTGACTTCATGGGGGAAAAAGAATCATCAACTACCTAAATTCATCGGAATTTGTGCTAAGTTTATGGACCTACATAAATGAGCAAAGAGAAGTTTAGACAATGGTGTCAAAGTTTCATAAATGGCCGGACAATTGTGCATGAACAAGGGTGAAGTGGTAGAACCAGTATCCAGACCGATAAAATTGCGGTCCAACAAGTGGAAAGAATTCCGATCTGGTCGAAGATTGACGAGTGCTCTGGCTGATAACTTTTCCCTAGGTGGACGCACTACTATTGTTACCCTTTTTACGAAATACAGGGTTCGTCCGGAAAATAAGTGTCTTGACAAACAAGTCTTTTTTGACAAAAGGGGAGTCGTCCACTACGAATTTGTGCCTAAACGACAAACTGTAAATGCTGCATTTTACGTCCAAGTGCTCGACAGCCTTCGAAAACGAGTCGCCCGCGTCCGGCCAGCGATCAACCGTATGACTGATAACCTGAGCGACAATGCGCCGTCTCACACCGCGCTTGTCGTGTCGGACTTCTTGGCCAAGCATGGCGTGGCAACGCTGCCGCACCTGCCCTACAGCCCGGACTTGGCACCACCGGACTACTTTCTGTTCCCGAAGATAAAGAGGAGTTTGAAAGGAACGCGATACGGGACTTTGGACGCCGTCAAAGAGGCCGTGACGACGTGTCTTCGAGAGGTTCCCGATGATGCCTTCGCGGGAGCGTTCCAGGAATGGGAACGCCGCTGGAACAAGTGTATCGACTCACAAGGGTTCTATTTTGAGGAATATTAGCTTAAGATATGTAAAAGTGTAATAATTTTTTTCCTGAGCTCAGTACACTTATTTTCCGGACAAACCATGTAGGTAGGATATCACAATTTTTTTGCAAGGTGGGTACCGAAAATGTTTAGCAACCAATACAAATAGCAAATAATGTTGAGTTGACGAGCGTTTTTGAACCGCTATTGACAAGACGGACCTAGTGACTATCTCTACCTCTTGAACTTGAAATAGTGGCTTGGTGGACAATTTGAAGACGACGAAGAACATAGGCCGCCGTTGTGAGCTGCATTAATTCCTTGGCGACGAACTCCTATGTGCAGAAGGATTAAAGAACCTGGTACAGCGTAATGAAAAGTGCTGAGAAGTGAACGGTGATTAGGTAGTCTATTGAAGTAGGAAACTAAACCGTCAATTAATATTTATTCTAACGAATACATATTTCAAAAATATCAAAGGACCGTAAATTTTCGAATCTTCCAGGTACATCTAGTAAATACTAATCAAGTCACTTCAAACGCTTGTATCGGTTGTGATGAATGGTTTTATGAGATTTTAGCGACCTGTGTTGTAAACTCTACGTTCAAAAATCATACTCGTGCTGCTCTTCACTGATCTTCAGATGCTTGCGCCATAATTCCTAATAGTAGTAGTATTTAAGGTAGACGACCGACAGCTGAGGTCATTTGCACCATTAGGAATGTATGGGAATGGGAAGAGAAAACCCGGCGTCAGCATTAGCCTACTTTTAACGGAAGGCTCCAAGGGGTCCGCAGCTTAACGTCCTGTCCGACGGACGGCGTACTCACTCAAAGTGCTCTCTACTTAGAGCCTCAAATAGGGATTGGGACACCGCTGAAAAATATCTGTCGTCGCCGGGATTCGAACCCGGTCCTTCTCGGAGGGAAACCACCACCGCAACATTCCTATCAAATGAGAAGCAAGGGAAAATGTTCTGTGAAAGTAGTAAGGGAACTTTTCTTGTCAGTAAAATTTGCAGATGATCACATAGTAAGCCAAAGGGTTACCATCGTTACATGGCAGTTTTCGGGATCAATATGATGTAAATGGGTTGATAATAAAGTATGAAAAATCAAAGTTAAAGGTATGTATATGTATAATTTTAATTTATTATTCTGTCTTATCCTGCCGAAGAGGGGACCACCCCCTGCACCAAAAACATTCAACAAACAGGAATGTCACCATAGTTTTCTTTCTAATTCTTTTATAAACTGTTTCAATAGCTTCAGAACTGTTCTTAAGAGCAAAATTTCGCACATATATCAATTTCTGACAATAAATTCAAAACTTCTCAAAACACAATGTCGCAGGCATTTGTCGTTATCAGCCGGTTTCCCGTGTTGTTTTAACGTGTGTGTGTCCATATTTTTAGATGTTTGTTTATTTCAAGATTTAAGTTTATTGTTTCCTCATGAAATTCTTCTTCACTTCATTTCCCCTCTTAAACCTCTTCTGAAATGGGATCACAGAAGTGTAGACGAAAGTCTACACTTCTGTGATACTTTTAACGGAAGACATCAACACTTTACTGTTGAATGCACTTAGAAATTTTCGCCGAATCCTTGACATTGGACATACGAGGTCATTTGGTAGAGAGCGGAAAGGAAGGGCTCAAGGGTTCCGATATGGGATGTTGCATGTTTACCCTGAGGGAATTTAATTGCCCATTGTTTTCGTCCGTGTGGATTTACCTACATGTTTCCCGCCACGCTGTGCTAAATGTATTATTGAATCGCTTTGCGCGTCTGTAGACGAAAATCCATTGCTATCCATATTTCTGAAATAAGTTCCAATATTACACAAACACACCTTTTATTCCTATATATTCACGGTTTTGTGTGGGCTCAATCCGCTGGATTATATCAATTAGGTGAAGAAAGGAGAAAAAAAATTGTTCTTTTTTAAAGCCTATGGATTTAGTTCCAAAACATCACTCCGTGCCGCAAATAATTTTATTCCATCCCCTAAGCGGCACTTTTTAACTCGGGGACAGTTTATTTCCGCAATACTTCTCCGCGCGATTTGAAATATTTCTTCCAAATTAGAAGCGAAGGCCACTCACTCTCCACTGCCAACCCTCGCCATACGTACAATCGGCGCCATGTGTCCCACAGTCAAGAATGAATGGATTGTGACCCTTTGTCCGTTGTCTATTCGGTCATCCGAGAGATATCTTCGTATCAAGAGAGGGAAAAATTATGCACCATTTGGGGATGAAGTAAAAGACAAAAAAAGCAGCAAATTGCGATGGAGAGTGATCGAGAATGAAAGAGAAATATTTTCCACGCCTCTGTGTGGCTACAAAAAAAGGCAGCTCTCCGGATGAAGTGGATTATATTCCACGTTGACGTCCGACTACAACTGCTTCCTTCCCGGTTTAATCCGGTCGTAGGTTCTCTCTCTCTCTCTCGCAACCCTTGCCTGTCTCCGCTCTAGGAACTGAATAAGTAAGACAAGTTTCGCGCCATTTATTACAATTTCGTGACAGTGCAGAGAGAAGGAGTGAGTGACTCTCGCACGATTTTGGGACGGAAAATGGAAGTTCTCTTCGCTCTTGGAGTAGGTTAAGGGCGATTTCATGGATTATGAAGGAGAAACTGAGCAAGAGGAGATTTGGCAAATTTTTTCTCGGATGCAGAACTGCGCAATAGGAAAAAGATGCGGACGTGAGACATTCTGCGAACAAGAACTGGTGAAGCAAACCGATTTGCAATAAAAATAAGGATGGTTTGAATAGATGAACGAGACATAATCTCAGGATTGAGGTGTTGAATAACTGTATAGTTTAAGCCGAAGTCTTTGGCGCAGAAATACGACATGGGGTGAAGTGAAATGAATGGAGTGAAGCGGAAGTGATGATGAGTAGGAACAAGAATTTGACTTAGAAAGCCAACTATTTGGAACAATTTTTAAATGAAAAATCGTGCCTAAATGATGTGAGTTGGGGTACAAGAAATACTCTCAGCAAAAATAAAATGAAAGAGTTCTACATGAGTGAGTGTAAATGATAAAGTTTTGCTTTGCTTGGGGATTTTTTTGACTTAATCCTCTGGCCGATTCACCACCAGGTGCCAGGTAATGGTGAATCACCGAAAATTCCTCAATCCCATGGGATAGCAGAGACTAATATGGCTCTCAAAGTGAATTCTTCCCAAACGACTTTACACTCTACATTTGGAAATGTTGTTAAAGCTCCGAAGCCCGCGTTTCTGAATCGTCAATGGCGCAGCTCGACCGACCGCCATTTGCGGGAGGGTAGTTATTTTGTGCGCCTAAGTTCACGATGACAGAGTAAAGGAAGGTTGGCGATAAGGTCGAAAAGAGACGGGGGATAGGAAAGAGGAAGAGATTGTATGAATGGTGGAAGTAGGGGGAGGAAGTAGGGTGGGGGTAGAGGATGAGGGAAATTTTATGGGAGAAGGGAACGAAATAGGAGTAGATTGAATAAAAAAACCGGAAGAGAGAGGAATAGAAGAAACTCTTTGCGAGGGGGTGGATATTCGTATGGTGGTGGGATTCGGGAGGGGCAGAAAGGGAATCGGAAATGAGGCATTGGAGGAGAGGAAGAAGCCAAAAGGAGAGGAACTGTGGGAAGAATCCTTTGAGATTGTGTAAAAGAAGATGGGAGGAGGTTGGGAGACGGCTTGGCAAGGGAATGGATGGGGAGGGGTAAGGAGGTCTGATCGCGGGGGGGGGTATATGTGTATACTTGCCATTCCACACCTCACGTCCGAGAAAAAGTGATCCTTCATTATTGCTCGTGACAGCCCTTTCCTGAACACTTTGAATCTCTCGCTGTATCTCGAAGGCTTTCTCTTTCATCTCTCTGCTAACTTCTCTTCCGGATTTTTCGACGAAGAAAGGCTGCCACGCCCACGATATCATAAAAATAACTAAATAAATGATAAAAGTGACTCTTTGGAGCCAAAAAGGGCTAGATAATGCTTGAATTCCGGGACATTCTTACTCTAAAGTCTTGAGGTGCATCAAAATATTTGAAAAATAAGAACAGCAATAAAAAATAAATATCGTATCTTGCGAGACTTATGATTGATGAGTATTTTCAGTTCATCATGTTTTGTTTGATGTATTTGATAGAACTCCTCGACTCTAATTTTTTAATATTTACCTGGGAGTTTGGGTCAATAACACAATAACAGTAATGCAACAATTTCAGAGAGTAAAAATCATTCACCTTGACCGGGATTCGAACCCGGATCCCTCGATATCCGGCCGATTATCCGGCCTTTAACCATTTAAGCTACCGAGACGTCCTCTTACACTCTGAAATTTTGGGGGCTTTAAAGGAACAAGATGTTGTGACGAAATACCGTACATACAATGTCACAGGCATTCGTAGTCGTGCGCGAGGCGCCACAGTCCACGAGGTTAAAGCCAATTTTAAAGCCGAGGTTAAAGCCAATTGCATTATAATACACACATAGCGGATGACTCCGTTAATAGTTACTGTTGCGGCATCTCCCACAGTTTCTTGAAACAATAACAGTAGTCTTATATATAAGAGAACATTAACTTATTTAGTAATGTTGGTTTGAAACTACTTCCCTTACAACTTTCACGCAAGTAGGTTCTGCGATACTTCTATCCTGCCATCGGCTGGAGTTTGCACTAGGGGTGTGACATTTTCTATGCTTCCGCCCGTAGATTCCCATGCCCCATATCAGTCAATGCGCTCTGTGTACTGCCATGATATTTGCTGAATTTGGCACGTAGTTCTTGGTGTAATTGCTCAATAGGTGGCACGGACTCTGTGAGTGAGGGTGTATCATTTAAGTAAATACGGAATTATTTTGTTAAAATTTCGCATATCTACAGCGACCAAGAACACCCAGAGTATTAATACCGGTAGAATAGGGTTTCGAAAAAAATCCTTCTGAAAATAAAATTTTGGTGTTGAAATATGTTTTTTTAGAAAACGGTATCTACATTATTTGAAATAAATAATCCCTAAATAATAAGAAATATATTAAATCTGTTTAAGTTTAATTTAGTGTGGGCTGTCACCTTTTGTTTTGTTAGGCCAGGTTAAGAAGAATGTATGCAGTGAACAATATTATGTCCATCCAAAAACCTTTTTTCTAAGTTCAGACTGCCAAATACCAGTAACGGGTTCCCGTGAATGAGAGTGAGCGGTTAAGGGCGTATTCGCGAATATATTCATGATTAAAAACCCTATTCTGGAAAAACCGAACACCTGTTGTTGAGATGCAATGCTATCGCTCAAATGAAGACGTTGGAATGCATAAAACGACAGAAATTAGATGATTCAGTTCTTTTTGCACTTTTTATAATGTTAGCTAATTATCTTGAGGCTGTGTTGGGGGAGGTAGGAGAAGGATAGGCGTTGTATGCATTTTAAGAAGTAGGTGTGGCGAAGAACAGATAAAAAAATGCCCGAGATAGGCGGAAGAATATGTTGGATGAGTAGGGAAGTGAAAGAGGGAGGAATATAGGCTTTTCATCAATCATGAATGTGGATAGAAGTTGTCAAGGATTAGAGAAGGAAACATTTTATTACGAGTCAACATAAATTCTTGTTATACGCAGGAGATAAAATTCGTTAGGAACCGTCGAAAAATCTTACGTTAAAACGCGCAAACAATTGCGCGTATGTATATTTCATACCAATCATCTTGAATAGAATGAATCCTTCTGCAAAAATACGGTAGTTGAGGAAAAATCAAAATTATAAGAACGACATGGAGGAACGCCTAGAGGTAGGAGGCCACCACGCCCAACTGAGGAGCAAGGTTCTAAGAGGAGATAGGCATACATGTAAACGATACGCCGGCGCACACACTCGTGCACAGATGCAAAAATGCGGTGGTGCTCTTGCCTCCCTCCAAAATTAGCGCTGCAACGCGGCGGATCGAAAGCGGTATATTGTCCCGTAACTATGGCATCTCCGATATTAGCCCTACGCAGCAGCACCCAGGAGGCTTTGGCAAATGACTCCCCGGGAATCAAGGTGTTTCGGTTCACGGCACGAGACCTTATTTTATGAGGGCCGTGAAACTATTGCTGGCGGGGCAGACTGGGTCTTCGCTTGTCTCGATCGCTAGGGGGTGTGCAAGCATAGGAAAAACCAAGTACGTATGCGCATGCGCGTGGTGCATTTTCAACCTGCGACGTTAGGCGTTAGGCTCATAAGTTTTTTGTCCGTGGTTAAACCGAATTTTTTCCTTCAGGATTTCCAGTTCTTCTTGACCTGTCTCAGTGTGGATGTGGTCTTTCTTATAAGTGTCTGTTGTTCAGCATTTTTATTCCCTTCTTGTTAGTATGCGTGAGAACATCTGTAATGGGTACTAAGGGGAAACCTTTTCCGATACTACGATCGCCATCCCATGCATTTTCTAAGAAGATGTTGAACGACCCACGTACCTAAAAAAAACATACTCTGAGTGATACCCTGTTTCTAGCACTGAGAACTTAGCACTAAAGATCCTACACTAAGAACTTAGAGTTTCTAGCACTAGAAAGCCTACACTGGGGAATGATTCCCTCGAATTGAAACCAATAATCTAAGGAGTAATCATAATCTTTAAAAGCTGTGACGATCATGAAGCATCTTCATCTTCAGTGTAATGAAATCGCCCACAACAAGGCTAGGTTCTTCAACTTGAATGGAGAATGGGCACCTGGGCTTTTTTAACCCGATTAGTAAGGAATGGAAACCCTTTACGTTATCCATTCGCGTCTCTCTGGGATGTGCTGTGGCACCAATGTTGCAAGGGAATGCGTGGAGGCGATGTCGAAATTTTTGTCCAGAATTACGAGCGGAAATATTCCCTGATAACTTTGTAAGATGTTAATATAGGGAATTTCGCCAAGGTGTGTTCATAGATATCAGGGAAACTCTGTGCCATATCAAATAGTTCCAAAATACGATCAAATTAATGTCAACGACCTCCATAAAATATTTAGTTATCACTCTGCTTTTAAAAGATCAGCTGAGCTGTGTCAGGGGTCAGCCTTGAGCGATTTATACGACCTCCGATACTGTACGTATTTCTTAATTTTATTTTAGTTTAGTTTATTTTTTATATCACTTTTAACACTACATTAACCATGTAAATTAAAGTATGCAAGTGTCGGAACGTATATGCATTCCTCTTACTCTAATAAGAAAACGCTAGTCAAACCACTGATCTGGAGCGTGGTTTTATGCGGAGCGGAAGCATTGTCATCGGAGGAAAATGATATGAGAAGTTTGGAGGCTTTTGAAATATGAGTGTGGAGGAGGATGAAATATTTTTAGTGGACTGAGAGGAAAACAAACGAGGAAGTGCTAAGCATGGCGGGGGATGAGAGAGGATTGTAGGTGGAATCCAATGGAAGCAGGGAATATGGATGCAGAGCCTTTTGATTGGCAACGGTATGTTGTTGAATACTGTGTTCGATAGAAGAAGAGAACGTTAGGGAAACAAAGAAGGTGAAGAAATAGGATATACGAGATGTACATGCAAATGTTGGATGGGATGAAGGGATGAAGAGGGCCTTATTGTCTGCCGGGTGTAAGTTTTTGTTTTGTTAAGAGAGGCAAGGAAATCATCGTTGAACCTTTGCATAGTCTCTGTCCATTGAAAACATATCTTAATCGGTTATTATTGGGTATTTTACTGGTTTGGGTAGGTTTCTGATGGACACAGCCTACACAACAGTACAGCAATACATTCTCACGTCTCTCCTTACACAAAAGTTTCTTAAGCCATGTGCATGCAGGGTTCGTTCGGAAAATAAGTGTACTGAGCTCAGGAAAAAAAATTTATTGCACTTTTACATATCTTAAGCTAATATTCCTCAAAATAGGACCCTTATGAGTCGATACACTTGTTCCAGCGGCGTTCCCATTCCTGGAACGCTCCCGCGAAGGCATCATCGGGAACCTCTCGAAGACACGTCGTCACGGCCTCTTTGTCGGCGTCCAGAGTCCCGTATCGCGTTCCTTTCAAACTCCTCTTTATCTTCGGGAGCAGAAAGAAGTCCGGTGGTGCCAAGTCCGGGCTGTAGGGCGGGTGCGGCAGCGTTGCCACGCCGTGCTTGGCCAAGAAGTCCGACACGACAAGCGCGGTGTGAGACGGCGCATTGTCGCTCAGGTTGTCAGTCATACGGTTGGCCGCTGGCCGGACGCGGGCGACTCGTTTTCGAAGGCTGTCGAGCACTTGGACGTAAAATGCAGCATTTACAGTTTGTCGTTCAGGTACAAATTCGTAGTGGACGACTCCCCTTTTGTCAAAAAAGACTTATTTGTCAAGACACTTATTTTCCGGACGAACACTGTACATGTACGTCTAATTCACTGTTACAAACGTCTTTGTTATGTAAATAATGATATTATAAATTTTAGTCTACCGATTAAGTTAGTTTTATTGGATTAAAAGATCTTCAGGGGAGATTACTGAATTGTAGACGCTTTTACGCAACAAACGGGTAAGTGAAGACATACATGTAATCGGTTTTGAAACTACCGGAAGTGGTCTCCGATATGTGTGCCAACGTCCATGTACTTACAAAGCATACTTCAATTTCCGAAATCAGAATCTTCCAGTTTGGATGCGAACTTTGTGCCAAATTTTTATGAAGACCAACGTGAGTGATCATATTCTCCTTTAGATTTTTGCGTACATGCAAAAGCTTTTGTTTATTATTTTCGCTGAATCTTGTATTTATTGAAATATTACGCTGATACGATGCAACAATCCCAACTGATTATTCCAATTCAAATAGTGGAATACGATTTGACATGATATAATTTTACATATGTTGAATTAACCTAATTTCGGCCGTCGTGTAAAACGGCTTCTGCGGTTTTTATTCAGTGCATTATGCCACGGATGTTCAATACGAAACCAATAAAGATCGTAAGTTTTACCCAAAAAGCAATTCCAAACAAAATAGCTAAATAATTTACCAATTTTTAAGCATCCGTGCGAAAAAATATTTTCTATATTCCTAATAATAATATTGATTTTCCTCTTTCATATTTTCAATTTTGTTTTTCTGTGCCTATAGCCACAAAAACCTTACAATTCAACTCTTATAAAAATGATGGGAGTTCATATCTTTTACCGCTCGTTGATTCATTATTCAAATGGTCAAAACAATATTAAATTTAGAACACCAAGTTGTACTGAAATTAACATATTCAGCCGCACGCCGTTCTAAAGTCGTGAGGCAATTTTTAATTGCTGTTTCTTCGTGGAAATTTAAAATGACGTGGACTGACATTAATTGCACTGCATAAACTATTAAGGGAAAAGTATTCGAACAATTAATTCGCCTTTAAATATGAAGATTTGTTTATTTTTAACGGGCACATTTTTATTTGATATTTTTACATCACCTTTCATATTTTTACACCTCCTTTGGTCAATTCCTACGATCCGCTACGGTTCCTTCTTACATTAATTTCCTTTTGGATTACAAATTTTACTCTTGGTTTTTTGCTTAGGGAACTTTTCTAAGATAAGTTATTATCAGTACAAATTTAAGTAAAGAAGGTTTATCAACATAATGTTTGAATGCATTAATTAGCGAATTCCTGCATGTTAAGTGTAATAAGTATAAGACGGGAATCAATTATAAGAAAACAAAGCTTAAGACTTAAATAAGAATTATAAAGGCTAATATATCATTAATGTTGTGGATCATAAAATTGAATAATTAGACAAATTCACCTACTTGGGGAGTATTTTATAAGAAACTGGAAAAAGTAGCGAGGTGATTGAAAGTATTGTGTATAAGTAAAGGAATTGGTATAATCGGTCAAACGTTGATGACCGACACCCTATAATGTCATTACGTTGGTAAGAATAGAATGGCGAATATATTGATTTGGATCATAGTTTTGCATGGCTTGGAATTTTGGTCGTTGAGATAAGGGGAGAAACATGGATTAAGGACTTTTGATATTTCGGTATCGATTAATTGAAGAAAAAAACAGAGGGACAGAAAGTATAACTAACCAAAATGGACAATATGTTACAGGTTAGGAGAGAAAGCTGATGAGTGAAAAATTCGTAGAAGACTGGGCAAGGAAATCCAGGAGATACTACCTGGAGGTAACGGGACAATAAATATGGTGATAGAGGTGAGTATGTTCACAAATGGTTTGGGCAGTAATGGAATTGGCATTTTTAACTGAATTTAAGGAGGTAGAAAGTGGGCAGAGGTAAATAACGAGTTATTAATATTTTTAACACTAGTTAGAAATATTTGCGTTCGTCAGGGCGTCGAAGTACAGAGGTGTGGATATTACTTTGGTAATCGAAACCTACTTGTCCAGATAGATCAAGGTTCACAAATTAATTATTCCAAAAATCTAAAACTTTTGTTATCTTCTGTGATATTTTCCAAAAAAATTAATTTGAGCCTAGGTCAATAGGGTTGTAATTTTTAAACATCAAATCCGGTCCTGTATTTGAAGAACATTGAATTTTCTCTAAATGGTTTTGGCACTCCATGAATATTTTCCTTACTAATGAAGTCCAATCAATCAGAAACTATTTTGTTATTTATTTAGACATTCTTCATGGCTGCCATGTTCTACGTGGAAGTATGATGGGCAAAGTAAGTACTTACGGTGCTAGCGGAGTAATGTGCCCATACTGATTGGGATTATCATTAGAGTACAATTAACTTTACTGTTTTACTCGAAGCATCAATTTTATGCATTTAGAGTTCATTAAAAATAATTTTTTTGTCAAACGTAAGTGTACGATGAGTTAATGCCCCCTCGTGTTTGAATCCACGTCCAAATAATGATCATAGCCGTCTCAGAAAGATGGAAGAAGCTATTTCCTGGGTAAGAAATTCTCTTAAATATCCAAATATATGAGAGGAATTTAATTTGTTAGACTGGAAACAAATGCGTATAATTTCAAGCGAAAAAAAATCCTTGGCCTACATCAATCTAGGCTCACGATTTTACCAATGAAATGACACGCATTCGTTATATACCTATTTAAAAAAGTTCAGAAAAACCAGAAAATTCATCGTATTTCGAATCTAAATGCTACGGTTTATTTAAATTTGAGTATTTATTTAGTAATTTTCAATGAATTGCTCGACAGAGTGGTTTGCAATTCTTGCTTACTAATAGATTCAAAGTTGTACCTGCGTTTGCTATTAGGAATTCGAGTATAGGCATATTGGCATTTGTATATTGTAGTTTTAAGTATTTAAGTACTTTAATAACGTGATGTTATTAGCAGTAGTCTGTTGAGTTAAGGTAAACTTATAGACCCTGCTACTAAGCATTAATGTACTCGTACTAATCCCTAAATTACTTGATACAAAAACTCTCATGGCTTTCTATCACAATAAGTGAAACAAAAATACGAGTAGTACAAAAACTGACTTCTGTTTAAACAAATGCTTCTCTGCATAGTACGATGGTGAAAAGATAAATTATCATAGCATATTTCATGTTTTTATTTTACGTTTGTATCTGAGGATTTAATCGAACATTGACCATCTAATCTTCGCTGGTGTGGCTGAATGACCAAGGAAATTTCCGGAGTTTCCTACTCAAGTAACAGGCTATACTCAAATAATTCCCTTTGCTGCTTACTGACTATATGTTGTTTTAACGGCCATGTCAGAATCTTTTGGCAAAAATCAAATGCTTTTTAAACATTGATGTATTGTTTCCATTCCTCATATTCATCTGTGGTTACTCATGTTTACAGTACGGTAAGCGTAATTACAGTTTTCGTAACATGGTACTTAGGCTAGCCTAACGTACTTGTCATTATAGCGTTAAGGCCACATCTTCACGCCCACTGTTGTCTAGCAGTCATCATGGAGAGAAGAATGGTCAATTCTTCCCCTTAACCCTCCTTTTCCCGCTGGACTAATGGACGTGATTTTGCAGGGAATGCCCCCTACCGTTCGTTTTAGCGCTAGTTTCTCGGGATCATATACCTCTGATGTTCTCGATTAATGTAGCCATAGTCGGGGATTATATTATATTCGGAAATGAGCTGTTTCGTTTCCAGTCTAAGGAGATAGTTTCCGACTCGCCTCGAAGGTTTAATGCGGGGCGGATATATAGTATTTACATACTCCTCGGACCATCTAGCAATAATCTCTGCTCGCTACGCACTTTGCGTCTCCTGCGGAAAAGGGCAATCCTGACGATGATTTCAGAACGTTCTGTCTCAAGATCCCAGGCATTTTAACCTTCCTTTTGGCATTGGGCATCGATTCAAATTTCGAAGACCTTTATGAAGGATGTTTCCTGTGAGTATTCTTTCGCTGTCTTTCCGCTGCCTGTTTCCGTGGCTGTTGCTTTACTGCTGAACCTTTGCGTTGCATTTTCCCATAATAGTCAACTACGAGGAAGCAGTTACGCTACGTTGAAGGTAATGCATTTTGCAGAAGTATTGATGTCGACCCGGTCGGTATCGCATTCAACCTACTTCCATATAAGATGTTAGCCCTGTTTCTGGTCACGTATCGCTTCGTATTATCACTCGTTCATTTTATAGATCCTCGTAAAATTGAATGACTATTATTATTACTTATAAATTTTAAGAAACAGTGTGAGATTCAAAGACAGTAACATTTAACGGAGTCATCTGCTAATGTGCATCACATTGCAACATGTTCAAAGTGTAAAAATCATTCGCTTTTAGCGGGATTCGAACCCGGTTCCTCCGTTATCCGGCCAAGTGCTTTTGCAAGTTAAGCTACCGAGGTGTCCCCTTATGATTCGAAAGTTTATGGGTCTTAAAAGAACAAGATCTCAGGACGATATAATGTATGTACATTATCACAGGTATTGGGAGTCGTGCGCGTTTCTGAACATTCCACGAAGTTAAGGCCAACTTTTAAACGATAGGGATCTCTTCACGCTGTATCTAATCCATATTCTTGGTCATATACCGTTCCCTCACTCTATCTTGCACAGTTTAACATAAACACATCTCAGGAACTTCATGTACACATTATTGAGTCGACATTTTTTCTTGTTAGAGCAATATCAAGCCGCAGGTTCACTTGGTTAGGTGCGAAAATAGTATATATGCCTTTATACACAGCCAGAAAAACAAATTTTTGAAAAATAATTCACCTCTACCCAAAGAGGAAGTTGTCAAACCTGAGACGCTCCACTATCTCTAACCTAGACGAAGGATATAAGATGCATATATCGTACTTTCACCGGTGTTATGGCTCATAAAAGTCTAATATAGGAAAAAAAGCGATATACTCGCGCCGCGGTATGACAGAGATAGATTGAGATGGATGGCGCGGGTTAAATGGCCGCTTTAGGATAAGTGAAGGCTCTTTAAGACAGAAAAGATCCGGCGTAATAATTCTGGGAAGACGGAGGAGAAATGAAATTCATTAGACCCACCTTCAGGTCAAATTCTTTTTTTGAAGTATTTTTGGTGGCCTTGAATTACGGTTCGTATAATAGATAGAACATTTTAAAAATCTCGATGCAGAAGAAGCTCCCGTTTATATAACAGTTCAATGGCTATTATATCTTTTAATAATATGACATTCGCCGTATTTTCCCTGTTTTAATTGCAGTCGAATATTTACGAATATTATTTGCATTTTATATCAATTTCATTCTAAGGAAATGGTATTTGCCGAAGGCACCTCACTAACGCACTTAACCATCGGCTGAGGTATCCTTATTCAGATCCCGGGCAAACATTTTCTTAATTATTCTACAGTGACTATTCTACGTTTCTCTCTTTTTGAACTCACAACTTTTCGTGTTTGGGCACACAGTTCTTCATAATATTTTCTTTGAAATTATCGCGAATAATCGACCCCTCATGTCCAAAATGTTCTCTCTCGGCAGCGAAGGGAACATTCCTCCCCGTGCAATGCACACTAGGCATTGCAATTAATTTTACTCGCACTTTATCACTATCATAAAGTGCGAGTAGAATTAATTGCACGTTATCGATTAATTGCAACGTCTCATCGATAGAATAAATAAATTGGATGGGGTGCTGTGTTGTACAAATCAGGTGTATAGGTATTTACATATATTTGAAATTAATTAAATTAATTGAAATAAAAAATGCGAGGGAAGACTGCAACTACTGGCTTTGTAAGAATTATTGAGTCAGATCGTGAGAGATGGATTTAAAAGATGCTAGCACTCTTATTTTTTTAATCATATATTTGATCATTATCCATATTTGGTTGTCTTATTCCTCAGTTTTTATTTGTCTTAACCTTGTCCATTGATTCTATCTTTCCTCGCCATCACACCTGAATAACTCTTCTCCCCGTCGCCGCACTCCTGAAGCTGGAGACTACGGCAGATATTATTTTTCATTTACGCTAAATTGACCCGTTTTATTCCATCCAATGTGTTCCGGCGTGTTGTTCAGATGTTCTCGACGTCTTTCTCTTCTTCCTGTTATCGCTAGCCTCGTCTATTTTCTTTTGTCACCTGTCCGATGCAGTTGTCGATTTCGTCGCTCGCTGCCAATTGGACAGATCGGTAGACCCTGTAGATGTTTCCGGCGCACTCGATCGGCGTTCTTATCAAAAGAAAGTGGTCCTTTTAAATCATTTCGGAGCCGGGGTTCGTTTTCACTCTCTTCCAAATTATTCCAATTAATCGACATATTTCATTCTCGTACTAGCTCACGGGTCACGTAAATCGACTTGCGGATGAATTGGAGTTAGCGGTTCCTGCCAATCATTATCAGTATACTTTTCATCCATTTTTTCTGTCTGAATTGGATTTTTTCCTACAATCTCCTCTCCTCACCCACCATCTCCAGTACTTCCTTATTTGTTTTCCTTTCGGTCCATTTCACCTTCTCCATTCTTCTCCACAACCACATTTCAAAGGCCTCCAATCTACTCCTATCATCCTGCTTCAGGGACCGATGCAACCCTATACATAAATACGCTCCATATCATAGTTTTTTCGACCCTTTTATTGACATCCTTTCTCAAAATCCCCTGTTGTCAAGTCTCTACTCCTTGTGAAAACAGCGTTGAATAGCGCAGGTAATAATGGACAACCCTGTCATATTCCTCTTCTTAACCCTGCCTACCTTTCCCCTGGACTCTCAATTCGCACCTGAGCAGTCTGACAGGCAAAATGATTGATGAATGAATTATTTCTAATTCTTTTCATTTAAATGTGCGATTAAACAAATATTTCATGCTTTTGTACTCTTAAACCAAGGCATTGTTTATTAATGATTCAAAGTTATCAATATGGTATTATGGACATCCCATTCAGGAATACGGCAGTTTGGTTTCGAATTAATAAGTTTGAAATATAACTTATACGGTATACTCATTTGGCCCTGAAAAGTGATATATAAAGCATTTGGATGCATTCACTTCTTCCTAGCTTCAATTCTTGTGCGTCCTTTCTCTCAAGTGTTCAGCTTAAAATGGAGTGACTAATTGTTTAAGACTGCTCATTAATGCCTAATCCTTAACAACCTAGGAAGTTATATAGATAACATTAGTCATATATTAATTATTAGCTATTTTCTGCTTTTATTGCTATTATTGACAATTAAGTAAACTAATAAAACTTGTAGATTAACATATTCATCAATGTGATTTGCAAGATTACAATATATTTATTTGCTTAAATGTAGTGTTTACCTTATTCACATTCATGGTTAAATGCGTGGTCACTCAGGATTACCCACCGCTGAAAAGACCCTACAGCAATCAGCCTATCCATCACATTTTGACATGAACCTGTGGTTCTGCTAATCAAACACGTTTTTTGACCTGCCATGTCTATTAACAAACAATGACCATAATGGCTCATCCCCAGGGACATTTTTTTATGAGGAAATCGGTGTAAAAACTATGTTCTACCGAATGGTAAAATACATTATGATCTTTTTGTTCGCGTAATTTACATAAGTCAAGATAAACTAACATGAAATCACGTAGGTGTGGGTAACCTGGGCACTCTCACTGTGATGCACACGGCTTGGCGGATCGGCCAAGTTTTCAGTCACACGTTTCAGTTCTGTAATTTTTTAAAATCTCATTTCCACATGGAGAACCTACGTATGTATGTAGAAATCCTCATTAGGGAACATGGTGTCGTGAGTATTTAAGAGTGTATGCAGCACAAACTGGCCTATTTATTTTAGACATTAACGAAGCAAGGATGCGTGAGTAGAGAAAGAAGGGACGTGGGAAGTCATCTAGTAAAAAAAACTATTATTACATTTCACCAAATGAATTCATAAATGGCAGGGTAAGCAGTGTGCATTTTTCCTAAAAGCATAACTGATCGCCCATTAAGATCTCTTCCTGCGGGGAAGAACCTTTTAAATTTACAATTAGGTCAGGTCAATGAAAACTAAAAGGAGATACGTAAAAATGATTCTGGATTAGAATTGTTTGAATGGTTCCGAGAATTTCCATAACTTTAATTTACGTAATTATACGATTGCTGTAAATTAAATCTCGGATAAGTTTTCTTTTTCAATTTTAATTGTTAAAGATAATCAAGATTCTGTCCTTGTGTTCGGTTAAAACAATTCTATTGAGCTTTTTTTATAAAGCTTCGTGGGCAAGGCACTTTGGGCACCTGCAGCTCCACCCAAGCTAGTTGATTTTTCGGGTACCAGATCTTCCTGGGAAACCATAACCGGCGCAGGGAAAGGAACTGGCCCCAATACTCTGATGGGTGAATATTCACACGCCGTCGGGCTTGGTAAATGGGTGAGCTCTACCATCACCTACTAAACCGACCTTCGGGTTGATTACTCCGGCTACTGTGTTTATGGTTTTTATATGTAGCTTTATATAAATAGAGCTTTATATATATTGCTTTTGTATATAGCTTTTATATATAGCTTTAATCAATTGAGTTCAAATGTTTCATATTTGTGGCAACTAATCCACGTTTGAGAGGGAAAATTGCAAGATAAAATGAACCCATTAATTAAGACTCATTGGCGGGAGCTACAGACTAAATAATTTTTTGATTCCGAGGTGCAGAAATCCCGTAGACAGACCTCTGAGCTACTGACTGGAGGGCTTGGGTTCAGTTCCGCGTGACGACACAAGACACTTTAAGCTTATATCTGTCTAAATGGTTACTGCCCGCCACCGCTTGGGTGGGTGGCAGTGGGGATTACACACCGAGAATGCGGCATCAAAAATTAGGTATTTATTTACCTTTAACATAGTTAAAATATTTGTGTGAAATATATGCTATTGTTTTTTTATGGGGCGGAAACACGGTCACTAGAGCAGGATGAGAGACGTAGATAGAAGTTTTAGAAATGTGGGGGAGGAGAAGAATAGAAACGGCGAACTGGATAGAAATGAAAACAAACGAGGAAGTGCTAGACGTGGTGGGGGATGAGAGGTGATTGTGGTGCCCCGACCACCACCTCTCCTTGCTTCATCTCGCCGACACCGCCGGTATCCCGTCCCTCGCCAAAAATCATGAAATTAGGGTAACACGCCTCAACGAACACTGATGCGAATGCCACTGGACTTTTTTCGATGTCCTCTCGTCATCTCCTCCTTGATGTCTTGGCTCCGAGGGTGTTCTTACGGGAGATGCGGCCCTAAAGGCAAAGAGCCCTCCATGCTATTCGAAGGCTCTCCACACTGAAGACAAAAGATTAAAAAGGAGGGAATAATTCAAATAGTAACGCCGCCGTCGGTGGTTCCGAATCATTCGAACGGCGAAGAAGTGCGAAGATGGATCTTCCTGATTGAGGGAGGAGATGGCACGGCGTGAAATGGATAATTGTCCCAAGACGGAAAAGACGCGTAGGTTGGGCGAGAGAGGGAATACGTACCGGTGGCGTCGGCGAGATGAAGCGAGGGCGGGCGGGTCAGGGTGGGGGGAGGGGGAGATAATATATATAAAGGCATGAAGGGAGCAGGTGGCGGGTAGCAACGCGGGAAGGAGAGATGAAAGGAGTTGAGAAGGTGGATAGACCCGAGTATAACTTCTCGGGGCGACAAGAACACTCGGTTGGGACACCCTGTTGGAGAGAGAGGGGGGGGGTGGCGGGAAGGAAAGTGGTGGCGAGGCGGCAATGCGGAGAGGATGAAAGCGGGCGATGTTTCACGGGGGTTGATGGGGTTGAAACGGTGGGATACATAGGAGGGGGAGGAGGGCAAGGGGATGTGTTGGCGAATAGGAATTTGTCACGGCAATGAGACAAGAAAAGAAGGGGGAAGTTTTTAGAATACGTTTTGGCATAGGGAAGTAAAATGGAAACCAAGAAATGATTGTATTTAAATAATAATATACGAGGTTGCAAAACTAGACTGCTGTTTGTCGAAACGTCTGTGTGAGGTATGACCCTTTGGGAATCAGAAACATGGCCCATTGTAAAAGTGGACCGGAGAAGGAAACAGGACTTTGGAACTGGAGGAGAGTGCTGAGGATAAAGTGGATGGACAAAGTTATGAACGAGGGAATATATAGAAGACCACGCGATAGAAAAACAATATTGAGAGAACTCTGCACCAAAGACAAGAATTAGATAGACTGGACACACCTCAAGGCACAATGGATTAGTTGGTTAGAAACATGATGGAAGGGAAGATCCCACAAGGAGGAATACGATGCCTGTTCATAGGGCAAATTACGATCGACGTAAAAGACAGCTACTGTTAGGGGGTTTGAAAATAAGCATTGATTAAAGAAGGATAGGGGGCTGCAGTACAACAATGTCAGCATTGCATTAGATATGAAGATGATTAATCATAACAGCATAAGGAAGCATTTGGATGATTGGTTAAATCTTGGATTAAGAGAGTAATTTAATAGGGCTCGGAAACTAGATCCTTAAGGAAAGAAGACAACCGTTATAATTCGTTGTCTCGGGCGTGACTTCATGGAATGGACTTAAAATAATGAAAAGAGAAACTTTGTAATTCCACATAGATTTATTAGACGGACGACCAAGGTTTCGACGTGGCACGTCATCATCAGGTGATGATGACGTGCCACGTCGAAACCTTGGTCGTCCGTCTAATAAATCTATGTGGAATTACAAAGTATCTCTTTTCATTAGGTCAAACATTAATTGGGGGACATTTAGGTGTGGGAATGATGGAAAAAGTGAAATGGATGGAATGGACAAATTAAGTAGTCTTAGGTAGGGATTGCATGAGAGGAAGAGAGATTTATTAGGAGGTACACAAAGTAGGCCAGAAAAGCGTGCGTAGCGGCTTTGATCGGCAATAGTATAATTAGGAATGATTTAGAAGAGAGAATGTCAGGCATAAGAGGTAGGCGCAGAAAGAGAATTTGCAAGTTGGAGGTTTGAAAGAAGGCAGGAAGCATGAAGAATTGGAGAAGGATTTATTTTGGTGAAGGATGTCGTTTTGTGTCGTGATAGGTGAGGCACGGAATTGTTGCCACCCGATAATCTAACTTAACCTGTTAGACTGCTAATAAAGAAATGTAAAACCTGCTTTCAAAAGTTTAAAACCAAATTAACGTCTACCCCTCTTTTCTTCTCTAAAAGATTTGCAACCCGGATGGAAAAATATATATTAATTTTCACAAGGTCACTGTTAAAAGTGAACTAATCTCCATTAGTGTAAACCCTCTTGAAAAATGAACTAATACCAGTAATGTACGAATGCAGTTGCAAGATCCATCTGGTCGCTCAAATAAATTAAAATGAAGTTTTGATTTTAGGCAAATTTTTCTGCCAAATTGAGTATGCAAGAAATTTCAGCATTGAAAGATCGTTATGCACACCTCTGCCTTTATTTGATGGTGCATATACTCGGGTGTCGAGAAGGATGGAGGAGATAAATTGGATAGGAAGGAAGAGAATATGGTGGGGAAGGAGGGAGGATTGTTGGAAGATATCATAAAGAGGCAGGGAATATGGATTCAGAGCATTTTGATTTTCAATGGGGTGTTGAAGACTGTGATAGAGGAGATTATGTTAGGTAAGGAAGGTAGGGGAAGGAATAGAATAGGGATGTTGGGCGGGATGAAGGGAGGAAGGAATTGAGTGGAACAAAAGAGGGAATTACTGCAGCGCCCAATTTCAGGATGTGTTTTTTGGAGAGGGAAGATTGGTATTGTTATACAATTGTTAATGAAGTGTTAATACTAACCCTGATGCTATTTATGTCAAGAGTTTTCCATCAATGGATCATGATTAGAGAAAAACTTGCTCTTGGAGTGGTCGGATACTTGGTAGAGGCTTTTGGATTTAAGTCGACAGAGTCGTTACGTAATTTACTGGGTTTGTCTGAGTTTTCTAATTTTTTTCATACAAATTGCTGCCATTAAGCAGTTGAAAATTCTGTCACTTATTAAAATATTTTCATTTTGTCAACAACATCAAGGCTATTATTCCTTGAGCATCCTGAACGCTTTTCCGTAGTGGCCACGTTTGTGCCAACTTGAAAAACCGTCTGATCCATTGTCCCGTGGCTTATTGGGTTCCTCGCCACGTTAAGTTACTCGGTTCTATTTGAATTGCCATGCAACCAGGAAGGGATATTCCATATACATCTTCAAAATAGTATTGACTTCCAATGGACATTAACCACCATCGGTGAGTGAAGTAGTTAGGCGATCACGCTGCTCTTGTGCACTAAATGACCCGATTTTAGCCATTGAAAAACGTTTCTCAGTCTAGAGACGGATCTAGAAATCATATTAACTGTGCAGTGCATCTCATCAGTATCTTGTGCTCCTAAAACAATGGTATATTATAAAACTTAAACGTACCTCGTGCACCTCTATGGGATTACGAAGTAGTTTCATAGTATGCATACAGTGATCAAATGAACATCTAATTTTAATGAAAAGAAAGAATAGAGAACATATTTTGATACGGACTACTTTAAAAATCAACAATAGTAAAGGAAGCGAGTTTTTTTATGCATGGCGTGTATTTCGTATTCATGCTGAACGTAGAACAAAAAATATTATGTCTATATGTTCTATCTATATATTCTGTTTTCTTACATAAATATGCTGATCGTCAACCATGAATTAGAATTAAATCTATAATCAAGGTTTAGGATCAATAGGTTGAATACATTTAAAAATACACGTTTAGTAATCATATTGTATCATACATCGCTGTCAAATCCAATATTTCTTTTCTTTTAAATGGAATTAAATTTTTTTCTGCTATATTTATCGTAAATTCGGCTCTAAAATTTTTTGAGAAGTATATCTCGGCCGTCGTTTTCTGTTCCAAAAAAACTAGAAAATCAATTTATTGCAGAACAAATTATTTAAGTTCGTCAAAATAGTACCATTGCACATCGACACAAATGTGCCAGGGACTCGACCAACTGCGGCACATTTCCTGGAAGAAGACGAGGGGAGCCTTGTGTTCAGGTACCTCGTCACGGCCTATTTGTCGTTATCCATCTTTCCGAAATGGTTGCCCTTCAAGCTTCTTTTTATTCTTGGGAACAAAAAGAAGTCCGCCGGTTATTGGGAGCGCCCGTGGTGGCATTGCCTCCTTGTACTTGGCCAGGTACTCGGTTACGAGGAAGATGGTGTGGGTGCGTTGTCATGGTGAAGCCTCCAGTTGACGAAGATCTCCCTCCTACTGACGCGTTGCACTCTTTTCCGCATCCTTTCGAGGGCTTCCACGTAAAACGCATTGTCTGTCCCTGAGGCATAAATCCTTGGTGGAAAATGTCTTTTCGAGTCAAAAAAAGTACCTGTAACTTTAGTAAGTAAAGTAAAGGTTTAGTAAAGTAACCAGGGTAAAAAAACCCTGTATTAAAGTTATTGAATTATGAAGTATGTATGACCATATTATTTCATGATCGTTATAAAAACTATGATTTAAAAAAATGGAAGTGAATTTTATTTCTGCTATTTTTATCGTAAATTCGGCGCTGAAGTCTTCGCTTCATTGTAAGAAATATTACTCTGCTCTAATATTTCAGAACAATTCGGGAAAAATAATCAGTAGGCGGTTGTTAAATGTTAATGCGTTCCTTCAAACATTTGTTGTCACGATCAAGCGAATACCTTCCGTTTCCCTCGGTCATGTCCGGAAAATTCACCCCCGTCCTACGTATTTTGGGTTTTCTTAAGAAAATAACAAATGGAATCCGCATAGCCGCCTCCGCGCTGCCGTACAAAGCACGAGAGGGCGCGGGGGAAGGGGGCGGCGCAGAGGGCGGAGTGAGGGAGGAGGAGGGGGCAGAGACGAAAGAAGGGGGACGGGAGTCGAAATTAAGTTTTCCAAAAACCGTGTCTCTCCCACCACTCTTCGCTGCGAATTCGCATTTTTTTCTTCGCCATCCCTCGGCGGCTTTCCCACCAGAATGCCTCAAGAGCACTTTCCCCTTAAAGAGACAGCCCTTCTCCATTCTCCCACTCCCTAGCACTCCCTTCTCACCCCGCCTCTCGGGCGACACACACACACCCCACCCCTCCCTCCCCCTTCCAGACTCCCACCTCTTCCCCCCTTCCCTTACAGTTCACCCCCAACCCTCTTAGCTATCCCACACCCTCGCTTGTCATGTCCCGCACGTTTTCCCTTTTGCCAATTATCCCTTCTCTCTCTCTCCCTCCCTCCCCAATCCCTCCTCATCCTCCCTCCCTCCTTGTTTTCTTGCCCTCTTCTTCCCTTCCCTTTCTATCCCTCTCTTCCTCGACCCGCTCCCTAACATTATTCCTTCATCCTACACTTCCCAAGGCGTACCCTCACCATTTCCTCCTTATCTACTCCTCCCCCCCTCCCCATATAACCTGTACCTTCCCTTCATGTCTTCCCCATCAGCTTACATAAGTGGCCTCACGCGTCATGATGCTCACAAGGAATCGCGTTGTTTGTCCCTCTTTGAACACAAGTGAAAGAAAGCACGAAGAAATATCGGAGCAGAATTTATCGACATGTTTGTGATTAATAAGTTGAGGATAATGAACAGTTATATTTGTTAGCAAAGCCCAGTTGTATTATAGTCAAATAGGGAAGTAATCTTTCTTCCTGTGCTTGGTAGATAGTATTCACTTTCAGCTATTCAGCTCCATAGTATTCACCTTATCCGTAGATATATATTTTCCGGATCTGGAGAATAAGCTACAGTAAATATTCAGCGGAAGGTTGTATCAGTTAATGTGTTTCTTCAAGCATTTGTTGAAATCATGCGAAAGCGTTCCTTTCTTAAGAGGGATGAGATAAAGCGCTTTGAGCCCCCGGCGAGACAGCGAGCTGATTGTTACGTCTTTGACCAAGTAAAAAGGATCCTCCACATCAGGCCATGTTAATTGACTGGGAGTGTACTGGTGATTTATTCAGTATGGGGAATAGCTAAACATCTCCTTCCAGGCTCGTCACGGGGGAGCATCACGGTTGTCCGTAAGAGTCCTTTCGCTCCCTTCCGCTTTGCCCCCAGAGTGAGAAGGACCCACCGGGGGAGGGGGCTTGTGTTCCACCCCCAAACCTTCCTTCCTCCGACACCCCCCTCCCTTATTGTTTTCCACCCTCTCCGTTTGAGCGCTGCCGTCGCATTTCTTTCCCCTTCTCCCGCCCACCTCCGCATTCATTCGCATGTTGGCTGGCGCGTAATTACTTCGTCACGAGTCACGTCACGAGGAATGAGAGGCGGCGGTTTTGTGGAGGCGCGAAATGTGATGGGAAAAACGTTCAAGGTGAATGGCATGAAAGAATGAGAGCACTATCTATTTGGGGATGGGGAAGAGAGACTTATTTTTATAACATAATGGCGGGAAATCAGGGGAGGGGATGATAGTTAAATATGGTAGCCATGCATATATTGAATTGAAAAGTTTCAGTCTTTCAATCTGTCTTTGATGGTTTGAGTAATTTATTTTCTAAGGGCAGTTGTCAGTAAAATTGTGAAATCTGAAAGATTTTAATGCAATTTTTTTAATGTTGGGTAACGAGATTTTTTAAATATTTTTTATTTGAAGGTTTTTTAAGACATTCTGAACAGATACGGCAGGTGAATAATTGAATTGTTGCATTAAATCAACGTGCATAGGAAAATCATCAAATGAAAACCCGATGGCAGGTACGGAGATGAATATTTTAATTAATTATAAAAAAATATATTGAAAATTGACAATAGAGTGATTTAAGACAACCGGAAATGCTTAATATTGCGCGGCTATTTAATGATCATTTTTTAAAAGTTTTTTAAAACCCCATCGGAAATCATATTTAGTTTCCCTGTAATATTTTCGCTGCATACCTCAGTATCCTTCATCAGCTATTAAACAAAGCCTAATTTCAGTCTAATCAGAAATTGCCGCACTTTGTCTGAGTTTTGGATTTAATTTCTGAGTTTGTTACTTTTATTCCAATCCATTTATGGTATGTTTGTATGAACGCAGAGTAAACAGCACCAAACATATTTGGTTATCCTGACAAAACACAGCCGGAGATCTGACTCTAAAATAAACCCCCCTTCAACTCTGCATACTCCCTTCATTCCTTCCGACATGTCTGTCCTATTCCCTACCCTTCGCCTCTTGCTAAACGTTCTTCCCTCCATTTATCTGTCTTCGACATCTTATCACCTATCTATTTGCTTTGCATCCAACATTCCAATGCCTCCTTCCGATGCTTGCAAATATTTCTCCCTGGTATCTCACAATGATGAGTACTTTCTCATTTTTTCCATTCTGTCCATTCCTGTCCTTTTCCATCTTTGTCTGCACCCATATTTCAACAGCATTTAGGTCTATCATCTTTCTTCATTATCCATATGTCCGAGCAGAACAATGCCACGCTCTATATGAAAGTTTTAACGAGCCTTTTATTAACATCCTCATTCAACGTCTCGATCATAAATTCCCTCCTCTTTGTGGAAAATTCTTTGTCTAACGAAAATCTACGCTTTATGTCACTCCTAGTTTTATCATTTTTGTCGAAAACCCTTCCGAAAAAGGTAAATACTTCTACCTTCTCTAGTTTTTGCCCTTCTTTTTTAATATTTAAATTGTACTTTCTCTTTCGTGAAAAACGCATAACCTTTGTTTTTTTTATTTCTCATGCGATCCAATTCCATCAGAAATGCTTAGAACCATTTCGCTGGCTGGTAAATTTTAGCTTGGTCATCCCCATGTCCAACTGATTTTATGTATCTTCGCCGACTTTCTTTCCCGTTTCCAGTTCTTCCCATACCTCTTTAATAATTTCCTCTACATATACGTTAAACAGCACAGGTGATAGTTGACAACCCTGACTCCTCTCCGATTCCTACTCTCATCTTCGCAGCTAGGCACATATTCAGAATACGAATAAGTCTCCTATTTATCCAATCTACTTCTATTTTCTGCATTGTGTTTATTAATTCTACCCGATTCATCTTCTTTCGGGAGCTTTCACAAGGAAAAAGGAATTCGTGACGGGAACTTAGGTATGATAGGATGCTATGAAAAGGCTCTTAAAACTTTGATACGGAGTGTAGTTTTATACGGCGAGGAAACATGGTCACTGAAAGATGATGAAAGCCGCAGATTTTTAAGCTTTTGAAATATGGTTGTGAAGAAGGATGGCGAAGGTGGAGTGGCCAGAAAGAAAAACAAACGTGGTAGTGCTAGGTGTGGTGGGAAAGCAGTGAAGGTTTTTGGGAGGACTCAAAGGTAGGGAGTGGGGATGATTGAGGGAGTTTTTTTGACGATCGGATCCTGAAAACTGTGATTGAGGGAAAAGTGTTGGGTAAACGAGGAAAGGGGAAGAATAAAATGGGGATGTTGGACGGAATGAAGCGAGGGATGTAGTGCGTGGGTTTGAAGAGGAACTTACTCTGGAGCCCGATGTTAGGTTGTGCTTTTTATTAGGAAAGGTAGGTAAATGTACTTTTGTACAAATGTTTAGGCTGCCAAAACTATCGGTAGACTGCCTGTAATTGTAATGAATTTTATGATCGTATGCTCCTTACTCAAAAAATAACGCTCGTAAGAACAAGACTAAAGCATGTGTAATATGTTCGGGAAAATGCTCATAATAAGAATAATTATTGCGTGCATCTCATGTGTCAACATATTCCATATCCTTGCATTACAGTATTGCATTCATAGCCTAGTATCATAGTATGTTTTATAGTTCCATAACCCTAGTATCAGAGCCATCATAATTACTTAGGGGTGTGATGTTACATTACTTATCGTTACGGGTGTGGAAGCCTGAGGATTAGTCTCAAGTAATATTACTTATTACATTGAAGGTATTTTTTAACAAAGAAGTAATTTATTTCTGTTTTCCCTGATAAATGTAAACAATTGAAAAAAGAATGATTCTCGAACACGTTCAAATAATTTTAACATCTAAATAATTGAAGTCCTTTATTATTCAAACTGTTAAAAGTTTTTTCACATTATATGTTTCAATGACACTAACATCCAATGAAATTTTGGGTAATATACTTTTATTTAGTACAATCAGTAATAATGTTAGATAATGCCAATTTCGTAAATATATGATCCCTTTTTTCAGTAAATGGTGACTCTGAAATCGTAGCGTTTATAATGACGTAAAATGGAGAGAGAGGAGGATGCATTTCTTACGGATTATATCAAGGAAAATTAGAACATTGTATGGCGTTATATAATGGTGATATAGATGAATTAATTGAGAAATTATGAAGAGTACAATAGTTGAGAACGAAATATCTGGTTTCGAGGAATTAGAGACAGACAAGAAGGTCCGCGCTGCCGGAAAAGGAGACAGAAGCAATTTTAATAGCTCTATTAACAAAGAAACAAGTGAAATGGAAGAAAGAATAACGAGGACATTGAACATTGAGCCGTGTTCATTGCGTGAAAATAGATATAATAATATTAATTTGTCGAAGGATTAAATATTAACCTATCGAAAAAATCAACCGCACGTTTACCTTACAAGCCTCCACTTATGACATAAGGTGCCAGGTCACCATCCATTAGGATGATTAGTGACCGATGCGTGGTGGATTATGTTTCTAACTATTATGGTTTCTAATTGAACAAGGGAACAAAATGATTTTCCATGCATTTTGGCTGATACGCTAGAATCAAGAACCCTTTTTCAACTGAAATGGCATTATATATGGGCAAAGGTTAATGCCTCCGTCTGAACAAGAATTCCAAATTACCGGAAAGTTATTAATGAAATGCATAGCCATGACAGGAATTACATACAATCATCATCAATGATTAGCCCTACTAATGAAATTTACGTAAATGAAAGATAGATGGCATGTAAACACCTTAATTAAATTTAAGAGTTAAAATTTGTAGCAATCTCTTAACAGCATGCTCAAGAAATCCTGGAAATAAATATTATAAGGAGCAGGTTTGGGTAATGGAGATGATACAACGAATAGGGAGGAAATTTAAATGCTCTCATTTGGTGACTGAGCAGTGAGAGCGAACAATTAAGAAGACCTACATACTTGCTTGGAGGAAGTTCATCATCAGTTATGCAGAATGAAAATGAACAGGGAAATAACTGGAACCCTGGAAGTTCATGTCTGCGAGCAGGGGAAGAAAGAAGAGGTGTATTCTTTAACTCTGTGGAAGCAAAATGCTAAGCTTGGGATGAAATAAATTCAAAGAACTTCTCACGCCAAATATTTCAAAGAGGATTTTATGATTAAGGGACAATAACAAACGTATCTACTCTACGTTCGGCTGAAAATCAGGGAAATTCAATAAATCGGCGTTTTCTACAATATATAATGTATACACACACATTACATATATAAACATACATATTTATTTGGTTTGTTTTTATATACATATTTATGTGTGTATGCATATATATACATATTTATGTGTGTATGCATATATATATATATATATATATATATATATATATATATATATGCATACATATATGTACAAGGAACTGGCCCCCCTACCCTGATGTGTGAATATTCACACACCGTCGGGCTTGGTACATGGGTGAGCTCTACCATCACCTACTAAACCGACCTTCGGGTTGATTACTGTGTTTATGTTTTTTTATGTTATGGTTTATATGTACATACGTTCACTCATATGGATATACTAAATATAAGGAAAAGGGATAGCAACACACATAAAAGGTAAACAATTAGTGAGGAAAGTGGAATGATGCAAATTATAAGCGATCACAAACTTCTGTATCCATAGTCGATTAAAATGAACTATATTTTCGTAAGATCTGTTCTCCGTCCATAATGGAGTTCTTTTTTTAGAATACCAGCTTCATTCGTGACTAGCCTATTCTCCATCTCCTTCGCTGTCTGTCACTATTGCATATTTATTTCGCCTTTTTTATCCTCCAAAGTGTGTTTGTTTACTTGGCATGTTGTAACCTTTTCATATTTTGTTTTACCAGTCTGCTCTCGTTGACCCCTTAGCTCTGACCATATTTTATAGATCTACCCTTAGAGCGCCTTGCAGCAGGCACTATTGGTGTTTCTATGTGGCCTCAGGGACCCTCCTAAATGTTGTTTCTGGGCCGATGCTGCCCGGATATCGTGTTCTGTCCTGCCGTATTAATCTCGTTTGAGGGAGCCAAGAATATGTTTCTCGTAACCATTACTTTTGATATTTTTTAAGAGCACGAAGTCGTTAACTTTTTATTGACTTTGCTCGTTCATTTCAACTGCGCAATTGTTAAATTGCATGCGCGAAATTAAATTATGGATAAAATAACAAATATAGACCAAATAATCGTGTTTCGTTGCGCAAAAAATAAATTTTACTCAATTCCACCTTTATAAGGTTATATGATGATTTTCTTGATATTGTTTTTCACGTTCTCATTTTTCGTGGAGTGCCTTGAGTTATTACTCCGAAACATAGTCTCGGGACACAAGCACAGTTCCTTCTCTAGGTAAGTAAATTCTCGTGCGAAGTAAATGAAACCCTCGTTATGGCGAATAACTGGACGCGTGACCGTTTCGCTACATTTAATTTCTTTGGCTTGAATGTCTGTTCTCAAAAATAAAATGCGTACTTGTGCTGCGAGCTGATTTATGTACTCGGAAAAGTTATACGCACCGGATGCTGTGACCCCATACGACCTATACTCTTTCTTATATCGGACGAACTTCATGTGATGTAACAGTGGTCTTTAATATTGCGTATGCCAGAATATTATCTGTCGTTCTGATTAGTTAGGATTATTAGATGTCTAACTGGCTTATTACACTTAAATGGTGTTAAAAATCAGGTGTTTTGTTATGATATACATTTTTAAAACACGTCTTATATGGAATTATTCATTGTGTAAGTAGTATAAACTTTCTCGCGATGCATCCATCTAAGGAAAGTTAATTTCATTTCTCAAAAGTAATCACGGACATCTAATAGCTCTAGTATAATTATCCAAAATTCCAGAATTTATGCTCTCGAAAAATGAATATAGAAAACAAATCTTAGTCATAAACAGGTATTTGGTGCTGTTAGGTTTTGGGAATACCTTTGGCTCAACATGAAATTACACACGAGTCGTTCAATACCACGTTAGAAAATCCAAGACATGGCGCTCGCAGTATCGGAAAAGGGTTGATTTTATTATGCCTCATATCTTACTAGACTGCTGTTTTATTGTCGAATATATAACATTTATATCCATAATGCGGTTTCATTTACATAGTCAATAGGGAGACCCACTTTTGTTTATTTTGGAAATTAAAAAAAAATGACTTCTAGCGGTGATTAAACACTTCTATTTCAAAGGCTCCACCCTGAAAGGGATCAAAGCTGAGTTGCATGAGACGGCATATCTACTCCTGTGTTTTCGACTGTTTACAATTGGGTAAATTAGTTAAAACGTGACAGTACATCCACAAATAATGACAATTACTCAGGAAATCCAATTATGGTGACTTCCTCCGAAGTGATTGACTTGATCCAGGGTATGGTATTTAGTAATTGACGGATCAAAGTTCATGACATAGTTGTGGCTTTCAATTTTGCACAAGAGTTGGGGTGTGAAAAAATCTCGGCAAGATGGTTGCCGCGTTTTTTCTAAGTGTGGGAAATAAATACATTGTTTTGGTCGATTTATAGTTTTCCTTCGTCATCCTGACGTGTTTTGTATGGATATATAACCATAGACAAAACGTGGATACACTACTAGACTCCAGAGACAAAGGAACAGTCGAAAGAGTGGGTTTCTAAAGGTCACAAGGTGATGGCAATAGGTTTATAGTGTGAAAGAGGAATTATCTAGCGAGGAATACTTGCAAAAAGGACGAAAGATAAGGCTAAGTTTGTAAATTAAGACAAAACTCTTCATTTGGTAAAGAAAAAAATGTCTTCCTTGAAGGAAATACATACGCGGGTGCACACCTGCGCAGTTTCGATGGTGAAAATTATGGAATGAAAGTTCGAAATTTTACAATATCCGTCATATTCACCAAAATTGACGTATTATATTTAGTTGTATTGTACGACGGCACTATATCAGCAAACTGATTGAAGATATTAATTGATATAGATCAATCTAACAGATGAAGGTCCTGGCTCATTGAAGAGAGAATATGAGAATATCGTCCAACGAAACACGATATTGATCACTGAAGACAAGTAAAATACGTACAGAATTAATTTATTTGAATCTTTTTGCCTTGCGAACGTAGTTTTACTCGATTAAATTCCGCTTTAATGCACTCTGAATCATAGGTATTTAAGAGCCAAAAAGTGTTTTAACGTTCTCGTAATTGCATAGCTGTGAATATTTGTAATGGACGCCAAAAGATTGAAATATTTGCCATAGAAATTGAAATGTAGGGTTTACGGATAATGAAAATATTTTGAATTTTTTTACAAATTAAGTATTGCTACCGGTTTTTTCAACCAGCCCATTTATTTATTTTAAAGTTTAATTTTAGTGAAGGATACGAATATTTACTAGCCCACTTAATTCCTTAGACATAACGGTGACAATATTCCATGATCCTTCGATAGAATTATCAAAGTTTTTATTGAAATCATTTACATGTATCACCCAAAATCTTAAATTACTCCATTTGAAAGAGGGAAACTTCGTAATTCTGGACTTCAGGTGTATGTTTGTTGAGTCCAGAGCGATATAGTAAGTTCCTTTAAGTAGCAGAATATAAAAAGTATAGATCTATTATTTGTATCGTTTTGGAGAGGAATTGGTGCCGAAAAAAGAGAGGATTTAATAATAAAACCTTGAGCAAATTTTAATATTTAATTTTCACTTACTTTTTCTATCGGTCCTCTCTAATCGTCGTCTCGTTTTGCAGACTACTCGTCTGCATCTGTCCTTCTTCACGCTGGTATTCTTTTTTATCTCTCCTTCTGTCCAAATTTTCCTCAGATGCTTTTAACAACATTATATTCCACACCTTTACGGCTTTACTTTTTTGCAGATTATGGACTACGGTGAACGTTTTAAGCTTTGGGGCGTTTGCTTAAACAAGTTGGGTCAGTTGAGCTATTTATTTTGGAGGAAGATTAATAGAATAATTGGGACAAAAAATAAAATAATTACAAGGTAGGCAAGCGTTTAGAAAAGAAACTTTAGTTGATGATGAAATGTACATTAAGTAAGTATGTAGAGAAAAGTCTTGTAAAAATGTTGGAAGGAGAAAGTCGTTTTGCCTGACTCGGAAATTTGTTCTTTGAGGCAAGAGGGTTGGCGTAAGGTTGAATGGCCTCGAAATGTGGGAATGGAGAGCAATGAAAAAATAATGATATGGTAGAAAGGGGAACAAATATAGAAGCTCTAGGACTCGTAGGGGAAGAAAGACTTCGCTTTCTCCTGAAGCTACTCTACATAACCATTGCGCGTCATTATCCACGCCATCCACTTGTGGTGCCTTCTGAGAAATTTCTCTAAGGGTCGTCGCAAATACCTCTTGTGGTTTGAGGAAGATAAATGCTAATACTCTACTACATGATATTAGGTAGGCAGGCATCGAGTGAACGTGATTTAAAGGATTATCCAGCAGTCATTTACCAATCATGCAAAGGGTAAAACCGTTGCTATGGTCATGAAAGCATCAATGTGATTGTTGACGGGAATGAAAATGAGTCTTAAGAAATCGAAGAAAGTGGGAAATTCAAGAAAAATAAGGGTTTTATAAAATAAAGGAAATAAGAAGAACATAGTAGGAATTGAATTGAGGGACATAGACTAGAACAGGTAGACTAGTTCACTTAATGAGGGATTACTTGGGGAGAAGGTGGAAAAAGTAGTACGGCCATTAATGTATTAATTTAGTTAGGTTATAGAGGTTTTTTAAGAGGTGGGAATTGATGATAGGCATTTTTACGTAGTTATGTAAAGGAAAGACTAAGAGGAACTTCCATATGGAGCTAGGAGTTGTATGTTGCAGAAACTTGTTATTTCGGACAAGAAGATAAGCTTAAATTGGAGGTTTTTAATATGTATATGTGTAGAAGATTGAATGCAATATAATGGACGGTAAGGAAAATAAACGAAATTCTAGACATGACGGGGGAAGATAGAGTATCTTAGAGCGAAATTGAATAAGGAAGCACAATGCAGGAGACACTGAGACGTAATGGGATGCTGAAAACGGAAATGCAGAGTAGAATTCCGGTAAAGTAAAGTAAAGGGATGAAAAGATGAAGTAATTTGGATGAAACTAAGGTTGGTGGAAAGCATTCATAGCTAAAGAAATAATTATATTGGATGTGCATTGTGGGGTTTATGGAATTATTGTCTTGCTAGTTCTACCCAATGTCGGGAGACTAATGCTTATATGCATGGATGGGGAGCGTAGTGGTTAGTCGACGATTACTTGATGCTGTCGTTCAGCGTATTTTCTGCCGGGAATATCCTCATCAGCCGCGATTAGTTTTGCGCTTTCAACGTTTTCATTTCCCTGTCGATATTTACCCCTGACCCCTTAAATAATCTAATCCTCTCAATTACGGCCTCATATTACGAAACAACATGTTTCCTCTTTTCTAACTTACTTTCTCGTCCATTCGTCCATTTCCCATTTGAAAGTCATGTCATTTTCCTTAATATGATTTCTAGAGTTTGATTTCATTTCTTGACTTATATAATGATGTACATCCTATGTACTTTGTATGTATCTGAAGTTTCATTATACTTACATTTCATATTCATATTTTTAATATCCGGTATTCTCAAAGCCTAGGTTCAGTTGAAATTATTGTAATTAATGTAAAAGAAAATAATCTTATTTTCTCTCACATGCTAAAATCTGTTCAGAATGGTCTGAACTCCAGCACAATTGCCTTCCAGTGATTTCAAGCGTATTATTGCCTGTTTTGTAAGTCATAAATTCATAGTTTTGTTTCTATTTTCACGTATATCGTAATATTTTACAATAAATCTGAGGAAAATTTCCATTTAAATACTACAATCCATGCTCTAATTCCTCAAACAATCTATTAAAATTCTATACACAAGATCTTTAAGAGTAAAATAACTTTCTCAGGAGGATTAAGTATAAATATTTAGCAAAAAAGAGGTAAAAATTTCTGATTGTGAAAAATTAACTGTAAAATATGAAACCGATTGACTAAAGTAAATCTAAAGCACGGTTATGTAACTGAACACACAGTTAATTTTAACGGTGTATTTTTATCACCGAAAGAAATTTCCTGATGGGTGGAGTAAGAGTAAAAATAGTACGGTGAAGTTAAAATTGCGTGAACAATTTAAGGAAATACTTATGAATGGCAGACTAGAAGATTTTCCTTGAGATTAGTATATTTTGTGAATATATATTTGATTCGTATATTGCTCTAATAACTAGTTCCGCCTCTTAATTTTAATGGGGTGAGAATTTTGCTTTTCTGAGACACGGTAAGGGGTAGCGTCTAAGTCCTTGGGAAGTTTAGCAGCGGCGGATTAATGATTATTAAAAGAGAGAAAGAAGGGATTGGCGCTTAATTATATGAGTCCTGAAGTGGTTACACTCACCTCCTTTTCAGGTATCACTTTTATAAAACTCCGCGGCACTTAATAAGTGTCCGAACATTCTCCCCTTCATCTATTTTAAATTGCTCCAGGATCTCCTCTCTTTTTTTTACTTTCTCTCCCGCTCGCGCCCCCTTTTTTATCACTTCCACCCCCTTGGAGACCCTGAGGCACACACACACACACATACATATACCTAACATCGTCCGTTCGCACTTTTCTTTCCTTTCCCATATCTCTCTGGTCCTCAGAAATTTGTATATACTTCACCTCCTTCTTCTCTCCCCTCTCGTCATCCCTCCCTCTTTCCTTCAAGCTCGGAATCCACCCCCTTCCCACCACCTCCCCATCCCCTCCCCACCCCACACACACATCTCTCCCTCCTACTCCCGCCATTTTTCCCTCACACTGCGCTCTCCGACAGTCATTTTTCATTCCGGCGCCACTGCACGTTGGCGAGGACAAAAAGGGCCCGGGGGTGGGGGGATAGTGTGTGGGAGGGTGTGTAGGGGCGGAGTGGAGGGTGAGGGAAGGGAGGTCTGCACGTTTAGTGGTGCAATATAGCAGGCGCCAAATTTCCTTCGCCCGTCGAGGGTTGGAAGTAAAGGGTGTGGGACAAGGACGGGGTGAGAGAGGGAGGAAATGGATGTGGATAAGGGGTAAAGGGGGTTCAGATATGAGCAAAGAGAGGGTGGGGAATGCGAGGGCAGCCTCGGTGAGGAGGGGTCGGAATAAGTGACTTTGTGGAGAGAAGTGTGTGAGCGGGGGGGTGGAGAGCGAAGAGCAAGGGGTGAAAAGGGAACAAAAACATGCAGTCATTATGGAAAACTCCATCTCTCTCTCTAAAAAAACACCGCGTTAATGCAGCATACTGTTATTCTTTGACGTGGCACAAAACTGTGAGTGTATATGTAAAGCCATGTGCACCATGTGTAAAATGCTTATTGCAAAAATGATGGTTCTTTCACATCTTTCTGTTTGCAATTGCTTTGCGAAATCATTCGGTCGTGAGCGTAGATAAACGGGGAATTACCTAAATTTTTTCCACCCTTTTTTTGTATTATTACTTTATGGGAATATTGAATTGTTATGGTAAAAGAATTGTTAATGCTTCATATAATGCGAGAGTCAAGTTTATAGAGTCAGAATACATTTTCAGATGAAAAAATATCCTACTTGTTTTGAACGTGCATGGCGGCAAGTAAGCGTTCCTTTTCGAAGTGATGTGAAGGGATTCACATGTGGTTAATTTTCCGATCAAATCATTCGTAGTCTTGGTAGTTAAAAAACGTCGTCCATAGAACAAATGGTGCCATTTAAGACGCTGAGGGTAACCGAGTGAATATTATGCCACTTTTTTCATTATTAACAGTGGAATATTAGGAACAATGAAAAGAAAATTCAGAAAATGTAAATAATGCCGAGTTTGATACAAAATTTATAGTTTTTAATAATAAACCGTTCCGCAAAATTGATTATAATAACGACATATGAAATCAAAAGTATTTTTTAATACTTAATTTAATATTGAAAACATTTCAATATGGGTTTACAATACATGATTTGGATCATCACCAAAACATTATGGCATGGACAAAGTTATAATCATCCATGTAACACGGAAATTATGATAATTTATGCAGAGTGAAAATCGGGAAGCCATAGGAAAATAAACATAAATAACTTCTTGCAAGATAAAGAACAGTAGTGGACCCTGGCGAGAGGCGACAAACAAAATATTGGTTTTTGAACTCTTATGTTTACTTATTTTTGAGTGACATAAATTTTTGTTTTCCAGTCAGTTGTGCGTGTGTTTGTTGTGTGTGTGCATACACACAAATATAAATATATTATATACATATAAATTATATATATTAAAAATATATGTTATTATTAGGTAATCTACCGGTTAAGGTAGATTTTTGGATGGACACAACTATCAAATAAATATTTTGTAACTCCGAACAAAACCCAATCCAGCAACCTAATCTACATCAGGTCCCTCTTCATCTCTGTGTACTTCTTTCCTCCCTTCATCCCGTCCAACATCCCTATCCTATTCCTGCTCCTTCCTCGCATGTCCAACATTCTCCCCTCTTTTACCTTCTTCAACATGCCACTACCGCTCCATACGCCTTTCATCCATTTTTCCTGCCTCCATAGGATTTCTCTCAACAAACCCCTCTCCTCACCCACCATTTCTAGTACTTCCTCATTTGTTTTCCTTTCGGTCCATTTCACCTTCTCCATTCTTCTCCACACCCACATTTCAAAAGCCTCCAATCTACGTCTATCCTCCTGCTTCAGCGACCACGTTTCCGCGCCGTACATAGCTACGCTCCATATCAGAGTTTTTACGAGTCTTGTCTTAACATCTCTACTCAACGTCTCCGTCATCAACTCCCTACTCCTTGAGAAAGCCTCCTTGCATAGCGCAATTCTTCTCCTTACGTCCCTACCACTTTGGCCGTATTGGTCCAAAACACTTCCGAGATATGTTAACCTGCTCTATTTTTTCCCCGCCTATTTTAATATTTAGCTTAGCCTTTTTCTTTCTGGAAAATCGCATAACCTTCGTTTTATTAATATTGTGTCTCATTCCATATTTATCGCACTGAACCTCCAATTTACTCAGCAATGCTTGCAACCCCTTGGCGGACTGATCCGCTAATGCTTGGTCATCAGCAAACCTAACCGATTTTACGAATTCCCCTCCGACTTTCATTCCTACCTCCAGTTCTTCCCATGCCTCTTTAATCATTTGCTCCACATATACGTTGAACAGCACCGGTGACAATGGACAACCCTGCCTTACCCCTCTTCCTAACACTGCCCATCCGGACTCTCCGTTCCCCACTCGCACCTGAGCAGCCTGAGACATGTACAGGTTGCGGATCAGTCTCCTGTATCTCCAATCAATCCTATTCTCTGCAATACACGCATTAATTTTTCCCAATTCACTCTATCAAATACTTTTTCGAAATCTACAAAACAGGCAAATACGTCCTGATTGTATTCTATATTCCTCTTGATTAGTGATCTCATTACTGCAATGGCATCACGCGTACCTCTTCCTTTCCTAAATCCAAACTGATCATCCCCTAAGTAATCATTTGCCTTACTCTCTATCCTTTTGTTGATGATCCTGAGAATAACCTTAGCTGCGTGGGATATCCAACTTATCGTTCTGTAATCCTCACATGACGAATCATTTGCCTTTTTTGAAATAGGAACCAACACCGATCTCACAAAATCTTCCGGCCAGATTCCTTCCTAATATATACTACGAATCAGTCCATATAGAGTCTTCTTCCCACATTTTTCTAAACATTTCAACAGTTCTACAGGGATGTTGTCCACCCTCACGGCCTTATTTGCTTTCATCTCCTTTAATGCCCTTTCTATTTCACCGTCGAGTATGCCTGGACCTAAGCTATCTTCTTCTACGTCATGTTCCTTTTCTATGTCTAACCTTGTTAGCCTATGTTCTTTACCATACAGTGTTTCTATATATTCCTTCCATCTCTCTTGGATTTTTCCTGGTTCATCTATTATCTTACCCCACTTATCTTTAACTATTAGCACAGATTTTGCCTTTTTACTTCCCGTTAATAACTTAACGTTGCTGTATAGAGCATCAATTTCACCCTTCTTCTGTAAACTTTCCATATCCTCACATTGCGTTTTCAACCATTCTTCCATTGCTTTATTTGTGGCCCTTCTCAATTTATTGTTTAACTCTTTGTACTTCATTTTGCCTAACTCTGTGTTTACATTTTTCCATCTTCTTCTCTCATCCATCTTTGCAGTCATCTCATCCGTTACCCATGGTTTCCTTATCCTTTTACCGTTAACGGTTCCTATAGTGTCTTTTGCGGCTTCCGATATCCCTTGCTTAGACATTCCCATTTTTCTTCGATAGTACTCAGTTCTTTACCGTCATCCATCATTTTCTCTACAGCCTGCTGATGCTCCTTCGTTTATCCATTTAATGATTCTAAATTCCATTTCCTAACCCGACGCCCTTGCCTTATCTTCTTGAAACGGACGTTACATTTCATAACAACTTAATTGTGGTCAGAGTCTGCATCCGCTCCTGGGAAACTGCGAAATTATCACACTCTTCCTAAACCCGTACCTAACCGTAATATAATCTGATACCTTTCTGAGTCCCCTGGCATTTTCCATGTATACCTACGCCTTATGTGGTGTCTAAACCATGTGTTGGTGATGATTAACCCCTGTCTCCTGCAGAATTCAATTGCTTTCTTCTTCAGAATTCGACTGCTTCCCCGCGTTCATTCCTCGTGCCTAACCCATAGTTGCCCACCTCACCACCATCTCTTCCTTCGCCTACCCTCGCATTCCAATCCCCCATTACTATCAAATGTTTCCCTGCCGGAACACACGCGATTAGATCCTCTAGCTCATCGTACATCCTATCGACTTCTTCCTCCTTGTGGTTGCTCGGTGGCATGTATACGTGAACAATGACCTAGTTCGTCGGCTCTGCTTTAATCTCTACTATTAATATTTTATCCGTTGCTTGCTCTACGTTTACTACGCTTCTTCCTACCTCTTTACTTAATATTACGGCAACCCCTCTTTGGCTCTCGTCTCTGCTGCTGTATATCACTCTAAAATTTTCACTCCAGTAATCCCCGCTATCCTTCCATCTCACCTCGCAAAGACCTAAAAAGAATATATATATATATATATTAAATATATATTATGTATATATATATTATATGTATATATATATATATATATTTATATATATATACATATATATTCATTATAAGATAATCTACGGTTAAGGTAGGTTTTTGGATGGACATAACTATCAAATAAATATTTTGTAACTCCAAACAAAACCCAATCCAGCAACCTAATCTACATCAGGTCCTTATTCATCTCTGTGTACTTCTTTCATCCCTTCATCCTATCCAACATCCCTATCCTGTTCCTCCCCTTTCCTCGTTTGCCCAACATTCTCTCCTGTATTACCTTCTTCAGCATCACACCGCTGCTCAATACGCCTTTCATCCTTTTTTATATCTCCCAGCAAACTCTTATCCTCCCCCCAAAATCCCTAGGACTTCCTCATTTGTTTTCCTTTTGGTCCATTTCACCTTCTCCATTCTTCTCCACACCCACATTTCAAAAGCCTCCAATCTACGTCCATCCTCCTGCTTCAGCGACCACGTTTCCGCGCCACCCTACCATTTGGACTACGCTCCATATCAATGTTTTTACGATCCTTTTCTTGACCTCCCTACTCAACGTCCCCGTCATCTACTCCCTCTTCCTTGTGAGCATAATCTTTGTCCATCCAAAACTTATCTACACTCCACTGAATCATACAGCACGATGCATACAAAAACACACGTGTAATGTTTGATTACGTTACGTGTTGTTTGTACGTGTACAAAACACACGTAAATGTACGATTGTCACTTTTGTACGCACGCAAAAATGAAGTATACGGAATTGGTGTCTTATCCTTGTTTTATGTGCAAATTTATACTATTTTAATCGAAATAAAAGAGTTTATAATCAGTCAAACTCGGTCGGTTCCCGATTTGTTTAGAGTTTAGGTATGTGCAGTTGTAACGAGGGAATTCCGATGTTCGTGGTGATTGGAATGTTGGAAGCGTGGCGGAAGAGATTGTTGAACTTGATTTCAATGAAGGAGGAAGCAAGAGCGACAAATGTGAAGGGAAGGGAAATACAAAAAATGGAATAGGATGAATGGGCTTTTTTCAGTCACCCTCTAGCCAGGTGCAGGGAGGCCTGAATCAATGGCAAGGGCTACTGTATGACGATAGCTTAAAAATTTGCTATTCGATATCGCGAGTGAATGATCGCCTATTTATCTTTCAGCTGGCGCTGATTTCTTGCCCTGTCCAAGAGAACCGTGGGCGTCTTATGGCGTCGGTAGTCAGAAGCTCACTTAGGCGATTTCGCGCCTTATTCGATTTTTCTGAATATGAATGGATATCGATCATATAAATTCACCCGCCTTTCCGCACGGCTGTGGAAAACGTTTTAATTCGTGCTCAGGATGTTCTTAAACTTCTATAATTTTTATATGTTATATAACTAACGATTCGTCGTATGCGTAAACTATTCCACCTGCTGCACTTCTATGGATTTCCACTTCTATGATAGTGTTTAACTTAATTTAACTTTCTCTTTATAGAAACCGTCATTAACTTTGTTTTATTTATATTTATCCTCATTCTTTATCTATCGAATTGAGTTTTCATTTCACGCACAATGCTTGTTACCCCTTGGTTGACTGACAAACTAGAGCTTTGTCATCAGCAAACCTAACCGATTTTACGAATTCCCCTCCGACTTTTATTCCTATCTTCAGTTCTTCCTCTTTAATCATTAAATTTAATTTAATGCCTCTTTAATCATTTCCTCCACACATACGTTGAACAGCACCGGTGACAGTGGGCAACCCTGCTTTACTCCTCTTCCTACCGCTTTCACTTACTCATTCACTGATTTCACTCTATCTAACGCCTTTCCTAAGTCAACGAAACAGGGAAATAAATCCTTATTGTATTAAATGTTCCCCATTACTATTGACCTCAACACTGCTATGTCATCATACGTACTTCTTTCCTTCCTGCATCCAAACTGATCATCCCCTAAGTAAGCATTTGCCTTACTCTCTATCCTTTTATTGATGATCCTGAGAATAACTTTAGCTGCGTGGGAAGTTAACCTTATTGTTCTGTAGTCCTCACATGATGTAGCCTTTACCTGTTTCGGAATAGGAGCTAACACTGATCTCCCAAAGTCGTCCGGCCAGATTCCTTCCTCACACAAGCTACCAATCAGTGCATCACCCATAAGTGGTTTAAGAAAAGTGGTTGGTAAGTGGTGGACTGATATCCACGCCCCACGGCCTTATTTGATTTCAATTATCTTAATGCCCTTTCTGTCTCGCCTTCGAATAAGCCTTAACCTAAGCTATCCCCATCCACGTCTTATTCTCTATGTCTAAAACATGTAGACGTAATGTCTTTGCCACGTAGTTCTTGTATGCATTCCTTCATTCTTTCTAGATATTATCTTGTTCAAATAATTTGTCATATTTTTTATTGGAATGTTTATAACGATATTCCCTTTTTACTGTTTGATTAAATTTAACCTTTCTATATTGCTCACCTATTTCACCCGACCCCTGCAAGCTTTCCATATACTCGCACCACGTTTCAGGCAATGCTTATTTTGCCTTATTTGTTACCCCTCTGGGTATATTATATAACATTTTTGATTTTTGTACCTAATTCTGTAGATGGGAGGAAGCGCTAGGTTGATAGGGGTAGAAGAGGAGATTAATAAGGGAAATCATTAGAAGGTAGGAAAAATGGATGCAGAACATTTTGATTGGCAATTGGATGCCTATTATTATATAACTGCAAAGTGCGCTTAGTTGTCCATGTTTCCTTGTTTTTTAGTAGCTAGAGGGGCTTTAGAAAAATATGGAACTAGGTATAAATAAAATAACATATTATAATTTTCCACCATTTGTATAGGTAAGTTTATAGGTTCCAGGGCTATCCAAAAAGTAAGCTCGGTCGAGTTAGAAACAATTCAATGTAATATATATATATATATATATATATATATATATATATATATATATATATATATATATATATATATATATATATATATATGCATAGTCAATTTATTGTTCTCGTCTGAAAACCACATGTCTCTACTCTTTTATCAGATTCGCCAAAGAGATTTAAAATTTTCGCATATCTCTGAACTAGTTTTCAAAACCTTGCGGCATAAAAATCTGCCACATAAGATCGCAGGCAACTGTTGATGGCATATTGAAGTTTCTCGTCGAGGCGAGAACATAACATGTAGAGGCAATCCTTTCAGTCGTGTTTCCATGCAGCAGAGGCGTAGAAATCCATGGAAAACTTTCTAAAGATTTCAGATATCGTAACACGCCGGTTTTCACGAACATTTCGTCAATTTTCAGGTGCTGTTCATTTTTCATCGCAGACGAGCGGCCACTACTGTTATCATCGTGGATAAATATGTTCACTCTTAAACGAACGATGACGCTGACGCGCAATTCTGTTTTTCGTCACATTTGGTTCGTGCAGAGCCCAAATTTTCCAAAGATGAATGTCAGCAACTTTGAAGTTTTTAATCAGTAAAAACCTTATAAAAAATGAACTTTACATTCGGAGGAATTGTATTGTTCATTTTTACTCGCAATTGTAAACGAACGACAAGCGGCATGACCTTCCAAATACTTCATCTTTAGGCGAACTGACCTACTCTGTGCGTCAATACAACCGCCTTTCGGCTTCCTGCACTAACTCTCACTCTACACTATAACGGAGGTTACTTTGTGGACAGCCGTCGTATATACTGTTTATTGTCCAGTGAATTGACCAATAATTACTGAACATTGTTATGATGCAGATATATTATCATAATTTTTTTAGAAACCTCTTTGGCCGATTGAGATTTTTTGGTTAATGATTATCTGGGGACATTTGATTTTGAAATAAGCATCTTTCACACATATAGTTTATTGTAATAAGGTGAAACATTAATGACTATTTCGAGGTTTTCTCTTGTTGAACATGGAATGTCATCAAAGCAATAATTTAAAAACGTTATCACATATTGCATGTAATACATGTGTTCATAAACTTGGTATTCAAGTTTAAATTTAGTGATGGCTAAAATTTAAAATTAACTGTAGCTAATTCAGGTCCATATAAATATGACTTTGTTTTTATTCCGAGATTTTTTATGGAATACTTTCATAAATAATTATAAAAGATGGAAGGAATACTATTTGTGACTACCTGGTATGTGAATTAATATTTAAAATACTTATTTTTTTAATTAAATTTCATATCTGACCACACTTGTACTATGTTTGCTTGCGTGTCCTAAGGCGCTGTGTAAGTGCTGACTCAATGAGGAAAACCTGAGGAGTGATTTGTAATCAAACATGCTTGTGTTATAGTGATGGATTTTTTTCAATCTTCATTATTTTGACTCAGATATTGGGATTTTCCACGCAACGTACTAATCGACGGTTGTTGACAGAGTCGCGGGTGATGCATGCAGTTTTAATGATCCATAATGTTGTTCTCAGAGTCACCAAAATAGGTCAACACTTTTTGTTCAATTATAGATAAATTTTAAAGAAAAGTCATCAGATCAGCTAGGATTGGATAATGATGTAATTTTTTCTATGATTTTGTGATGCCACTCTATTTATGTTTACGAAAAATAAGAAAGAAAACTTTAGAATATTTAATACTTAAATTAATATTGAGATAAGTATTTCGAGTGATTTAGATTGACCTCCTTTGAGCCGTCAAAGCCACCCACCCACGAGTATCACATAAATCGGATCTGTTGCATCCGGCTGAATATCTGACCGTTAGGATTCTAGGTGTAATATTTCTTCTTTTGTTCCGACATCATTTTCACTTGAATACGCCGTAAAATCCTGCTTAAAACAGTCGTGAGAGCGTTCTCCTAGACGTGTAGCGATGGAATGAAGAGTAAAGGGTGGGGGAAGAAATAAACTTGGGGGGGGGGGGAAACTACATTTTTCATGGTGGGGCGAGAGAAAATAAAGGGACCGTCGGAGGGCATTGTGAGTGGTGTCGGCGAGGTGTACAGAATGTTTTAGCCGAGAATGGCATGGGGGCGAGGTGGAAGGACGGTTTCGCGACCCACAAGGGAGTTGAAAGGGCGATTGAATTCGGGACAGGGTTTTGTTTCCACGATTCATTGGTTTTTAGATCTCTCCACGACTACACTTTGCAAATAATGAGAGCCAGTTGGATTTCTGGGGAGTTTGTTGGTTTGAGTCTCAAAAATGTTGTGAGTGGAGAAGAGAGAGAATGATGAAAAAAGAAGTTGTTTTTTCCACTCCAGAATCCGGCCCTTGGCTGTGTCATTTTCATAAGGTGACGCTTAAAGGCGAGAGCGTTAATGTTGTTTTCTCAATTTCTTTAAAGATCGAGACTCAAACGAGGACGTTTTGTTAAAAATTGTCACTGGATATCATCCAGTGCTAAATAAGACAATTTCTAAGCCGATCCCATCTTGTGAAGAAGTTCTCTTATGCCTTCAAAAATGTTTTCCTCTGGTGATTTCTTTTGCCTTTGAATTCTTTGAGAGAAAGTAAATAGCCATTTTTAATAAAATCTGATCGGAAAATTGTTTCATGCTTGACTTAGTAGTAGTACTTTATGATTTAGTGGAGGTCAAAATCATTATTGATTCTGGATGAACATGATGAAATTTTAATGTGGTGTTTAGCGAAGTTTTCGAGTCATTTTACATTTTTATCACATTGCCCAAGATAAATTCACTAAGATATAATGAAGGATGATTATATTTTAAGTAAATGGGTATTTATAGTGCATACTTTTTAATGTTTTATGAAATCAAGTATTCTATGCTCTGGTACGTAGCCATTAAATAGAATTGCTCAATTGAATCCTCAATTCGGTTGTTTAATGCTAAAAGCTACCATCAATGAAGATTTAATATTTTATAGTTTAAATAAAATTCTGAAATTCGGAAAAATGGAACCATTTTTTATATACAGGTACGTTGATTTATTTTAGAGAGTGCAGATGTGCGTGCTATAGTAACCTATATCTTCAGGATTCGAATGTACGCTCTTTATTACGCCGAAAAATACGGATATTTTGGTGTAGCCAAACAACACAGGTGTAATGTAAAAGTAAAAGAAGAGAAGTTTACCATTTAAACGATATATAAATACCACGACCCTAACGATAACGTGGAATGGAACTGAAAAAGAATAATTTGTGGACTACGAAAAATGTTCCTTAGAAAATGTATTCCGTAAGACTTCACTCGAATACTATACATCTCTGACTACATGCCTGATTTAGTGTTGACATTGCCTTATTGAGTCCAAACATTAATCTAGGGAAAACGTTGCCACCAATTAATAGCTAATCACTATAAGATGATGTAATAAATGCCCCTGATGTTACAAATGTGTTTTGAAAATTGTAGAGTAGTTTAAATGCAATTAAAATTAACGAGAGTTGAAAACATATTTACACATATGTATCCGATGTGCAGTACCAGTTTATTAGTGAAATCGAATGCAGTATCGAAAAGTCGAGAATGAGGAAGAGGCACAATCCAAGTGCCACGCTTAATTGCTTAAGTGAAATGATGGCATGGGAATTCGAAAAAGGTTTATCTAAAATCTTTAAGCTTCAACTTTTTAATGGACTTAAATAAGGAAGAGCAACAAGAAACAAACATTTTTTTCGACTGAGAAATTTATCGCAGACCTCGAGATATATTTCTTTAAATATTAGAAAATATCAAGGATTTCGTATCAATCATTGGTCAATTTCAACTATGCCAAATGAAAGGTAATTCATTACCTCTTCAAAATAAATTACCGGTATAATGTTAATTAATGCCAGCATTCCATTTCTTGCGCCATTCTCATACTCGTTTTAAATCTTTGGATACGGTGCCTAAGTGATAATCGAATTAAAACAGTCTAATACTAAAATAGCCTATACCATATTGAAATTGAAGTTTTTATTGATATGTCAGTGCGTACTCCTAAACTTGGCTTTATCATGTGTGGATAGCTCAATAATTTCATGTAAAAAATAGGGAAACATTATTTTGGGTACATGTCTGTTAATTCTTCAGCATACTCTCTTTTTAGCTCGATTAACTTTTCCTAGTGTTTCTCACGCCTTTTTAAGCCATCCAAAATGTGGCTTTTGGATGGTCCTCAAAATGGGCTTCTGTGCTGGCAATGGCACCTCCTCGCTCAACGTGGAACGTTTTACGGTGAACCATTTTTCCAATTTTTGAAGTAAAACAATCATCAAAACTGCGGAGGTGTGCCCGCATCCGTTGTCTGGATGGAATAGAATTTTTTCTTTGCCAAATGAAGATATTTTCTCTTGATATCTTCGATTAAACGATTAAATGAGGACGTGTAATTCTCTCCTTTTGTTGTTTGTTGTTTTCAAATCACCGATGCAGATGATTCCACGTGCATCCATAGAGATCGTGGTCTTCATCCAGTTGACCGATTTAACCTTAATTGTCTACTACGAAGCCGAATAACCTTTACCAACTCGCTATTTTGACTGTTTACTGACTCAAACACTATTTTGCTGCCAAGTATCAAACAGTTTGAAGCTATTGACTTAATGGAAACTTTAAGGGTTCTATTATGAGATTCAAGTACCAGATTGAATTTAAAAAACGGTACATCTTTGAAGACGATCCTCGGTAAGTAGCGATGGTTTGAGGAATCCATGATTGAGATAATCTTCTCCACAGACTAATATGTAATAATCCACCAGAGGTGGATAATAATTTAATCAATAATCTCCAAATTTAAAATGTTTAATTAAATTTTCTTTATCATCACTCGCCTCACTATGCAGACACTCCAGAATTCAAAATATCTTAAACGTTACAGCAGTTAAAACGGAGAATTAGCAGTACTAAGAGAATTGCCAGTAAATTCATTAAAATGAGTAAATATTCTCAGTAAATAACAATAGATTTGTAACATTATAAGCCGTGAACCTTTTTACGTGTCATTACAATACCGAAGTGAATAAAGTTATAATTTCGTTTATATGACAACCGGCTTCATGCCAGTTAAGCATAAGTTAAATATGTAACTATATCTTTTTCGTGGGTCAATTCTCTACAAAAGTTTACATTTTGTTAACAGCCACCTTTAGAAAAAAAGGTTCTTTTTAAAAAAAGAACAAGCAGAGAACATTAGGATAAACGAATTTTCTAAATCTCACCGCGATCTCTTTAGTGCGTATTGCCCACGAACGGAGCTTCATAAAAAATGTCTACCAGAGAATTTCCCCTCAAATGCGCCGTAATTAAATTATAAACGCCTGCCAACTCTTTTGTGTCACCCATCCTGCCCCCACCCACCGCATCCTTCCGTCCGCCCTTCCCCCTCGTCCTGCCATTTCAAGGCGCATTAATATCCCTTTCAGCCACCGTCACGACAAATACAGCCCTTTAGCGAGAGAGAGAGAGAGGTGAGGAGGGTGGAGGAAAAAAATCCCCCGGCATCATCACTATTCCACACACTTCAACCGTCGTTTCCCCAACTCCTCTTGTATCTTACACACCCATCTTCATCATATCGCATCATCAAACCATCTCCTCACCTTCCCCACGCTCCCTTCGTCGGCATCTATCCCACGGGGGCCGACACACCCCTTTCTTTAGCCTCCCACCCGTACAAACTCACCCTTTTCCTATCCGCTAACCAATTCCTTTACCCTCTAGGCGAGCCCATTCCCAACTCTCTCTCCCTCTCCTCCCCCAACCCCTGCCATAACTCCTTCCCTCCTCCTTCATTACTTTCCCCACCCGACCCTTCCCTTCTCCGTCCCACACCGCCGCCTGCTGCTGCCCCTCTATCTCCATGGTAACCAGCAGCCTCCCTCATTCTCCCCAGGCCCTCTCCTCCCCCACGGTCGACGCCTCGCAATTCCCCGTACCATTGTCTCAACCCTTTCATCAACGCTCGCTCAGAGGCGCACGCTCCAATCACTGCACTCCCCGTTTTTGCCCCGAACCACCACCATCCCTCTCCCACACAAACACCCTCCCCGTCCCTCTCCACCACCATCTCCCGGCGAGGAACCATCCCCTCAATCCCACCATACGTTCACCCACACACACAACCCTCCCCCTCTCACCAATTCCGGTCCGCTCCCTTACCACCCAAATACTTCCTCTCCCCAAAAATGCCCTTTCCAACCCCGTGGCGCACTTCGCCTAGTTACCGAACAATGCTCGACGCTGCTGTTTTCGACGGACCATTTCCCCCATTCCCCAACCCCCCTAAGCTCCTCCCCCCACAGGCCCTACACCTCCTCCGCCATCCCCCCCCCCCGCGGCTGAAAGCCGACGCGTTCCGTGTGAGTGATTGCACCTACACGCACACGCAAGCACATCCCCGCGGAGCACGCACGCGGATGCGTCCCCGCCGCTGTTGCCTCCATCTCCGTTGGGTCGGCAGCGCGCGTTTGCGGTACTCCCGTCCCACTGTGTGAATTACCCGTGTTTCAACCCAGGCTTTTGGCCCTAATGTAAATAAAAGGGGCAGAGTGGGTAGGGGAAAACAACGGAAAAATGAAAAGAACTCTGCTTGTTTCCATGGAAAAAGATCATCATCCGGAAGGGGTGCCAGGATATGATGCATGTGAGGGTTATGTCCCATCCCCTCGTCTAATACTTGCCTTGTGAGTGTATGTATAAAGATATAATATGTACACACACACACACACACACACACATATACGTGGTACATGCAATAAATACGCGAACTGGTGCAATCTGGCGCCCATGACGCGGGCTATAGCCCCACCCACTAGCGGTGCTAGTTGCCTGAGACCCAATGAGCCGTCTGTGTTTGGCTGATCGTCGAGCTGTGCGTGTGGTGCCAGGTATGTTAGTTTCTGGGTTCCTTGTTTTACTGTTTGCCGAAAATGAAAATAGACAAAATTGCGGGTCAACGAATTAGCCTAAAGTTTTTTGGTGAAGTGAGGTAAAAGTTATCAAGAAATTATTGAAATGTTGACGGCTGTTTACAGTGATAATTCCCTGAAGAAAACATCCGTTTTCAAGTGGATTAAGCGTTGTAAATATGGCCGACAAGACACCACGGATGATACAAGCCCGCAAGTTTGACGACCTTCAAACCCCTGTGTTGACGACAACATTGATCGTGTGCGGTCCAATGTCCTTTCCTTAATGCTGAATTCTACCTCAACCGGTCTCAATCGTTTGAGAGATCGCGTGCGTGGTGTACGACCAAATGTGAATCAAGGTGATAAATGTATCATTCACCACGACAATGCACTTACACATTCAGCATCGATTTTTCGCCAGTTTCTGGCAAAAAATCCAATCGCCATCCTTGATCATCCTCCTTATTCGCCATATCTCGCCCCCTACAACTTTTTCCTATTCCCAAAATGCAAAAATGTGAAGAGGGGACATCACTGGACACAAGATGTGGACACAACCAAAAAAGAAACGACGAGAAAACTAAAAAGCCCAACTGACGAGGACTCCCAAGGGAGCTTTAAAAATTAAAAAGAAGACGGAATAAGTACATAGCAACGAATGGAGAGTACTTTGAAGGGAACGATATCGATGTTGACTACATTTTGCAAAATAAAGTTTATATGGCCTCAGCATATTTATTGGACAGACCTCGTGTGTGTGTATTAATATATATGTATATATATCATATATTATCAGCATTTCAATCCTAGGATTGGTTTACTGCAGTCCTCCATTCTACTCTATTTAATGTCAATCCCTCCATACCTTCTCTCTATTTTCCGTTTTTCTTAATTTGTCCCATGTCTTCATACATGTATTTTGGTCTTCCTCGCGTGATATTCCCTTCAATTTTTACTTATATTACGTTTATAACTAATCCATTGTACCTCAAGGTATATCTAATCCATCTAATTCTTCTTTGCCAAAGAGCTCTCCATATAGTATGTATTGAAAAATAATTATACAATTACTAGGCTTTTAGACATATTTTTTCATCTAGGTGCATTATTTGTAACTACTTCACTGAAAACGAGAAGAATGGTTAGGGTTCGAATGCGTTGAGAAAATCATAATCATTATTTCAATCCTAAGATTGGTTTGCTGCAACCGTCCATTTTTCTCAAGACAATGTGATTTCCCTCAATCCCTGATACCTTCTCTATTCACGTCCTTCTTAATTTGTCCTATGTACTAGTCTCTTGGCCTTCCTTGTGGAATCTTCCCTTCTATTTTTCCTTCAATTATATTCCCAATCAATCCATTGTGGCTCAATGTGTGTCCAATCCAAATATTAACTCTATTAACTACCAACTACAGTTGCTCTTGCACTTCACCCCTCGAATTGTGATGTCTGCATTCAGCTTCTCTCTTCCGCACACAAGGATTTTAGTTTTCTTCTTGTTCATGTTCATATTATATTCCCCCAGCACTTGATTCATAGCACTTAGAGTTGCTTGCAGGTCCTCTCGCGTTTCCGCCACTACTGCAATGTCATCTGCAAACCGGAGCATGTTGATTTCCTCTCCATTTACCTCGACTCCTTTGATACCCAAATCTTGTGTTTGTTTTATTGCCTCTTCCAGGTACACGTTGAATATTGCTGGCGAGAGTTTACATCCTTGTCTTACTCCTTCGTTTATTTTGGCTTCTATTTTCTATTTTATTCCATGTATATATAATCTTCCGTTTACGGTCCCCTGAATCATCGGTGGTGTATTTAATTTCCCCATTCGTTTCGTTCATTCTGGACGTGGATACCTTCGTAGAAGGAGCGCGCTAAATCGCTGCGTGGAAAACGTGACGTCTTTGCTTTAAATTTCGTAGAGAGAGAGACGTCCTCATTTCCCGGTTGTCTCAGCCTTTGGGATGTTTCGGTGGGAACGGCTCCAAACGCTGACTGTCAAAGCGTTGTGTTTTCCCTGGGAATCCCTCTGGAGGGAAATAAAGCCACGATAAGCAATTCGGCGGGAAGGGAAATCCCTGTAAGCTGTTTCGATGGGGTCGCATGCCATTCAAAAACGGCGCTGGAAAACGATGGCGACGCTTAACTAGTGGTCTCGGATGATTTCGGCCTTCCGACAGCTTAGGATTTTTGTGAACTATTGAGGAAAGAGTTCGAAGACAGCTGTTATCGGTTACGTAAAAGGTTGAAGAAGGAATTGATTTTTGGCTCCTAATGTGCCGTTTATCCTGTTTCAATATTCTAACACTTGACGTGTTTATACGTGTAACTAACGGCTTCGGCATTTTGTATTTGTTTGAGATATAAAATTTGTTATACCAATTAGGCTTTTTATTATTCAGCTTATACTGGCCACTATGACCATCTTTGCTGGACCAATTAATCCGCGCAACTGTAACTGAATTTAATTCGCATTATTCCTCGATATTCTTCATCACGTTCTCGCCTGTGAGCTAGTGGTTTTGCAGATTGTTTGAACAGACCCTACTCTCCTTTGCCAGGCACAATTAGCATTCGATTAAAAAAATAGTGCTGATGAGCTTTACATATTAACTCTTGAAAGGAATAACTCGAGACGATAGAATTTAGCTGCAGCGGTTTACAAAAATGAATCCTCTTCTCAGCATTTGGCATTAATCATTATTTACTTTTGTAAATGATATAATAGCTAAGAAGAGGATGGAACACTTAAATTGCCGCAGTTCAATGGAATTGATGGAATCTCAATTGAGATCTTGATTCTGAATGAAAAATGTGGAGCCATCTTTGTGTGTATTTTTTTTCAAAATATTGATTTGTTGGAACAAAATTCGAGAAAAGTATAAAAATCCAAATCAAGCCTAGTCTATGTATTCTATCCTGTTTATGTATAACACAAAAAACTCATACTCTTGGCCTTCATGGCGTAATATATTCCTAAACTAACAATCACATTAATTTTTAGACCCTAAAGCAAAAAATAATTCCTTCAAAAAAGACAGGAAGAAATAAAAATGATATAATGTTAGTTATCGCTTAATTTATATGCTGGGAAAAATCTTGACTACGTGAAATGCGATACAGAGTTCTAGATAAATGAGAAATTAAATTACATTACTATCCTTATGACCTCTCCTCGGAAAATGCTGTTCCCAGATTGACTTTGCATGGCATAATTTTGCAGTATTCGTATTCTCGCCATTAATGATTCGTGAGCTGTTTTCTTGACAATTTTGGTATGCCTCAAGGAATATGCGGGTGTTATGTTGTCATTTTACTTGGTAAATATTTTGGGAAAAAAGTGCGCAGAAGCACACATTTCAGAAAGGAATGGGATTTTGCTTCATATCCTTTTGCTACCCTAGTGATGCCAATATGTACCGCGGCATTGAATAGTGAGTCACATGAATCGCGAATCGATAGTGGGACTGTTTGGAGTCTCCTGGCACTTATCCCCCATCTCTCAATTCCAAACAGATCTAACGATTTGAAATTATAGCACACGCACAACACAAACGAACTTCACTGGCAAATCTGAAATCCGGTTGCACATGTTTACAGAAGGTTGGCGTAACATTTTCACCCGCATATCGATAACACGCCATCAGCAGCAGATGAAAGGACTAACGCGAGTGAAACTCGATGAGCTCCATGGCGACGAGCAACAGAAGGAAACAATTTAAGTAAACAACGCCAGTTGCAAGATGAAAGGGTGAATATGAAATTAATATGCAATCAGCGTAGAAAAAGTGTTACTCTCAATTAGATAGAAAACAGTTTTATGTCCTAATATTTCTGGAGGACAAAAGTCAAACCGCATAAAGATTTTATTAGATTGTTCCTCATACGAATTTGTGTCGTTTAGAATCAATGTTAATTTAATTATCTAGATATGTATTCACCAATTGCATCACTTTATGCACGTCCTTTCTTAGTCTCAGAAAGCACTGCACTTTGCGCGAAGCGAGAATTGCTTTCATACGTTTTTACGGTTTGATTTTGATGAAATATGAAATGTTTTTTCGTACTTAACTGATGTAAATTTTCCCACTAAATAAGAAAATCGATGGAATAAAGGTAGTGAAGATTTGCTCATAAACATAATATTAAATCTCTGTGAATTCAGGATGGAGAAAAGCATGTAAAACATTGAAGGATTGCTATAATGACATACCCATGGAAGGCCAGTATTGTTACTGGTTAGGAAATAAATTACCGTATATCTTAGACCATGGAGAGACCCCCTTCAGTTTTGTATCTCTATCTACATGGAATACCTTTGTACAGCTCATTGTGCTTGAGGACAAGAAAGAGAGGGAGATATTAATTTCGATGGTGATAATTTAACTGGCCGTTGTTCACGCTCTTTTTAAGGGTATTAAGAACCATGCGAGAATCACAATAAAAATGCCAGAGGAATAAAAATAGGTATCGTTAGTATATGGCCAAAAGAAATTACTTAAATTTTAACGCATACTTTTGTGTGAAGATACTGAGTTATTTCATTAATGCAGAATATTATTTCTGTTTGTAGTGAATCGGTTTAGAATAGGTTATTGATGGACCATATGATAAAGCACACTATCGTGCTCCTAAACTATAAATACAAGGGTTATTTTTCAAGTTAGGTCCGATAAATATATTCGTGAGAAAAAGTTTTAATTGAAGGCTTTAATTTTCCACAAACCTTCTTCAATTTCCTGCATAATCGATACTAACTTCTAAAAACCTTTTGTAATCAACGTCTTCAGTCCCTCTATCACCGCCTGGAAATTGAACCAATCACCAACGAACAGCGGTATTGAGTTCATCTTCAAACTATTTGTTGTTCAACAAGCCTCTGTTTCAAGTGGAAGAAGAGGAAATCATCGCCAGGTGCAATCTCCATCTCGTTGATAGCGGTCCAAAAACGTCCGTTCACTCATCATTCTTTACTCTTTGTGTTGGTCAGTACAGTCGTGAGCATTTTTGGTACCCACCTGGTACAAAATTTGTTAAACCCTCGCTTTTCCGTAACTATTGCGTTAAAAGTGGTTCGTGCAACGAGAGGAAATTCCGATGAATATCCAAAAAAAACTCCCGATGAGTTTGGGCAGTTGATGGTTGATCCTTCAACGAATCACAGCACGTCATTTACAACAGTCGGGAGAAACGATTTTTGCGGCAAATGTCTACAATCACCGACAGGCATGCGATTACTGAATTAAAACAATAACTTTAATGGCTTTGATAACAATTAATAGATAGCGCTGCATGCGTACAAATTTATTCTGACACAACAACATTTAAGTGTAAGGAAACGGCCCCTTCTTTTCGAATGCTCTTAGTATTTTAATAGTTCATTTTTTGGTTATGCACACTCTAATTCCCGTAATTCCCTCGCTTTCCAAGAATTATTCTCCCCTTATTACTTTCTTTAGTATAAGTATTTTATGCGTAAAGGTGTCTTGTTTTTCCACCTCTCTCTCAACAGCCGGTTTCTCTTTTCTTACCTTGCGTAGAACTTCATGGTATGTGTTCTTTTCCGTCCATTTTTTCCGTTTACAATCCACTTAACGATTAACTGCTTGCATCAACTGCTACCATATATGCATTTTTTTAAGGTAATCTACCGGTTAGGGTAGGTTTTTGGATGGACACAACTATCAAATAAACATTTTGTAACGCCAAACAAAACCCAATCCAGCAACCTAAACTACATCAGGTCCCTCTTCATCTCTGTGTACTTCTTTCCTCCCTTATCCCATCCAACATCCCTATTCTGTTCCTCCCCTTATCTCGCTTGCCCAACATTCTCTCCTCTATTACCTTCTTCAATATTCCACTACTGCTCAATACGCCTTTCATCCATTCTTCCTGCCTCCATAGAGTTTCTCTCAACAAACCCCTCTCCTCACCCACCATCTCCAGTACTTGCACTTATATGCATGTTTCCATATATGCTTCCATATACAAGTATGCATATGTTTTCATATGTCTCTTAAATATAGATTTATGGTCCTTAATCCACGCCCGCCTCTTACTAGGCGCTTGCCAATGAAACGCAATAGTAATACTTGTTATAATGTCTAAAACCGCCCTTCACATCTTACTCTGAAACCCTTTATAAATTGCTGAACTTTTCTATCTACTTGGTGTCACAAACTTTAATGCTTATCTAAGCCTTGGTGTTGTTTGAGAGTCTCATTTCCTTTGTTTCTATTATGTTGGACTCTCATCCCGTACACACTGTCACATTGAGTTTCCCACGCGCTAAGTAATGAATGCAAACCCGATGGCCGAGTTACTGACCCAAGATCATCGGCAATTCCCGCCGAATTAAAATAGTTTCCCACCTACTTTCACTCCAACCTATTACTCTTTTCTTAGCCCTTAGGATGGACTTAGGATGCTAAGGGGTTGGATATCTTTCTGGGAAGGTGGACAATGTTTTTGTTCCTACCAGTCCTAGTGAAAGAAACACGGGCAGGGGAACATCTGAACCCGGGAAAATCTCACTGAGGAACAGGGTATTCGCAGAGTTGACGTAACCTGAGGATGATTCCGCGGAGGGACAGGAGAGGATGGAATCAAGATTAGGGGTTATGAATGATTTTGGTGTACTGGGAGAAGAGAAGGAAATGAGAGAGTTTACGGGAATAGGTTGAGGAGAAGGCGTTAGACGAAGGAAGTGACGGAGGGAAAGGTAGTGAAGCAGAGGGGGATAATGGGAAGAAGAAGAAGACGACGACCTCGCGAGGGAAGGAGAATGAGATGGGAATGGAAGAATGGGGAGGGGGAGAGTTAGGTTGCTAGGAGACCCAGAGAGGAGGATGCTAAGATCTCATGAATAACCTAATTACTAGCAACAGATTCGCAATTAGGGCTCCTCTTGATGTTGGATAAGGGTTGGTGTTTGGAAACGCCCAGTAGGTAGAAAGATAGCGTGGGGGAGGAGAGTGGGAGGTGGAGAGAGGTAGGAGGGCGAGTTGAAAGAGGCGGGGGTGGAGATGAGGAGGAGGAGTTTTATTGGTCGAAGCTGTTGGTGGTGGGGGTGGGAGGTGCTCCGAAGGCAGAAGTCGGGGGTGGGTTGCACTTTTCGTTAAGGTGTGTTCCCAGGGATGGTTTGGGAAGGCTCCTGAGGGGGATGGAAAGTAGTTCGTTCCCGGACGAGGGAGTACACGTGGGGTGTCGGAGGGCGGGGATCTGCTCGGCGCGGCGAATTTAACCGAAAGATGACTGGAGAGGGTGTGTGTGTGTGTGCTGGCGGGTGGAAAACTAGGGAGGGAGGGGGGTTGGTTATTTGGGGAGACACGTGATTAGACGGTAGAGGGGCCAAACATCAGGGTTGCCCACTCGCTCGCTCGCTACCCCCTCCCCTCCCCCTGCGTTCCGGGTTGGGGAAGGGAAGAGGGGGAAGTGGTGCTGGTACTGCCTTGACCTCCTCTGCATCGCCGCCTTTCTGCTCACTCTCCCAATTTCCACTTTGCCCTCCTGCTGTGGGTCATGTTTCGAGCTGCGGGTGAAGAGATGCCGGACTCGTTTCCGAGGCTGTTTTCTCATTCGCCCGATTGATCGAAGGGCCGAAAGAGCGGTTGGACACCCAGTGGTTCGGGACTTCCTTCCATTCTAGAGGCGTCCAATTACATTTACGTGTAGAATGAAAATATTAGTGGAATAGTTTATCCTAGGAAATGAGAAGAAAATGCTAGAGTATCATTTCATAATGGAGTTTACTGGTGGTGAAAAATATAGAATTATTTAAAACTAGATAGATATTCATGGAATAATTTTCGTTTCGATAATTCGACGGTTTGAAGTTGTAAAAACAATTATATGGTTTTATTATCTCCCAATGTATACATAAATATATGAGTGATTTATACAATGTGTATGTACTATACGTGTGTATTATTATATAAGTGTATGTTTATGCATGTATACCATCATTATTATATTCTCCAACCCTCCCCCCACTTCTCCAAGCCCCCAATGTATCCTTGTCTGGTCGTCTCAAAGGTGAAGGGCTTTGGTTCTTGAAAATGTTTATAGAAGTATTCCTCACGATTGTGGTTGTTTTATACTATAAACGTGCTTCACATTCTTTATCGTATCACACCAAAGGAAGAACCGTAGTGTCAGTGACTTATTGTATTTACATTCTTAATGAAGACTCGCTGACCAGTTTATTGAATTGATGGCCATGCATTCTACATATTTCTCAAAATATTCATTACCTATTTCTGATAGCTATCTCATTCACTAATGTGAGTAATAATATACTTTGGATCGTTTTTTTTGTCCACTGATGTTGACGAATTAATGCTTATTTTTATCGTTCAAAAACTTGTTGAATACGTCCGTTGAATACGATTGTCCATATGAAAAACAAATGTTTATTTTACTGTTTGACACATTAATATATGTATTTAAAGTTCTTTTCTCCGTTTTTTTTCGAATTTGTCTACGCTCTAGAATTTGTTTCAGATTGATTTTACACTGCTAATTCTTATGTAAAATTTATATTTTAATATCATTAATTTACGTCATCATCTTCATTAAATTGAATGATTTTCGAATATGGTTGTAGGAATATATTAAAAATATAATTTTTCATATTATTCGTGAAAAATATTTAGGCATATTACTCGATTTATTTTATTCAGAAATTCATATTTGATTTAGTACCATTTTATTTTTGCAGGTTTTTCCACTATTGAATATCTTTGACGACCACCATTGAATCAATTTCGGCAAACAGATAATTTAATCAACGGAAGTTAAAGTTAAGAATAGTAATTTACAAAGAATTATCAATCAGGAAAATTAATTTAATAACTATGATCATTCAGTGTCATATTTGGCACGGAATGTTCAAAAAGAGGGAATTTTTCTTCCAATATTTATTTGGTAAGACAGGTGTTATATGTTTATGTGATAATCGTAATCGAAATATTCACACTTCTCAACGGAGATTCGTGTTTTCCGATAAATATTTGAAATTATACACCTACATTTTATTATCAGTGTCCAGTATGAAGTAATACCTTTCCGACTTGACGAACGCCATCGAATGTGGAATTCCAAATCAACAAGGTTGCGTGTATCAGAAAATAAATTTGCTACACGTGCATATTTATGTTATTCAGAGATGTGGAATTGAGCATAGACAAAGTTTCCTAAAATTCGGTCTATTTGATTCATATATGGGATTTGGTGTGTCTCTCCATTGATAAAACCTTTTTTTAATTGGTTATAATTGTTCTCAGTCGTATCCATGGCAACGATATCAACCAAAATAGATTCAAAATAAACGCGATGTTGTATTTCAGGATCTGCATTTTCTGTTCACAGCATACTATATTTATATACATGTATTTCGAATATTTTCGTAGTGAAGTTTAATTAAGCAGTAAGCTATTAAACTAGCAGATACGTATCTCTGAGATAGATATTACGTGAAAATACTCGGTAAAATCAAATTTAATTACTGTTCAAAAAAATAAGAATAATATTTATTGAGTATATTATATATTTAAAAAAAAGGCAGGAACAGTATGGGGATGTTGGACGGGATGAAGGGAGGAAATAAGTACACAGAGATGAGGAGGGATCTGATGTAGAGTAGGTTGCTGGATTGTGTTTTGTTTGGAGTCGCAAGTTATATATTTGATAGTTGTGTCCATCCAAAAACCTACCTTAACCGGTAGATTACCTTATAATAATAATTATATATTTAGTTGTATTCCTGTCTTTCACTCTGAAATAGTTGCGTTTAAATACATTGACCTTTCAAATGTACAATTGTACAATTATTGTTAATAAGGTCGATTGAAATTTCTATTTCCTTTTATTTCATTCAACTTGGAGTTGATATTTTAAAATGCTTACATCAAATCATGTGCACACAAAAAAATAAATTATGTTTAAGAGTTAACAAAAATTTTCTCAAGTGGAAAACAATGTCTCATTTGCACTATCGACTTGCCACAGTTGGAGGGATGTCTATAAAGATCACGAGAGGTATGTCTTTGATCTTCGCATTCTTTTGACTCGTGTTTCGCCGTCCACGCGCATCCGTTGCGTTTTTTTTCGATCTCTCTGAACAGCGAGGGAAAGTAACTAGTGTTCCCGCAGTGATGCTGCAGCATGGTCTGTTCACGAGGTGTTGCGACCACTTTCGAATTATCTGTCGAGCTCAATAAAGGGGATTATTCCCCCGTCGGCAGCCAATAGTGAGTGGTGTACCGGTTGAATCGCGGTTTCGAAAATTCTCGGGACAACCGCACTCGAAACCGCGTGTATGCGTTTCCATCGCTGCCCTCGTTTTTATTTTTGACTCCTGAAAAATAGTTCATGGGCATTTCTCCATTTCATTCGTTCACGTGACGCATGAAAGAACAACAAAGGTGGGCTATAATTCTAAGGAACCTTGGAAATAATGAGTGAAGGTATTGTATAATTCAATAAGTTTATTAACTTTGAAATATAGATCCAACCAGTGAGCTACGTATTTCTAAATAATTCCTAAGATTTTAACCTGCTAAGTTAGACTTAATTTTGTTCATTTAACGAAAATACGATGCAAAGGTCATTTCTATCATTGTTGTTGCTATTACCACGACTTAAGGATATTTGTCCTTCTTTACAGGTGCACATGTCAATTTCGTCGAAGCTGGAAAATGAGCAGTAGAAACTATTGTTTTGTTTAGCATATGAAGAAACATCTCTTCAAGTTATTATCTTTTAATATCTGAAATTGAACATAACCAATTTCGCAAGGACTTGACTCGTATAGAAGCGCATAGGAGAAGTATTTCATCAAAAATTGTCATATCTACCGTATTTACGGAGAATGAAGTGGTAAGCATTAGTGATTAATGTGTAAAACAGGGTATAAGGCATCGATTTAATTCCTGAAAATATAGGAAATATTGTTATAATTTTTTAATAGTATGTTAGATTAACCATTGTGACACTGGTATATTGATAAGAATCAGCAGGCTTTTTCATATCTCGCGTATGCTCTCGGAAAGAAGTGGTGCCTTCTGTCCGCAGAGATAGGTGGTCTTGTCACCGAAAACTTTGGAATAAGTGCTACTGTCTTCATTTTATGTGCTTTCTATATTTTTGTTGGCTGATGCCATCCATCGTTTGAATTATTAATCACATCCGTGAGACTTTCGGACAGAAGACATGTATGCATACATTAAAACACGAAAACCCGTCAAATATCGAACACATGTTCATTCATATGGATATAGATATAAGAAAAAGGGACATGAACATGCATAAAAGACAAACGCAGGAGAGGTGGCGATTGCGGAATCGTGCGGATAACACGCGTCAAAATGTTTCCTTGATCGGGACTTGAATCACGAATCTTCTACTCACATAGTCGACGCTGTAACCAATTGATTTATCGAGCGGTTGTTGTTCGCACACTAAAGTCTAATTGATTGATCCAAGAAATGTTATAGGGGTATTATAAAGAACTTATTTGGTGGATATTGAATTACTCAAACTGATTCAAATTACAATTGCCGCTGTCATTACGTTAGTTTTATTCTAGTTTTTTTAATAAAATTTAATACAAGAAATTTGAAGAAAAGATTGTCTGCTTGCAAGAGCAAAGATTAGGAGATCGTTTAGTAACGAATACTCAACTTCAACAAAGATGATTCCATCACAGGGAAAATTAGTTTATTAGAAATTATTTGTAAAAATTAAAAAAACTAACAATAAGGCAAGGAAATATGGTTTTGATAAAAAATATGATTTGGTCCAGAAATAGCATTTATCTAAACTCTCTATTTCTATAAATATCCATTTGTATTGCTAAAAATGTTTACAGTTAAGAAAAGAATTGTATATTGATAATAAATAGGTATTCACTGGTGCTAGAAAAGAATGACGTGTGTGTGGGTATCTCTATTAAAATTACTAGTAAGGGATGTATTTTTAGAATATGGAATGATAAAAATAACTCATGGGTTTCATTATATGACTTCGAAATTGTTAGCAATAAATCTTCCCAGATTTCAGCCTACAGATCGCTTATTTTTGATTGAAACGAATAGAATTCCCGAAGTAAAACGTTAAGGAAATTCAATACTGTCGTTTGTTTGGTTTTACGGCATTTAATTGGCATAATTTAAACACGTTGTTTAACTATAACTGTTGTCGCAGTGTGGGAATAATCCTCCGGCCCATGTTAATTCTGTTGTAGTAAAATCATTTGCTCCTTTCCAGTTCTAAATTAAAATAAAAGGCTTCCATCGATCGTATTCTCGAGGAATAATTAATTCCCTGGAATCCGTCAAATCTTGTGAAAAAAGAGGTAGGAATAGCAACGACTATGAATGAAAAATTATATGTTAAGCCAGACTTCTTTAAAACACGTCAAAGGGGCGGTTAAAAAACAGGAAACTCAAACGAAAGGTCCATTATTCAAAGCGAAAGAGGAGAAGAAAGGGAGACAGTGGAAGGGAAAGGGTTGAGGGTTTGGGGATGGGAGGGAATGGGGTGGGGGGATTGTGTGTGGCGGAGAGAAAGACCAAATGAGGGGAGGTGGGTTGAGATTGGGGTGGAATTCGTGGAGGGGGAGACCGCTGAGCGAGGCGGAAAATGATGGAGATGAAAAAGTCAGGGTGTGAGGCAGCTGAGGCGACCTCGAGAAAAAAATGAACTTTCTGGAGCCGCACGAAATCTAATCCACATGAGAACGGGTAAGAAAAAGTACCCAGTTCAGTGATACATATATATATATATATATATATATATGTATATATATATATATATATATATATATATATATATTCATTCACATGGATATAGATATGAGGAAAAGGATTCAGAACACATGTAAAAGATAGACACAAGAGAGGTGGGGAAGGCGGAATCGAGTAGATCACAAGTGCAAAAATATTTCCGTGACCGGGACATGAACCACGGAAGTTTCGGCTAAGCACACACACACTAACTCATATATTTATATATACTATGTACACAGAAATATACATATATATCTGATGATGACGGCCATACCATCGAAACGTCGAAACTACATATGTGAGTGTCCTTTATTTGTATTTTTATGTTCTAAAAATCTATATTAGGGTTTTTATAAATTTGTGCGACACCGAAGAGTTTTTTACTAATATATATATATAGTACAATTATATATAAATAGTAGTACACACATACATATATGTGTGTGTGTTTATGTGTATGAATAAAAACATAAAATTATAACATTTCATCGACGACACTAGTATGTGTATGTGCTTTGATTCATAAGTTAACAAAAGAGGGGCAGTCGCCAATATGGATGAAATTTCGATACTCAAGCTGTGATCCTCCAACTATTAATTCTTATGATTCTAAGTATAAAGATTTGACTGCAGAAACATCAACCATAATCGATTGCCCTGTGTGCTAGTCTTTTTAATTAAATTTAGAAACAGAGTTTATACGTTTATTTTTATGGTCACTTAAGACCGTTGGACTTAGAAGATTATCCATAAATGTTTTTAAAATAAATTATATATATATATATATATATATGCATAAATTATGTATGCATACACATCTATATAATATATTTATGTATATACATTTATTTATTTGCGGTCCGTAAGATTGGAAAACCAGCGGAGAGTGAAAATGGAACTGTGAAAATGATAAGGGTGAAAGTTTAAAGGAATATCTTGTGGATTCAGAGAAATGGGGGAAGGGGTTGAGGAAATTCCGGAGGATGAAGGGGAGGATTATCGGGAGTAAGTCCAGTTTGGAGGTGGAATGGCCAGGGGGGAAATTGATGAGCGCCTGAGATGAAGGAGGTGGAAGAGTAATGCGGGAGAGATCAATGGCGAAAATTGAGGATTTTGGACCTGCGAAAAGGGTTAAAGGACGGTTTTTGAGGTTATGGGCCAAAATAGAGGGGATGAAGGTGGGCTGGGGTTGATAACGCGGAAAGAGATGAAGGCGTATAGGGAAGTGGGGAGGCAGGAAAAGGGGGGAGTGTAGTAGAACTGAGGGGACGGGTGACATAAGAGGGAGGGGAGGACACGAAGGGAATGAATGATCTTGGGTTTAACCCGTAAACGAAAGTCGCTACCGCTGTCTATTCATAATACTCATGGCAAAGGAGGCATCTATGAGAAAATCTACGTTCAGCGTTGTATTTCAAAATGGTGTAAAGATTGATTCCTGGTGTAAAGTTGAGAGTACATTGCGAATATATATTAGTGATTATAATATATATAGTGAATATTATTGTCGAAATAGAACTCTTTCAATTACTTTAAACGCCGTAAATGCTTCCACAATGTTACTATGAAGTAAGCAACTTCATTCACGTATTGTGGGTCAACCGAGTGTAATAATTAAGTAACTAAGATTTTATAGAATTATTGTATGCAATGAATTTCATGTACATTCTCTTACACTCATTCGTTCACATGGAAGTAGAAATAAGGAAAAGGGATAGGAAGGCATCTAAAAACGTACGCAGGAGTGGTGTGGAAGGGTGAATCGAGCAGATAACAGGTGCAAAAATAGTTCTTTTATATATATAGTATATGTATATCCATATAAATAAATATACGATGTCTATATGTATATATGTCATTTATAAATGTCTTTTTCCTTAAGTCTTTACTTTAGTTTGCTTTCATATACAAGTTGTATTTACTGTAACATGGCACAGTAGAAGGTCAATATGAACCCATGAAAATAATTTTTGAAGGATGTACCTATGCATTTCTAAATACTAAAATGTTTAGACATGATCAATTATTTGTGTTAAAATATTCATAATGTCACCCTTATTTTAGTTTTTGACTCAACATATGTTTGTACTGGTAAATAAGAAAATATGCCGTGAAAATATGATTCGTAGAACAAACGAAAGAGGGAAATATTAGGCTTTACAAGCCTACATTCCCGACCTAACAACCGTTATCGACATTACAGAGATTGCCTGTAGCGGCTATTTCCTCTTCCTGTACTATAAAAAGTGGCTTGATGGACAACGGTTTAAAGAACACTGATAACTCAAGACGGCTTTGATTTGAGGCGGCCAGCTACTGCGACGATGGATTAAAGAAACTGGTGCATTTTAATGAGAGGTGTTTGGAAGTGAACGGGGATTATGTAGAAAAGTAAATTAGGTTTGTAGGGAACTAAAACCGAAAATAAAAATGGTTTCTGGGAAATTTTTTATCGCAATTAATTTCCGAATATCCCTCGTATTTATTACTTTCTCTCAGCAGGAGAAATGTCGTTTCTACCCGCTTCCTCTTTTATCATGAAGATAACATACTCGTCGTTGCATTTGGTCAGAGGAATTCCCATTATTAGCTGTTCTTTATCAAACATGCTCATTCTGCTCCATTACCACCGACTACTCCTCCTCCCCCCATAAGTCCACAATGTCCTTCCCATCTCCTCCCAACTCCCACGTCTCCCTCTTTCCCCTTAAGTGACTCGTGACATTCATTTTGTTCGCTCAATAACAATTCCAATGATTCTCGCCAATCACTGGTTTTCTTTTTACGTGATTCACCCCAACCCCACCCCAAATGAAAAACAAATGGATCCCCAACGATTTAAAATTCCGCTCGATATGGCAGCCATTATTTTTACTGACCTACTCATTATATTTTCAAAACTCAAACTCAAGCATCGAAATATTGCAAAAAAGATTTTCAGTTAACAATCTCGAAATGTAGCTAAATGTTAATGAATAAATGTCACTGGATTGTATATACTCGTATTGCCATCAAACCTGTACTATTCAGAATTTAGTGTCACTAGGCAGTTGTACACTTATCAGGATTGCATATGTTGAATCGAAACTATGTTTCTACTTTGGTTGTTGTGGTGTCCATTAATTTCATTGAAATTATTATGGTCGCTTATCGAAGAGGTTTGGAATAACGGTCGATGACGTAGAAACATCTATTTAAATTTATTCATTTATATTAATGGATAGAAAGTAAATGCAACAGATACATTTAAAAATACATTTACCTATAATTTTATATACATATACTCGTATATGAATTTGTATTTTTGTATATACAAATGCATGTATGTATATATATATATATATATATATATATATATATTTTATTATTAGGTAATCTACCGGTTAGGGTAGGTTTTTGGATGGAAACAACTATCAAATAAATATTTTGTAACTCCAAACAAAACCCAATCCAGCAACCTAAACTACATCAGGTCCCTCTTCATCTCTGTGTACTTCTTTCCTCCCTTCATCCCATCCAACATCCCTATCCTGTTCCTACACTTTCCTCGCTTGCCCAACATTCTCCCCTCTATTACCTTCTTCAACATTCCACTACCACTCAATACGCCTTTCATCCATTTTTCCTGCCTCCATAGGATTTCTCTCAACAAACCCCTCTCCTCACCCACCATCTCCAGTACTTCCTCATTTGTTTTCCTTTCGGTCCATTTCACCTTCTCCATTCTTCTCCACACTCACATTTCAAAAGCCTTCAATCTACGTCTATCCTCCTGCTTCAGTGACCACGTTTCCGCGCCGTACATAGCTACGCTCCATATCAGAGTTTTTACGAGTCTTGTCTTAACATCCCTACTCAACGTCCCCGTCATCAACTCCCTCCTCCTTGAGAAAGCCTCCTTGTCTAGCGCAATTCTTCTCCTTACGTCCCTACCACTTTGACCGTATTGGTCCAAAACACTTCCGAGATATGTAAACAGCTCTACCTGCTCTATTTTTTCTCCGCCTATTTTAATATTTAGCTTAGCTTTTTTCTTTCTGGAAAATCGCATAACCTTTGTTTTATTAATATTGATCCCATATTTATCGCACTGAACCTCCAATTCACTCAGCAATGCTTGCAACCCCTTGGCTGACTGAGCAACTAATGCTTGGTCATCAGCAAACCTAACCGATTTTACGAATTCCCCACCGACTTTCATTCCTACCCCCAGTTCTTCCCATGCCTCTTTAATCATTTCCTCTACATATACGTTGAACAGTACCGGTGAAAATGGGCAACCCTGCCTTACACCTCTTCCTAACACTGCCCATCCGTACTTTCTGTTCCCCACTCGCACCTGAGCAGTTTGAGACATGTACAGGTTGCAGATCAGTCTCCTGTCCCTCCAATCCATCCCTATTTTCTGCAATACACGCATTAATTTTTCCCAATTCACTCTATCAAATGCTTTTTCGAAATCTACAAAACGGGCGAAAACGTCCGGATTGTATTCTACTATATATTCCTTTCGATTAGTGATCTCATTACTGCAATGGCATCACGCGTACCTCTTCCTGAAAACACGCCCTACCCTACCTGGCTGAGTTTCAAGAGGCTGGACAGTTTGTATCGAAATTTCCCAACTCTACCTATAATAATAAATAGATGAGTCGAATTTTGAATGACATTTCCGTTCAAAAACATATTTGCTCTCTGCTATCATTGCTATATCTTTCGTTCCCTTTCGACACTTTGAGTGTGCTAGCTTTGCCAAGTGAATCGAAGGAAGAACGATAATCCCTTTTATATTTGTCTGAATCGTTTCCTTCACTTTCTCTTTGCGGCGCCCAATATACGATTTCACCGCATTGCGAATTGCTACCCGCCTAACACGGAGGGATTACCCCCGCCCCCACGCCGCCACCACCACCACCTCTTCTTCCTTCTATTCTCTTCAACCCGGGTGCACTTTTTTCTCCTTCTTTCCGCTTACCCTTTCTTTTGGCAAAGGGCGAAGGACAGGCTCCTCCTCGCATCAGACCTAAGACCACACCCATGCATCACGCGTGCATTCTAGGGCTAAATTTTGCCTTTTATTCTACGAGGCACGATGAAAGAGTTGGGACCGTTTGGTTATTAAAACAATTCATTCGTTAGAATATATTTTTACTAACGGTCTTAAGTTTCCCACTTCCATTTACTACCTAATCGCCATACACTTAAGAGAAATTTTCGTATTGCTGCACCAGCTTCTTTAATCCCTCAGCATATAGCATCTCGCCACCTGTGAATTTAATCAGTTGACAACAGCGGCCTTAAGTTCCTCTGTCGTCTTCAAACCGTTGTCCATAAGCCACTGTTTCAAATTCAACGAGAAGAAATATTCGCTGGGTTCAAAGTGCGTCTTGTTGATAGCAATCCAAAAACGCTCGCCTGCTCAATACTTATTGCTCTTTTGTGTTGATTCGTAATCATTTTCACTATCAATGCACAACATTTTTTATATCCGAGATTTTCTGCCAGAATGGGGTAAATACTATAGCGTCCAACATGAGAACATTTGTCAGCCAGAGTTGTACTAATAGTCAATCGTAATGATCAGATCGCAGTTCTTAGTCCAAATTGTTGAATGATATCATAGGTTTGGATGTTGGCCTGCCACTCCATTCTTAATCATATTGAGGCCATTTGTGAAGTCTCTACGCCATTGTCTGACCTTACTTTCACTTATTATTGTGGAACCATAAACTAGGCACAATTTTCGATGAATGTGAACAGGTGATGACCGCTTTACGCAAAAAAATCAAATCATAGCACCTACTTTGCAATTGGCAGGAGCAATGATTTTCGCGGACAGTTTAATATATTTGCATTCACCGACAAACAAAGGACTACTGAATGAAATTAATAATTTCAATGGAATTTAATTTGTATTTGTACAACTTTGTTCCGCCATGCCAATATAATTTAATGTAAGAAAATGGTCCTCGCTTCTTGTTGTCGTGTTGATTCTGGGAAAAAAAGTTTTTTAAATTCAGGAAATATGATGACCTTGAAACGGATACGAGTAACCCCGCGTGTGTAAAAACATGGTATGTGGTAGCATAAAAATGATTCAGTTGATCTAATTACCCACAGGCATTACGCTAGCGATGTATAATCATCGAGGCCTTAATTTTCTATTTTACTAGCAAAGCCTAGTCTCATCAATCTTTTTCTTTGTTCAGGTGTTTCATCATTTTAAAGTGAAAGTGAGAACTAGTTGGCTTACGTCTTTCATTTAGGTCAACTTGGGACTTTCAGAACTGCAATAATGGAGTCATAAAAACACTGAAAAATTAGGATTTCCTGAATGTAAAAATGAAAATACCTGTCTATATTTTTACACTTGTAAAGAACATATGACTGAAAAAATTCACATGTCTGAGCCAAATCACGAGAAATAACCTTGTGGCGAGGAATGGAAGCAATTAAAGCAACTAACGAATCTGGAAAACGTCCATTATCTCTAAATCAGTATAATTGACCGAGAATCAAATCTTTCTGGAATATCTTAGATGTTTTCCGGCTTAACTTTGTGGAAATCCACTATCACTGAAGTAAAAATAACAATGTACTCGTATCTTTCCACTCAATTTAATTCGTTACAACTAGTTTCGACGCATCGGCGTCATCCTCAGGAACTGAGTTCCTTCCTTTTCCTCCTTAAGAAAGGTGGCTTGGGAAAATTCAAAAACGTGTGAGTTTTTCTTTTTTGTGTATTTCTGTGTTTTTGTTTTTTTTCGCTAGTGATAAAATTATATATTTGATAAAATTATTATACACTTCCGTGAGACTTACTTATATATATATATATTTATTTATATATACGTATTTAATATTTATTTATATATTTATTAAAATATTAATGAGAGTCAGAATGCAGAATGTAGAATTAGTGAGGATCGGAATGGTGCTGTGACTAACGTACTGGCCTTCCACCTAGAGGGCTCGGGCTCCTGGAAGCAGTCGGAATCTTGGAGTCTAGATATTATTCAATGGTTTCCTGATTCCTACTTGAGGTGCTTTGTGAAGGGCACTTTGAGTGAGTAGGATGCGACGTTAGGTCCGTCGGAAGAGACGTTAAACTGCGGAGCCTTTGGTGCCTTTTCTTATGAGTAGGCTAATGCCGACGCCGGGTTTTTCTCCACCATGCAATTCATTAAGGTACATAATTGTTTTGAAGACTATTTTTTCCCGCGGGAGATTCTCTCTAGGAGCGAATTATAGTATCACCTAAGGAAATCTATTACTCATTACCCTTCCAGTTACATGGATATTTCAATACTCTTGGAAGGAGGTAGTCAGCGGGGAGATTGGAAATCCTAGTAAACCTTTGCTTGATAAGACGAATGTTAATCAGTAAAAATATCATAAATTGTTTTGAACGCATTTTATTTAAATATAATAGGTATTATTCATCTCTAAAACATTTACGTATTGTTTAATTTATATTTTATTAAGAAAAGTAAAATACAAATATATTGAATGAATTTTGAGTGGGCGAAAACGTTAACTTCATGCCCCGAAAATAAGTATGTAAATACTAAAACATAGTGTTTCAGTTTCTAGAAAAAATGTGAGAAAAGTATGTACAAGTTGATCAATGTGATTTAAATATCACTGGTTGAACTCTAACATTTTACTAAAATAATCTCAATCTTATTTATAGCACAACTTTTTCCCGAGTCCCGCTTTTTCCATTTTTAGGATTTAGAAAAAAATTATATCGACAAAAGAATTTATAATGCAAAATTTAAATTTGACTTACACATTTTTCATTTTAATCTCGTAAAATTTAATCCTACATATTTAAGTTGCGATGAAGTTGAAGTTTCTAATGAAATTGTTTTTACAGAATCCCAAAGGGATAAAAAACTGAAGGCTGCTTGCATTCATAATACACTTTGGCACACTTAGAACCACAAATCTTGACACGTTAATATGTTATTTTTACGCAATCCATAATTTGCAAGTATTCTACCCTTGAAGATTGAATTTTTGTGGTGATTGAAGATTAATTATTCACTTAGTGTTGTTTTTGAAATTTATGTCTCTACACATGCCATCCAAAATTCATTTTCTCTATATTGCCTAAATAGAGCCCTTTATTTTTCTCAATATAATATACGAGACGTTCGTGACACGTGCATTTGTTCTTTTCAACATTTGCAGCATTTAAAAAGAACCTTCATCATCCTGGTTGTCCTGTCTCTTGGAATATTCAATCATGTTTGATCTATATCTGTCTGTCATCAGTCATTCTCTTAATATCTTCATGCGTTCTTCCAATATTAGCCATGTCCAACAGCATACTGTACGTATGTCCCTTATAGTATTGAAAGGAAAAATTTAGTTGGGATTAGAGTACTCTTTTAGTGAATACTAAAAATAGATATCTGCATTTCAGTGCAGAAATGTATTTTTGCAATGTACGTAGATGAATTCCTAACAAATAACTATCCTCTATTCTACTGTTAATATAATATACTTTGATTAGGTTTAGACGTTACTTTAGAGACATACAGGTAATAATAATATCGATAGGTGACAGGAGGAAATGGGTTAGCCGGTTTTTCCAAAAGAGTAAAAGTGACCCATTCTACAGAGAAGTTCTCGATGGCCATGGAATCATGGCGTCGGCATTGTGTAAACACGATTTTGGTAGAGAAATGACCGCTATGTTGGAACTCAGTATAGAAAGAAATTTTATTTAATATCCATTAAAATACACTTGGCTGTTTTTGGACTATAGATAGGTTAAGATATATTTTATTAATTTATTTTATTAATTTACGAGACCGTAGAGCTCAATCTCTTGTAACCGAACCCATAGATAGAGGAAAACCACCTGGACAGGAATTGAACTCGCGACCTCTTGGCGAGGACGTTACCCGCCACCACCGAGACCCCACGAGAGTATTAGATACAAGCAAAGTATCTTATTCTAAATTCTACATTACAATGCAATTGTAAAATCTTTTTATTCAAAGCTTCTTTCTTCTTTGGATTAAGTTTCAATGATTTTCATAATATTGGCTTTTACTTTCGATATGACTTTGAAAACAGATTTGTGGGTTTGCAGTTAAATAAAATGTTTTGCTTTATTCGATAAGAAAGTAAAAAGTCGCATGTAACTAAAACATATTGCCTGCGGAAGAGTAGGATTGGTTTATAGTATCTCCCGAACGTTTGGCGTTCCAGCCAATATTCTTACTACATCATAGCTCCTTGCACCTATTATTTTCCATTGTCTACTTTTCATTGTTCATCCTAGTTCTTCTTCTATTATTCTCTCCCCACATATTCATCAAATAGTGCCACTACGCCTTGTTACTATCATCCACAACCTTCTCCGTGTACCAATTCTTACAATTCCTGCACTATTTACCCCAATTTGTTTTCATCTTTGTTTTGTGGCACAACATTAAATCTATCCGCATTTTCTTGTCTATGATAGTCACACCGTCTATGCCTATTTTGTGGAAAAATAGGCTATATAGATATGCATTGGCGATGCGCCTCCTCAATACCCATGCTAGTATCATTTGCCATTAGCAGGTGACGATAGATGCCACATTTTTCCGGCGTGAAAGTAAGCCTCCCCCTGCCGCATCACTGGATCGGTGCATCCCATCCTGGATAAAACTGACGGCATGAAGGCCTGGAACGAGTGTGTGTGTCCGCCTTCTCCCTCCGAACGCCCTTAGGCCTCTTCTTATTCACCCTAGTGCTATCCGCGATTGTAATTTTATCTCATTTAAATTCGCGTGTAAGTAGTGTGACTTATTTTTCGGTGCACGTTCCAGGTTTATCGAGCGACGAAAAGTAGCAGCCTATTGTTAGGCGCAACACTGACGCATTCGCGAAGGGAGGAATGGAGGAGTTCTGAAGACTCGTCTGCGATTGGAGGGTGAGAGAGGCGGGGGTGGAGGAGGGAGGGGAGGTATCATTTTCCATCCTCGAAGCCCGCCCCTACTTCCTCGAAAGCACACCGTGCCATGCCGTTCGGCGTCGTCTCTGAGAATAAATGGCGCCGCGTAGTCACGCAACCCGCATGACGCTTGCGTACTGCGGGTTTGCATCCCTTACATGGGGAAGGGGGAGGCGCCAAAACTTATTGATAGAGCAAATTGATATGAATTGCAAAATTTGACATATTGCTGCTTGCTGTAGACATGCAACGGAGATTTTTGGTCTGTAGGAGATTTCTTCAGGGCGTATTATTATTCTCTCTATTTAGTTCCCGTCCGTTTCTCCGAAACCGTAAGTTAGAGTCCCGTAAGTACTATGATCCCTTGGCTAGAAAAAGTAACTTCCGTTGCTTAACTTCTATTTCTTTAAATATTTACTATCCTGTAATTGAATATAATAGCTCTAGAATTTTCCCCTTATGATAAAATGCTTCCCATTTCATGAGTGTGGAAATGACATCTGTCATCGCTTTCGTTGTAGAAAAACTCATGTATCTTTATCATGATAATAACTGCTTTTGAATGAGATTTATTTTGAATTCAAATTACGAAGTGTAATGGGTAATAATAAATAGGCATATTTCCAATTTTTTATCAATGGGAACTAAAACTATGTATTTCATTTACGATATTTTTATGTTATTTTAGTGACAATTTCTCTGGAAGACGATGGAACCTTAAGAGTTGTTTATGCTTTTAGTGCCATAATAATTTGAATATTTATTAATGTTTATGTATAAAAAGCAATTTGGGATTCAGTCAGATGCAATCTGTAGTTAAACTAATTTGTATCAATTGTAGTAACAAATAATTTGAATCAACCCAGGTTGAAGCGAAATAAAAACATATACATCGGAGAAACTATTTAACTAAATCCATGATGTGTGATCATCCTCTTCTTGAAACTCCCGACGTATGCAGGAAAGGTTTAAAAACATCTTCAAGGTATATTTTCAAACACTAATGGACTTATTTAAGATGGAATTCTTACTGATGAGTGACAACGAGAACATGAGTGAAATAATAAGAATGTTTAAACCACATTATTACCACCGCTATAATTGTAGTATTCATCTAAAGAGGTATTGTTGGGGATACATTATTTGTTCATTAGGTATTCGATACAAAATTCCTCCCTCGTGTCGCTTCCGTCGTGTGTTTTGATTTACTGATCCAACAG